>CM002480.1:18948204-18986715 GCA_000325765.3 Leersia perrieri | reverse complement strand
TATATATATGAGATGAAGCTATATTTTTATACCATTAAGATTAACAAGACAAATGAGCTTAATAAGCTTATTGACAGTGCAGATCACCATGATGAACCATCAAAAAAACCTTAGAGTCAACAATTAACTTCCCTAACATGATGAGTTTAGATGACACAAACTGATTAGTGGGGCCGATTTAGATAGATACAAGGTAAAACCCCGTCTCACAAGTATGGAAAGTTTACATAACAATCCTATAAAGAAAATCGTACTCTTATAGAAACCATGAACGATTTGCATGTGTGTATTCGTAGGGGTAAAGGGGTAAGTGTGCGCGTGTTTGTGAGCGTCTGCATATGTACTGTGTTTCATTTTTAAAAAAATCGTTCGTAAGCAAGGATACCTTAGGAATATATTTACGCTCGAGGTCCGACTCTACCGGTCGGACCTTGAGTGTTACCGGTTAATTAGACCAGCCTCGTTTCAAATTTATACCATAGCTAAATTCGGGTGTCACCCCCAAGTCAACTCTCAGCCAAACGAAGTTTCACTTTTACTACCTGGTTAAGATTAACGTGACAAACCAAACTGGCTCGTTATCCATCTGATTCATGGCAACATTTTAATTACTCTTTTTTTCCCTCGATGTAGAGGATCCTCCATGGCGCGCACAATAAAAAATGGTGAGACTATGAACTCTGATGTCACACCAGTAACATGGTGTTTTAAAACCTTCAAATCATAGATTTGTACGCACGCTTCGAGGAAAACCAGCTTCTCAGCTGGAGTAGTACAGATGATTGATTTTTGTAAGGATGGAAGCAAATGCAAGGGCAGGTGATCATGGGGGAAAGAATGTGAAACAGGAGGCAGGAGGGGACACGGCCATGTGGGAGATGAGCAAAGATGAAATAAGCCCTAGAAATAATTAGGGGCCAGTGTTCTTGTCCGGGTCTTTACGATTTTTGTATAGTCCATTAATTAACTCTTCAGTCGCTAGTAGTAGAATAGCTCTTCACATTTTCTAATCCGAGGTAGGACACAATCACATGATGGCACTGGTAAAGATGTGTATATTGTGCGTTATTCAAGCAGTAGACGTGTATAAAAATTAGGCTACAAATGTCTCCACTGGGAATTAAACAACTATAGTAAGATGACGGCAGTTACAGTGCCGAGTAATGCAGTGAAACAGAGTAAGGGCACGTTCTAATCAGCTACTACTACGTATTTGGCTGAAATTTCTTTTTGTTTACCCTTAACACGCTTCCCGAACTACTTATTCGTTCGTCTTTTGTAAAAGAAATATATATAAAAGTTTCTTTAAAAAAATTGAGGCGAATCCAACACTTAATCAATCATGAGTAATAGATTGTCTCATTTTATGTGTGACAAAAATCCAATTCTCGTAGGTAGTTTAGAACTCGCCCCGTCTTTGGGTTGGAGGAAATATATGAAAAGCTTGAAATTGGTTCCATGGAATTTCAAAGATAGGAAAAACTCTCCTACAATTTTGTAGGAATTTTAACGTTTGGTCTCACCTCATGTTTACATTCCCAATACACTTCTCTATTTCTCTTCCTTCTGTCTCTCCAATAAATATGTTAGGAGAATAATAAAAGCTTTGATACTACTTGTTTAAATTTGGATCACAACAAAAATAAGGATTTAACGGGAAAAACCCTTAATGAAAAAACCACAAGCAACTATCAATATCAATATCAATATCAGAAGTTGATACAAACGCAAAAAATACACTCGGCATCGCACCCTTGTTCGGCATACAAGAGATATAAAAAGGCTAAAATAGAGTTTTAATGAGAAAAGACTAAGAATCCTAATAAAAAAAACTAATCTAACTACTATAAATATAATCAGAATACGTTAGATGCTAAAATTAAGACTATCTCTCTAACAAAATCAAATATAAACATTAAATTTTCTCTATTTTTCTATGATTTATCTAAAACAGCATTTTTTTTGTGCATTTTTAGTTCTTGGTGCATTCAACAAACCATGACACCTCAATCCTGCATTTTTCTTATTTTATTGTGTGTTTTTTTTTTATCCCAGCATGCTAAAGGAGCCATAAAAGTAATCTCAAGATACACCTGTCAGTGTGTGCCCCCATGCTCATAGATATAATTGTGCCTGTGTTTGTAAGTGTCCACATTTGTCCTGTGGCAAACAAAAAAACCCTTCAAGACTTCAAGTAGATGGAGGCATGGAGCAACATCCGGCAAGTAAACGAACCCGACAAGGCACAATCATGAAAAAAACATATACCAAGAAAACTAGGCCTCCTGAAATGCAATACGATCTAAAACCAGAATGGCAAGTTGACAACCCGAAGCATTTGTTTTCTTTACCAGCTTGCCAATGGGAATATATGCACACCTCGTCACAGGGCATAACCTAGAAGTTACAATAAGCATTCGTAGTTTTGCACTCGTCATATTATACTGGCATTAAGTCTATTGTGGAAATATAACTGAATGGGCTGTGAAGCGTGAATATCTTGTGTTACTTGCCCTATGTGTTTGGCACATTAGCAAATGAAGTACCAATATGGCTATCTATTCCTGGAGAGTACAGATACTCAAATATTCTGTGTGTTGTTTGTTGCGGAAAGAAACATCATTAGCAGTCTTGTACCGTCGATGGTCAGTCAAAGGGTTGAACTAACGTTTCATCCAGCGATAGACAGATTAAAATTCGAGACATTTTCAATAAGGAGCTATAGTACAGAAGGTCAGCCTAATCATGGTGACACCGATGGTCCTCAACATATCATGCTCTAAATTACAAAATTTACTTTGTTTCCCTTTTGAAACAAGATTGCAAATTCAAATACATACGGGAACCTGTACTGTTTGGCAAAAGGTGATATTACTGTAGCAACTCTTATGTGGTTAATTGGTAATATCCATATGTTTTCCTCCTATGATAACCATCCCACAGGATTGAATGATGATGTCTATTATTGCAAAATTGAAATATATAAATGCATCCATTTCAGTTCATTTCATAAGCATAGCAGAAATGCCCAATTAACATAATGAAAGAATAACAGAGCATCAGCAGGCAAATATTAATTCTACACCACAGAACCATTTAATAGGTCAAATTATCCTCTCTACTCATCAGCAGTGTTTTGAATGAGATGATAATGGCTAATAGAGCAGAGCATAGTAAGAACCTAAAGCAGAACCATTAACTACATAGATATGACACCAATATTGGTAAATCCACTAGACCTAGCTAATAAGCTGAGATGAAAAGCAATATGAGGTGTTCAACAACGCAAGACAATAATTTCCATTGCAACATTTAATTGCAAGACAAAATGCACATTACTGGAGTTGACAGTGCTTGCGAGCAGGTCTGGAACCTTAATGCAGTGAAGCTTATGGCTGATCAGCACCG
Organism: Leersia perrieri; assembly: GCA_000325765.3. Taxonomy (NCBI): domain Eukaryota; kingdom Viridiplantae; phylum Streptophyta; class Magnoliopsida; order Poales; family Poaceae; genus Leersia; species Leersia perrieri. The sequence continues at coordinate 18,983,307 of CM002480.1, read as the reverse complement.
CCATGATGACAAGGAGACAAGCTCACCGCGCTGCCAGTAGAGCGTTAGAGCAGCTCCGCGTTTCTCCACATGAAATCCTCGGACCTGCACCCGCTTCAGGAGGCAGTCTGCCTGTGCCTCGGCGAGGTTACTGGGTGGAACAGGCTTAAACCCAGCAGCTGAAAAAACATTCCTCCATGCTATTGCTTTGTGTGCCTTATGCCGCCCAAGCACTGCATCCTGAACTCTAGGTTGAATCAGAAACCTCTCAATCTTGCACGCAGAATCAGGATCAATACCAGCAGCATCAAGCGAGTCAAGGAGGAACACACAAGACTGGAAACAATTCAGGAAGTGCTGCGAGAAAGAAAGGTCTGCGCGATCAGCCCCATGATCAATAGCCACCACAACCTTCGGGCCAAGCTGTTTCACCAAACGAAGGATTGCTGGCAGCGGTGGTGCACGAGCCGAGCAACCAACAGGGAGGCTAACAGCTACAACTTCATCACCAGTTGAAGAAATCAGCTCCGCAGGATTGAACGCATCAAGACTGACGGCATTGAATTCGAAAGGAATCCCAAGGTCTGTGGCAAACTGGGAAAGGTTATCCTGGGTAAGGTGCAGCTCCAGTGGATGGTGGGAGGCAGTCGACACAAAAGCCGTGAGCTTGAACAATGGCAAGGTCACACCTCCAGCACCACGGCGGTATGCAAGCTCCTGCAAGAAGGAAGCCCACTGACCCCCTACACCAAGATCAAAGTCGATGACATGGATGCAGGAAGCTGTGGTGCCACCAATTTCATCAAGAAGTGCCTGAGTCGCCGTAAAGTTTGCAAACTGGAGCACCGGCGACAGGTCGGAGAACGACTTGTACGCCGCAAGCTTGAGTGCGACGTCGAGCGGCGAGGTGACGCTGGTGGGGGCGCCATGGTGGCCGTCAGCGAGTGCGAGGAGGAGAGCCTCCTTGAGGTAGGAGGCGGAGCGGAGGAAGGGCTTCCCAAGAGGGGGAAGCTGTTGATTGAGCCGCGCCAATATCTCTCGCGCGCCGACGGAATTGCCAGCCTCGGTCGCCTTTGCCGCCGCTGCCAGCTCGTCTAACAGCTGCTGCTGCGCCGCCTCCGCTGCCGTCGTCTTCATCGCCCCGCGAGTCGGTGGCGGCGAAGGCTGGAGCTGGAACGGGACCGGGACATGTAGCGGTGAGAAGGCTAGACCCTGCGCCGCCGCCGCCGCCGGTAGGTGGTTCCGGGCGAGGTAGAGGTCATCTGGCATGGCGTGGTGGCGTTTGGGCGGTGGCTGGAGCAGTGGCGACTGGTGATTCTGTTCGGGGAACGACGGGAGAGGCATGAAGAAGGCTGCGGCCGGATTCGGTGGCTGGTGGTGGTAGTGATTGAGGATTCCCGGCGGCTGCTCGCCGAGAAGAGAGGGCTTCGTGTCGATACCTTCGTGGAACAGCATCGAAGGCGGAGGCTGTTGCTCGAGGGAGGTGGCCTCCGGCGAGAAGAGACCAAACCCTAAGGAAGCCTTGCCGCCCCCGGCGGTAGCGGTGTGCGCACCGGAGGACGACAGGTCGGAGGCGACGCCGCTGAGGGGGTGGTCCAGCGAGAAGCCGAGCGGGTCCACGGCCGGGATCCCGAATCCCGCATTGTCTATAAGCGGCGGCCCGGGCTGCTCCAGGTCGCCGGCGGCGCCAATGATCCAGTTCAGGAACGACTGGTCCTGCCCGGCGGCGGCCGCGGCTGCTGCGTTGCCGAGCATGGCGTCCCAGCCCTCGCCGCCGACGAGCCCTACATCAAGGGCTCCAGGTATCGGGGGCAACTCACACCCGCCGCTCCACTCCTCCTTCCCACCGCCACCGCCGCCGCCGCCATGCTCGCCAGGGGCTCCCCATTTGGTGGCTTCGGCGGCAGCGGCGGCGCTGCTCTCCGAAACCGCCGCCACACCGGACGAGTCCGCGCCGCCGCCGCCCTGGGACGACGACAGCGTCGAGGTGGAATTGCGCGGGCTCGGGCTGCGCGTGCAGTCCAGCACCGACCTCGGCTCCACCACCACCACCCCCTTCNCTCTCGGCACCGAACAGCGCCGCCCTCATCTACCTAATCCCACATAATCGCGCGCGCCCCGCGCGCTCGGCGAGATCTGGAACAGCGGGGCGGGGATTTCTTTGGTGTGTTCGATGTAGTAGTAGTAGCCTTTGCTTGGGAGCGGCAGTAGAACAGCGAGGTGAGGTGGGGGGTGGGGTGGGCAAGCAGGAGCAGTGCTGCGTGCCCCTTCGCTGCCTTGCCTTGTGCAGTTGGCACTGCCTCTGCTCCAACCTCTGGCTCTCTCCCCTTCTCTCTCCCCGTCTCCCCGTCTGGCTACCTCTCCTACGGACGGTCTCTCTCTCCTCTGTGTTGCCTCGTCTATCTCTCCACTGCCATCCTCCTCCCTGGATGCGTGCAACATAAAAAAGGTTATAAAAGTGTCCCTCTCTCCTCCCTGTATCGTTTTCAATCCGCCTCTGCTAGCATCGTCTTTTTTACGCCCTACTACTCCTATATTGTAGTAGAAAAAAAATTTGTCAAAAGGAAAACATAGGTTTGTTGTGGTGGTAAAACTACCCTGCAGTATGTTGGTGCATAAGGGCTCCTTGAAACGCAGGAATGCAAAACATAGATGTAGAAAAAACACAGGAATAGAATAGGATTGCACATGTAAAATAGAGGATTGAAAAACGTAGGAATTTTGCATGAACGTACGTTTGGAAAACACAGAGGATTGTCTCGGTCCTAGCAAAGGAAGTGAAAAATGAGCTCAGAGCTAATGGAAAAAACCTTGTGTTTCTCTGATAGAATCAGCTGCAAAGGAATTTTTCCTTTGGATTTCCTGTGACCAATTCCTATGAACCAAAGGAGGCTACAGTGACTAAATCCTATGGAACTCAAATCCTCCATTTATCCTATGATTTTCCTCCATTTCAAAGGAGCCCTAAGTCTTTTTAGACTTGTATGTCTATGGGATGTTGGTGCTCCGGAAAATTCTAATTCATAATTAAGTTTCGTGTTGAGAGGAAAAATACTATTGGAGTATTAATTAATAATTGACATGCGTTCTCTTGTCACATAATTTTCTTTTTAATCACCACGTGCTTTTATATTGTAGATAGAATTAGGATTTTAATTTGGATTCAAATGTTTGTTTATAAGAATGTTCTTATATTACAACTTTACAGTATAATACAAACTTATCTTTTGTACAGAGTCTCGTGGTAGACAAGACGCACACGGGCTGAGTCGAATGCCGTTAGTGCCTAGGCTGCAAGTGTTCGCTTACAAATTTAACCTAGCGTGATGAGAGCTTGTATGGTTGGTGTCTACAACTAATGATTTTTTATGAGACTAATTGACCTGAACTTTTAATTACATTTTAACCTTTTAAAAATAACTCCATTCACATATACACCTCTTAAAAAAATTATCTAGGATTTGGCCCAAAAATTGATAACATAATACTTGGCATTATGGTTATACAATTCAGCGCCTACCTTGTAAGGACCGAGCATCAATGCCAATATCCTCGGCGTTGACCTCCTATTTCAAGTCAAGTCTTACACTCTTACTCCTAAAAATAAAAACAAAAGATGGAAAATAAATCAGATAATGTTACTTTGTCAAATATTTTACATTTAGTTGACACAGAGTGAAGTACGATGATAAATGTTGTATTTAATTTGGGTCGAGCCCAATTAATCTAATAAAACTCCAAAAGCCCACAATAATGCAAAACAATAATTAAAAAAAGAGTATTATTAGAGTACTCGATGGTAGGTCAAGGTGATAGGTGAAATGGCGTTTTTTTTTACGGAAGTGCCTGATGTCAAATGGCGCTCTGTTAGAACAAGGCACAATTACCGAAGTGTCCGGTGAGAGTACCAGTGTCCGATAATGGCGCTCTGGAGGAAATAGAACACCACTAACTGATTGTCCAATAAATTCACCAAAGTGTCCAATGTCAGGCGTTTGGATATGAGGACGTTAAATTTTGTAATGTTTGAAGTGTTAATGTCTGCGTTATTCTTTATAAAATCGATATTTAATGCCTTCCTGCAACATATCTCCTCACCATCTTTCTCCTTGGCACAAGAGAGAAAATTTACTTTGTCAAATATTTTACATTTAGTTGACACAAAATGAAGTGCGACTATAAATGTTGTATTTAATTTGGGTCGATCCCAATTAATCTAATAAATATCTAAAGACCCACAATAGTGCAAAACAATAATGCCAAACAAAGGAGTATTCTTAGAGTACTTGTTGGCAAGTCAAGATGATAGCCAAAACAGTGTTTTTTATGGGAGTGTCCGATAGCTTTATCTGAGTGTTTCACAATGGCGCTTTGTTAGAACAGAGCACCATTACCGGTGCCCGGTGAGAATACCGGAGTGTCCGATATTGGCGTTCTGGAGCGAATAGAGCACCACTACTTGATTATCCAATAAATTCACTGAAGTGTCCAATGTCGAGTGTTTGTATATGAGGGCGTTAAATTTTGTAACATTTAAAGTGTTAATGGCTGCGTTATTCTTTATAAAATCGATTTTTAACGCCTTCCTACAGCATATCACCTCACCATCTTCCTCCTTAGCACAAGAGAGATCTCCCTCGCACTTTCTCCTCTAAGGATTGAGTTCTTGCTCCTGTACTGCATCATCTTCTTCCTAGGTTCTAAGCACTTATATGCACAAGTTCTTGGAACGAGCAGACCTCCAGAACTACGCCCCTCATGAGTACATGCACGGGTAGGCGGGTAATATAGTTTTTGGGGAGCGCTTCTACACGCAATTACTTGCTGCATCGACGCGTTCTTCATCTATTTCTCTCTGCATCAACTTGTTCTTCATCCGGACGGCAACAAACATGGAGAAGGGCACTGGAGGTGGAGGCCACGAGATTGGATGTGGAGGCAACGACGTGGATGATGGACAAGGAGACAATGGAGATAAACATGGCAGATCAAGTGGAACGACTGCTTCCTTTGCATCTAGGTATGAGCTCTACACATTCATCCTCCTATTTGTGAACATGGTTAAGAAGAAAATAATTGTATTTTTATGGACGTGCTTAGCTTGGACTTCGAATTATAATTGTATTTGTATGAGCCCTACACATTTGTATGAGCTCTACACATTTGTATGAGCTCTACACATTCATCCTCCTATTATAATTGTTTAGTGCTGCTAGAGATCATTTCCTATTCTTTGATGTCATTGGATTAAATTATATAAAAAATTTACTAGACTTCGAACAATAGATGACCTCGCTTCAAAAGAGTACACGCAATAGAAGCGTTTGAAATTTGGAGATTGGTGCGTTTGATTTAGAGAGCTTTTTGTTCAAATGACCTTATTGTAAAGAAGGATGAAATTTGATAGTAGCTTGGAGTGGTGAAAGCGTTGGCCTCTAAAAAAATTATGTGCTAAACAAGCTGAAACATCGGACAGAATTTGCAAAGTTAGCATAAATGTGTTTAAACTGTCTTGGAAATTGGCATAGCTAGATAGTCTAGCGTATTAGCTCCAATAAAAAAAATAGACTGATGTCATAGTACTCGGTATAGGGTATCCCGTATTACTGTGTATACAGTAACCGCGTATTTTAGGGACCTTCAGTGTTATGGAGAGAGGTCCACCAAGTATATCACGATTAAAAAAGACTAGGAAAACTTTTTATACTGAAAGATACAATCCGGATAGTATAGGACTGATTCTCGAATAGTCCAAAGCTCTCTAAGACAACACTCAGCCAGATAGTCTGGGCTTGGTAGTGTTGTCCGCTCTTTTTTTTTTAATCAAAGGACTAGCTGTTCAGTGTGAGCTAGAAAAGTGTAAAGAGCGAGAATGTCATGTGCGATCGCAAACCGTACCACTATATATAAGTTTTCGTATACTCAACAAATGGTAACAAACTACCGGTTTGAGGAGTTTTTTTGGGGGGGTGGGGGGTTTATAAATACTCATGTTATGGATTTGTTAATGTTTTTTTTTCTTTTGGATTCCACTCCAACCAAACAAACCAAGGGAGAGTCCAAGAGCTAATTGGAGGCCATCTTTGCATCTAGGCATCTTAGTGTGTGTAACCTGACTAGTTTGTGTTCCAGTGATCTCTTGAGATGATTTGTGGAGGACACGTGCTTGTGAATAGCAATGGTGGTTTACCCCTTCGGAGTGGAGAAGAGCCACCAGTAAAGAGTGCAAATGGACTTCGTTTCCACAAGAGGGCTAGTGTAGATTGCTGAATTTTCGATATTGCAGGAAAAAATGTTGATGTCTTTGTGTGTGTACTTCCTACCTATAACTTCTCGCATGTACCTTCTTAGCTTGAACTAGAATTGAGTAGGAAATCAATGATGTTCAAAACTTAGGACACAATAGTTTTGAAACCTAGGAACTTACACTACATTTAATATTTCATATTTAAGTAAATTCTGCCATGTGTATTTCATCCTACAAGTAGGACGGATCCCGAAGTGGCAACTTGCAATGGGAGAATGCCCTGTTTAGGGGTGCTTTAGGCTCTGTTTGAGGAAGCTGAAGATCTGGATAAGCTAGATTTCCCAAGTCTTGCTAGTAATTCATTTTCTATAATTTGTAGCTCTGTGATTCCTAGAATTTGAGTACAAATCTGACCTATTTAAGGAGCTGAAGAATATACTGCTAGGAAAAGTTGCAGACAGTAGAAACTCCCTCCAAACTAGGCATCATGAGAAGCGGCTAGTGGGTATTTAAACCGGCGAGAATATGAAAACACTAGGAAATCTTGTTTCGGGCTTATAGCATATTTTCTAAATTGTGTAACTATATTCCAATAGGTTCATTTTCTAAACCTAACTTGGACTTCATAGTTCATTTTCTAAAGCCAAAAACCTAGCTTTGAACTGTTCAAATGCGCTAGAGATTATGAGAAACTGCACCTGTCTGAAACTCCCCCAAATAAACTCTGTAACTAAATTCCAAACAGTTCATTTCATAAACCAAGATTGCAGCTTATAGTTTATTTTTCTAAAGCTGGGAAACCTAGCTTCGGACTATTTAAATATGCTAGACCATGAAAACTGCAGACATTTTGAAACACCCCCCCACCCCCCAAACAAGCAAGATTTGGTCAAAGCGAACTAGTGACTTCAACTTGTTTTCAACCAAAGTTCTCAAATTGGTCTGACGTTCGAGACTTCTAGTAGCACATGTTACGGTGGTTAATGTAAAAATGTTTGCTAAAGGATGCAACTAGAGTGTGTACGTCTTAATTTAGTCCTAATGCACAACCGCCCTGTGTGCCTCGCCGGCCACCCCTCCCGCCATCGCATTAGCCACCATGACACGCAGCCACATTGGCCTACGAGCCGTTGCCTCCCATCGATGCCGCCGGCGTGTCTTTCGTCCACAATGTCGTTGCTGGATGCCACGCATCGCCGCCTCCACCGCCACTGTGCACTTCTGGACAGGCTCGCTAACACCAGCGAGCTTCCGTTAACGATGCTCCTCCCCCTCCCTCCCTCACTTCTCCTTTCCTAGCTCTGGCGACTGACGCCGCCAGCATCGACCACCTGTGTCGCCTACCCCACAGGCCTCCATCCCTTCTACACCACCGCCCTGCCCTCCACCGCCTCGATTCCTAATAGGCCAGCGAACTCCGCCCACTTTCCCCCTCCTCCCTTACTCCACCTGAACCCTAGGCCGAAGTTCACCTTCCTCATTGTTGCCGCCACCCTCGTCGTTGCCGCTTCCATCAGAGAAGAAGCATAATTATATCCTAGCAGCGCCATTAGCACACATGACACACGCTCGTGGTATCGCCAATTAGCACTAAATAGTACACGCAAGACGAATAGATTTTGTGTTTGGTAAAGGAAATTATTGCTGCTCTTTAATTAGCAAATCAACCAGTGCATTTACATGTGCTGCATATTTTAGATAATCATTTATATTATCTCAATATTTATTAATTTTGGTCTAAGCGATTTGGTCCAACCGATCTGGTGGCTTCAACTTGTTTTCCACCTAAGTTCTCAAATTGGTTTGACGTTCTAGTGGTTCACGCTATGCAGTGCATACACAGAATGAGATCCTCTGCACTCCACTGAAGTGGGCAGTTGCCATTGACATATGGGCGCCACCGCACACGGGCCCACATGTCAGTGGAAACTGCACCAACTGCCTCAACCAATGCATTTGCATGTGCGACATATTTGAGATAATCAATAATATTAACTCAATATTTATTAACTTTGATTTTGGAATATGCAATCATTGAAATATTATTGTATTGATACGAACGTGCTCACATCCCAAATTTTGGGATTTCAAAATTATAAAACACTAATTGAGACCTCAAGCTAAGTATTTATTAATAGCTTATTATTGTTATTTATTCTGAATTGTAGATTTATTAAATCAAGAAAATATTATAATTGAGACTATACCGAACAGTGTGGTATCTGTTAACTCCGAATTTCAGTATTATTAATTATAAAAATAACTATAGTTGAGACTTGAGACTTCAAACCAAGTATAACTTGATATTTGTTAAAAAAAATACTTGAGACTTCAGACCAAATACAATTTTACATGTATTACTTCCTCCGTCCTAAAATATAACAAGTTTTAGAAAAGTCAAAGTCAAACATTTTAAACTTTGACTATTAATAGTAAAAAAATTAAAATAAACTATCACGTAAAAACGATGTTATTAGATTCATCATTAAACAAACTATTATAATATGTAACTATTTCTATTTAAAATAGCATAGTTTTACAAATATTATTGGTCAAAATAGCATCTCAAAAACCACAAAAGTCAAAAATTGCTTATATTATGGGACGGAGGTAGTACTTTTGAACTTCAAGAAGTATCAAATCAAAATAAAAACTACAATTGAGACTTTAGTGATTGGTGTTTGCAAGGGGACAGGTGATAATGCAGGCAAGCATGAGAAACAGGACGCAGGAGGGGACACGTCCATGTGGGACATTAGCAAAGATGAAATAAGCCCTAGAAATAATAGGGGACATCGTTCTTGTGATATTGCCCGGGTCTTTCCGAGTTTTCTAGTAAATTAAATTAACTTTTCAGTCGTTAATAGAATAGCTATTCCCATTTTCTAAGCCTAGGTAGGAGACAATCACATGATGGCACTGGTAGAGGTGTACATACTATATATGTGCATTATTCAAGAAGTAGATGTGTATAAGAAAATGCCAGAAATGTCTCCGCTGCAAGTGAAACAACTTACAGTAATGCAGTGAAACGGAGTAGAAAGTAGTGCTTCAAATAAATGGAGCAATTACAGTGTCCAGTAATGCAGTGAAACGGAGTAGAAAGTAGATGTGGAAAATAAATGGAGCAAACGTAAGGTAAATTTGCAAGGCCAGTTGGCCAAGTAAACTAACACCGACAAGGCACTTTCCTAAACAAAACATATCACCAAGAACAGGCCCTTGAAATGCAATACTCGTATGATCTAAGATCAGGATGATAAGTTGACAACCGAAGCATTGTTTTCTGTAGCAGAATATACGCGTTCCTCGTCACAGGACACAACCCAGAGGTCACAATAAGCATTTGTAGTTTTGCACTCTTCATGTCATACTGTCATCAAGTCTATGGTGGAAACATAACATTACTTGCTCTATGTGTTTTATAAAGTAGTAAATGAAGTACTACCAATATGGCTATTTCCACTCCTAGAGAGTAGAATATGGCTATCCACTCCTAGAGAGTAGAAATACTCGCTATTCTTTTTATTGTTTGTTGTGGAAAGAAACATTGCCAACATTCCTGTACTGCTGATGGTCAGTCAAGGGTATGAAAACTACTGTTTCATCCAGCTATAGACAAACTAAACTTCGAGAGAATTTCAATAAGGAAATGGTACAGATGAATGGATAAATGATTGGCATTCAAAATTAAATATGACACCAATAGTTGCATTGCATATCATATTCTAGATCACCAAAAATTACTAAGCACAACTTAAGGCGTTATTGGTGTAATAAATCTAATGCAGTTATATCCATGTTTTAGTCCTATGGTACCCTTTCCCCATTACTTTGACTGATATGCATTCATCTCAGTTCAATGCATAAAAGAAATGTAAAATAACTGTACCCCAAGAATAACAGAGCAACAGAAGGATAATATTGATTTTGCACCACATAACCATTTGATAGGTTAAATTATCCCGTCTACTTATAAGCAGTGCTTCAAATAAGATAATAATGGCCAATTGAGCAGAGCATGGCAAGAACCTAAAGCGACATCATTAACTATAGAAACCGACACCAATATATCTAAATCTGCTAGGCCTATCTAATAAGCAGGGAAGAAAAGAAATATGCAGCGTTCACAGCGCAAGATAACAATTTCCATTGCAATATTTAATTGCAAGAATAAATGGACATTACTGGAGTTGACGATGCTTGCCAACAGTGGTGGAACTTTGGTAGAGTGAAGCTTATGGCTTATCAACACCGCCACGATGATATGGAGACAAGCTCCCCACGCTGCCAGTAGAGCGTGAGAGCAGCTCCGCGTTTCTCCACATGAAATCCTCGGACCTGCACCCGCTTCAGGAGGCAGTCTGCTTGTGCCTCAGCAAGGTTGCTGGGAGGAACAGGCTTAAACCCAGTTGTTGCAAAAACACTCCTCCACGCAATTGATTTGTGTGCCTTGTGCCGTCCAATCACTGCATCCTCAACTCTTGGCTGAATTAGGAACCTCTCAATCTTGCAGGCAGAATCAGCATCAATACCAGCAGCGTCAAGTGAGTCAAGGAGGAACACGCAAGACTGGAAACAATTCAGGAAGTGCTGCGAGAATGGAAGGTCTGCACGATCACTTCCATGATCAATAGCCACGACAACCTTAGGACCAAGCTGTTTCACCAACTGAAGGATTGCTGGCAGCGGTGGTGCACGAGCAGAGCAACCAACAGGAAGGCTAACAGCTACAACTTCATCACCACTGGAAGAAATGAGCTCGGCAGGATTGAATGCATCAAAACTGATGGCATTGAATTCGAAAGGAATTCCAAGGTCAGCGGCAAACTGAGAGAGGTTATCCTGGGCAAGGTGCAGCTCCAGTGGATAGTGAGAAGCAGTCGACATGAAGGCCGTAAGCTTCAACATAGGCAATGCTGCACCTCCAGCTCCATGGCGGTGTGCGAACTCTTGCAAGAAGGAAGCCCACTGACCCCCAACACCAAGATCGAAATCAATGACATGGATACAGGATGTTGCGACGCCACCAATTTCATCCAGAAGCGCCTGAGTTGCGGTAAAGTTTGCAAACTGGAGCACCGGTGACAAGTCAGAGAAAGACTTATAGGCTGCAAGCTTGACGGCGACGTCGAGAGGCGAGGTGACGCTGCAGACGCCATGATTGCTGTCGGCCAGTGCCAGAAGGAGGGCCTCCTTGAGGTAGAAGGCAGAGCGGAGGAAGGGCTTCCCAAGAGGGGGGAGCTGTTGATTGAGCCGCGCCAATATCTCTCGCGCGCCAACGGAATTGCCAGCCTCGGTCGCCTTTGCCGCTGCTGCCAGCTCGTCCAGCAGTTGCTGCTGCGCAGCCTCCGCGGCCGTCGTCTTCATCGCCCCGCGAGTCGGTGGCGGCGAAGGCTGGAGCTGGAACGGAACAGAGGCATGTAGTGGTAGCTGGTTACGGGCGAGGTAGAGATCATCTGGCATGGCGTGGTGGCGTTTGAGCGGTGGCTGGAGAAATGGGGATTGGTGATTGTGTTCAGGGAAGGGCATGAAGAACGCCGCGGCGGGGTTCGGCTGCTGGTGGTGGAAGTGATTGAGGAGAAACGGCGGCTGTGTACCCAGAAGTGGGGGCTTCGTGTCGATCCCTTCGTGCAACAGCATCGGAGGCGGCGAGTGCTCGAGGGAAGTGGCCTCCGGCGAGAAGAGACCAAACCCTAAGGAGGCCTTGCCGCCGCCGGTGGCAGTGTGCGCACCAGAGGACGACAGATCGGAGGCGACGCCGCTGAGAGGGTGGTCCAGAGAGAAACCCAGCGCGTCCACCGCCGGGATCCCGAATGCCGCATTGTCGATGAGCGGCTGCTGGTGCACCGGAAGCGGCGGCCCGGGCTGCTCCAGGTCACCGGCGGCCCCGATGAACCAGTTCAGGAACGACTGGTCCTGCCCGCCGCCGGCGGCCGCGTTGCCGATCGTGGCATCCCAGCCGCCCTCACCGCCGACGAGCCCCACATCAAGGGCTCCCGGTATTGGGGGCAACTCGCATCCGCCACCCCAATCCTCCTTCCCACCGCCGCCGCCATGCTCGCCGGGTGCTCCCCATCTGGTAGCTTCGGTGGCGGCGGCGGTGCTGCTCTCCGAAACCGCCGCCACACCGGTCGAGTCCGCCGAGCCGCCGCCGCCGAGGGACGACGACAGCGTCGAGGAGGATTTGGGCGGGCTCGGGCTGCGCGTGCAGTCCAGCACCGACCTCGGCTCCGCCACCACCAACCCTTTCCCCGCCGGCCAAAACAGCTGGTTCCCGCCGCCGTGGTCCGCTACCCCTCTCCTCTCGGCACCCAACAGCACCGCCCTCATCTACCTAATCCCACATAATCGCGGCGCCCCGCGCGGCGGCGCGGCGGGGATTTCTCGGTGTTTGATTGATGGATGGAGCCTTTGCTTGGGCGCGCAACGCGATGACAGAGTATAACAGCAGCAGAACAGCAAGGCAGGCACCTGCTGCTCCGGCTCCGACCTCTCTCCTCGCTTCCGTCCCTTCTCTGTCTCTCCCCTCGGTACTGTGCTTGCAGTGGGCTCTCTGCCCTTCTCTCTCCTCCTCCCTCTGTGGCTCTGTGGCCTCGTCTCTCTCTACAGTCCACAGCCATCCTCCCCCCTGGATGCGTGCAGCATAAAAAAGGATACTAAAAAAGATAGGGGTCCCTCTCTCCCTTCCTCTATCGTTTTCCACCGGCCCTGCTCGGCTGCTCCTAGCGTCATCTCCTTTTACGCCCTAGTATTTCTCTGTATTTTTCATGTATTGCTGCGGAAAGGAAAAAAAAAAAGAGTGATGAAACTATTATTGTAGACTAGTCAGACAATGTGGAGCATTGACTACAAGAGACCTTCCGGACTTTGACGGCTGTTTTGGTGTTTTTAAGCATGACATTTTGTTCATGGTAGGCTGCTTAGCTTCAGAATTAGTACTAGTAGTACATTTCCGTTTGTTTCTAGGTTGATGGTTCTCTTGGATTGGATGAAAAACGAAGGGAAACAAAGAATTCGGATTTATAATTGGATTTTACCTTTGTCTCGCCATTTGGTTCACGAGAAATGGTAGATAAATAAAAAACACTTTTCTAGTCAATCTACTCAGAAACAAAGTAAAATTTTCCATCCACTTTAACCATCTGTTTCATTTTCTGTGTGTTGTATCAAGTTAATCAAGGTTACAGCTAGCTGCCTCGCTTCTTTGACCGAGAGCATCGCAATAGAACATACGAGCTTCCCTTTGCTCCGTAGGGTCTTTTCCTCGGGCCTTGTTTAAGAGGTGAAAAGTTTTTCGCGAAAACATCACGTCAAATGTTTAACCGGATGTCAGAAGTGGTTTTTAGATATGAATGAAAAAAAACTATTTTCATGGCTAGCCCGGAACCGCGAGACGAATTTTTTTAGCCTAATTAAGTCATCATTAGCACATATAGGTTACTGTATCACTTATGGCTAATCATATCCCAATTAGCTCAAAAGATTTGTCTCGTCATTTACAGCCTAACGGTGTAATTAGTTTTATTTTTTATCTATATTTAATGCTTCATGCATGTGACCAAAGATATGATGTGATGTTTTTGGGTAAAAATAAATAGGACCTCAGTTGTAGGGCTTGGGCTCGAAACTGCTTCGCCAAAAGGCCTCATCTGCAAATCTCGCGATTGCACTAGTGTTGTTTAGGTCATGTTTGACAGACCTCCAACTCCTAAATATAACTCTTTAGAGTGGAGTGTCGAGCAGCATAAATCCATCCTCACATTTTGTAGTTTATTTTTCTGAGGGTTCTACCTACTCCACTCTTTTTTAAGTTAAAATTTTTTGGTTAGGCTTCAACTCTAAGAGAGGTGGAGCTAAAGCATGGGCCTACCAAATATGCCCTCGTTATACATACTCTAGCATGTGGATATTATGTTTGCGTTCAAAGCTCAAAAGAAATCCTATATTTTCTGGTACCGTATTGAAACACATGTTTATGAAAAAAAAACTAACTGTTTTGTAGTATTTTGTTTCACACATGCATTTTCTTTCATATTTTTGTGAATTTTTTATTGTTTATATTTTTTCCAACATTGTGTTAAATGATATTAATACTATTATCTTCTGCATACTGGCACATGAAAATCTACTGCTTGATTCTTATTCATATAAAAGACAGATTAATCATTTTTAGCAAATAAAGACATCATAATTCTCAGCTGGAAAGATAAATAGCGGAAAAAACTTTTAAAGTGTAGGGTAAGATGAACCGTACATAGCAAAGGAGAATGACATGTAGTAGTATTGGCTAGTCAGTACACATCATTTATCACTTAGAAACTATTACGATAGTTGAGACAACAAAGACTCTGCTCTCTCCGTTCTAAATACAACAACTTTTACATGAATTATACACATTGTAATGCAAACCTCTGTCCAGATTTGTTATGCTAGGATGTGTCTCATCCTTATAAAGATTATTATAATTTGGAACAGAGATAGTAACTAAAATGTGTCATAATATTATTTTAATGTTACTCTCCTTGTCTCCGCCCTGATGTAATAAAAATTCTTTTATAAATGCTATAAGTCAATATTTTTGTTGTTGGTACGCAAAACAATGATTGACGAACTATGGATCATTGTGTTATGGGTTTGTGAGTGGTTGAGGGTAGTGGTGGTTGTGGGAGAAGGAAGGGGTAGTTTCCTAGGGTTTGGAGGATGGTCGGGAGAGGAGGCAACTATAGTGCCACTTGATCTGTAGGATGGGAGGACATGAACTTTGGAATGGTTAGAAGGCGGAGATGTTGTGGGCTAATGGTGACGCAAGCCATCGTAGACGTGAAGTTGGTCAAGATGTGGGCACATCACCGTTTTCTGAAGCATTGGAAAGATGAATGAGAGGAGGTGGGAGGAAGGAGGTTTGTGTGACACATCTCATCAGTGTTGTTGCGGTCTTTCAATGCCAACAAGCTATAGCAACACAAGGGGGAAGGGGATGAAAAGCTCATCATCGTTGACTTTGTGGTGTGTGCGAGTATGAGGTTGAAAGGAGGTGAGGACACGACAGAGACAAAAGAGATATAGTTGTGTGTTCTCGTTGGTATCCATGAAAAAAGAAAAAAAAAGAAAGCCTGGCTATAATGTTTTTATTTACATTACAGCCTCCTACAATTAAATTTAAGCAAAATCTTATACTCCAAGATGGAGTAATTCTGATTATTAGTTTTTTTCGTCTCTAAAAATTGTATAGTAATGTTTCCTCTTATTGGGCCAGTCATCTTGGATTGGACGTTGCATTTGAAACACAGCGCCCAGCGCCCTGGTACCGTTTGAGCTGCATGGCAGAGAATCCTGCACCGTTTGTTTTAACCTCGTCAGTCACCTTGCTCACTTTTTACAGTCTTTTGAACAGTGACACTGTGACTCAGACCAGGCTCGAGACCTGGGCCGGAAGGACCAAAAGGAAATAAGAGTAATTAATAGCCAAAGGCCCCGAAAGAAGAAAGGGACAGTGCAAAAAGAAAGAATTTTTTAAAGCTCATTGGTCCCAAACAAATCTGTGTTATCATTGCACATTGTTACCCGAATTGACAAAAATACCCATGTGCGAAATTTCAAGAACTCGCCTTTTTTTGGCTGTAACAACATTCCACTATATTTAATGCACACAAAGTATAATTGCTGAAATATGCAAAAGTATTTTCCATGAAAATTCAGTGACATTTGTACATATTAAACCTAGCATTACTTAGATACTACCTCCGTCCCATAATATAGCAACCTAGGACTGGATTAGACATCACCTAGGATAATGTATCATGTCCGATACATTGTCCTAAGTGATGTCAAATCTTGTCCTAGGTTATTATATTTTGGACGGAGGGAGTATTAAATTGTCAGTTAAGTCAGTATTGTGAATTCTAAGTATAATATTGAAAACAACACTACTTGAGAGAACAGAGTACCAAAACAAAACATAGAAATGTTGTTTCCTTTCAATCCAAGTTCACTAATCCAGGGAGAATCTCCACTAATTGAATATGTTTATATCATGGGATATTAAATTTATTTTCAGAATTATAGTTGATACGGAGTACCATTTAGGTGTTGTTAGCCTCTCGCTGCTCATATGTTTTCTAGGTTTGTTAGTCTGTGTCCCAATGATATTATGAGAACCTACACGGCTACACCTATTTTGAAGACCTATTTCCGAACTATGTAAAAAAGTGCAGGAAGTAGTTAGGCTTATGCACTTTGTGACTATCTCATTCACCAAGCTGGTATTAGAAAATAATTGTGCTAATACTATGGATTCAAAAACATCACACTCTATGGTTTTTGATTTTGTTGGTTAGTTTTGATTTGTTTAATTATAAACTAACTAACGTTAAATAAAAGAGATAAATCAGTATTATATGTCTAAGCAACTGTATATTATTCCCGTGTGAAGAAAAAGAAGGATAACAACTCATTCATCCTAAATCTATTCATTAAGATCCTAGTTCAACTACAAAGTCGAATAGGCAAACAAAAATCCAAGCCATCCAATGAAAGCACCTTATGACAGTCTCACGTAGCCATTCACATACTCACATGTCTTCAAGCTTATGGATAATGTGTAATTTCAGCCTTCAACCATATTAGTCTCAAGAAATTATCTTGGGATTGTTTCTTTCCCATTTATAGATCAGAGAGAGTGTCCCTAAACCTTTTGGCAATAATGATGAAAAGCTGGAATGAGCTCTCCAAGGTTTGCTCACCACCCTTTAGTCCGGTGGTCCCATGAGGAGCGTTTCTTCTGTACTCCGTATAAAAGAAGGCCATCAGCGTGGGACTATGGGGGCAATGCTGTCATTTGCACGTCTTTTCTCCATAATATATCAACTGTTCTGACGGGAACAGCGTACGGCGTTATCTCGCGGCCGGATGGGCTACGCCGACGTGATGGTGAACGGATGGGCGTTCCTCTCGTCAGCTCGCTCCCGTAATGGACGGACGAGATGCGAGCTTGTTCGCATCGTCGCGCGTGTGCGGCACGAACCGAGAATTTTTTTTTTCTTTCTTTCTGTGGTGAACATCGTTGCATCGGTCCGGTGAGTATTTGGACCAACTTATTTTTCTTCCTATACGGCTATTGGATGGTGAGAAAGAAAAGAGAAATTCGTAAATGATGTGACTTCCCCTTACAGGATGACTGGCTTTTTCAACCACAAACAAGGCCCAGATGGCTCATGAGTTTTCAGTGCACACAAGTGGCCGGCGGCCCGGGTCACACATCGCGGCACGACCCGAAAGGCCTCTGTTTGTAGCTTTCGGCCCAAGTAACTAGCCCAGTTTGTAGCGTGCGATCTGTATCTCCGTGGTGAGCGTCTGAGCGATATCCTTTTTTTTTTTTGAGAATAATATCCAATTATTCATCCAACAGACCAACACACGTAACTCAAATTTGTTGCGATCTGACCCGCTCCCGTATCTTCCCACCAGTTTGCTATTAGATCGTCGCACGTTTATCAACGGACCAGATCTTGCACCTAACACACACCGGAATTCGTAAGCAAAGCGACGACTTGAAGCAGCGGTCGGCGGCAAGCGCGCCCACGCGCTCGAGCACGATATACCGCGCACACGGACAAGCGAGACAACGAGACGCTACCGCGCGACGCGGTGGCGTTCACGGTGAAACGCAGCGAGGATCGTGGCAGGAGTACGTACGTATAACGCGGCGCGCGCGCAGCCTGGCGAGGCAGGCGGCGTCGGCTAAACCGACAAGCACGCACACACGTACTACGCGCACCGGGGAACGCGCGGGTGGCGCGCGGCCGGCCGACACGGCGAGGCAAGCGCGATCTCGATCCGTCTCTCTCCCGCACACCCCTCGTGCGATTGCCGTCCTTTTTCCGGCATTTTCTCCCACGCCTCCCGCCCCCCGCCCCCCGCGCGGCCGGGCGCACCATGCATTTTTCCTCGCCAAACCATCACCGCACCGCGCCGCACATCGCCGAAGCCAAGACAGCCAGCCAGCCAGCCAAGCTGCCTGCGTTCCCAGATCCACGCGCGCAGCGCGTGCAATACTGCCACAGTGCTACTGACTGCTTCGCTTGTCTCCTTGCGTCTAGCCGCGCGCGTTTGTCAGCTTCATCTTCAGCTTCCTCACACACACACACCCCCCTGAGTACCTGACTCTTGCACCTGACATTAGCCTGCTCACAAGCTGCACGCCAACTTTGCAACACTGGGCACTGGCCTCATTGCACAATGCTAATGCAGAATTGCATATCATTGTTCAGCTGTTCGCCATGCCTTTGACATCGATAGGTACACGTGGTAATGTAGTGTAGTACTCCTATACTAGTATGGTCCTCCTGGAGATACAGCATTAACTAGCTTCCATTTCAGCTGTGTATAGTCGGTGTATGTACTTGAGAACGTAATATTCAGAAATGCCAAAGGCTGGGACCTGTCTTTGGCGTTCTAAAATAGTTTCAGACATGTCAACGTACGGGTTAACTAGTGAGGGAAACACCGCAACCAACAAAATAACAAGCAACAGTAAAGTACGGCTTAAGTATGCCAACTTGGTTACATCGAGGACGTAAACTGTGCTTAGTTTATCAATTTAGGTGATATTTATGGACCAGCTTCAAGCTAGCTAGCAAAAACTAAAACAGCGGATCGCACTGCGTGTAATAATTGCAATGCACATGATCAAGAGATGTTCTGGGAATTAACCACGGCTTGCCTACAATATTCACATATCTGTACTCGTATACACAGCCTCAAGAAAGGGGACGGATCGAGACATTCATGTGCGGTCGAGGAGATGACTCTGCCTCGGTTCCTTCATAATCAGTAGTACACGCATGCTCCATTCTTCCTTCATCTATGAGATTTTATCTTTGTTACGCGTGACATAAATTCTTAATTCATCAGGTACTATCAATTCTGCATTACTGAGATTTTCTGCACGTTCTATAGTGGAATCCATATGTCATAATCAGTTCAGCTAAAGATATTTTACCTCTAGAAAATAATATATATTAGAAAAGCACATGGTTTTCATTTACTACTAAAACCTTCACCTCGACCTTATAGAGAGGTTTTACGTTGTTTGTAAGACACGTATAAATACTAAGGGTTGGTGAAATTTGAACCGTTGATCAAGAAAGTGACAATGTATGAAAAAAATGAAACTATTAACGGTAAGATTTGGATCTAGCCGTTAGGGCTTACGGAATTGACGTCGTGTGCATATTGGCTTTCGTATTTGGAGTTATATCTAGATTATGTTGGATATAAGGAAAGCCGAATGGTTTCTTGTTTCTATGCATGGATCTAGGACTCGTAGTTTCCTTATTTATTATGATCATATACATTAAGCTGATCGTGTCGTAATCGAGTCGGAGTCAAATTACTCATGAGTATACATATATGCACCCAATGTATTGTAAACACACGGATATATTAAAAACAACTTTTCGACGCATCGCTATTAGTCGATTTAATTAAATTTATTAAACTTGTCCTAGCACAAAATGTATTTAAGTCTAATCTTCCGTGCTTGCGATCGGCTTGGTAAGTTTAGTTCTATTGGCTAGTGGCATATAGAGTTTCATCGGGGTTTTAGCCGATGAATTATTCTTTTCACTTCATAGTTATCTCATTGCATCGGCTTGTAGGCTTAGCATTATAGCTTTAATATTCTATCCTTATTAGCCTTAATCTTTTATTGTCTCAATTAAATCTGATTTATCAAGATTGTTTTTAATAAAGGAGTGATTAATTAGGGTTATATTATATATCTTTAGCCAATGTAAGTTATTTACTATGTTATTTTCACTATTACAGCCAATTGATTCCAAAACACCATTGGCATCGGCTAATGGCTTTTAATTTTGTTAGTTGCAGAATCAAACTAATCGGCACGTCCTGAACTTGGTTTGTTACGACCTGCATTGAAGTTAAGCGGATCTTTCAGGCCTTCATGTGTCCACGGGAAGATTTTGCGTCAATAGTAACCGATGGCAATGGCGTAATCAAATACTAAAGTACGAACATTTTCATCTTACCTATAATCCAGTCAGTAGGTTATTGGAGTAATAAGATCCTTTATCCAAAAATAACTTAAATGAATCCAAAACTGATTAGTCAATTGAGTTTCTATGTTTATTTAAAAGATGTTTTGTTTATTACTTCCTCCATTTTATAATGTAAGACATTTTGACCATTTGCTTGTAATGTTTGATCATTCATCTTATTCAAAAAATATGGAAGTATTATTTATTTTGTTTGTTACTTATTTTATTATCAAAAGTAACTTAAGTGTGAATTATCCTTTTTATATTCACACCAATTATTTTAATAAGACGAATGGCCAAATGTGCTAATAACAAATCAAAACGTCTTACACTATATGAAACGGAGGTAGTATATATGTTCATGTTTATCTGTAAAGAATATGATACCTCAACAAAACCTTTTATGGAACCATGTAAATTTCACATATCGGATGTACAATGTAAAACTAACTAAACATTCCATGACTTTTCAAACGAAAATGTCTTATGGTATAGTGTTTCTTACCAGTAAAATGTAAATCTTAAATGAATAACGTAGCGGAGACGAGATCAACCAACATATCACCCTATATAAATATGCCATACTTATATTAGGGACACTTGTACACTTTTGTCTCTCCTAACAAAACTACCCATCCATCCCATGCTTATATTCAACCTGAGCCGAAACTGAAGTTTTGTTGGCGTGCACCTGAGCCAGGATGGTTGAAGTGTAATGTAGATGCGTATTTCAACCCTGATACTCAAACGGCAGCGTCTGGAGTAGTACCGCGAGATGAGAATGCAAGCAGCTGTGGCGGGAGATTGCAGTGGTATGCACATTGCTCTGGCGGAGGCATTGACTTGTCGGGATGGGATTCGACTCGCCAAGAATCAAGGTGTACAAAATCTTTGCCTAGAGACGGACTGTCAAAATTTGGTGCGGCTACGGGAAGAACAAGCCTCACAGCGATCTGAAGTCTCAGTTGTGCTTCGTGAAATGGAGGAGATTAGTCGTCTGTTTCTTTCGTTCTCTCTGAATTTTGTTAGCAGAAATTGTAATAAGCTGGCTCATGCATGTGCTCATCTTGTTTCCGACAATAACCAGGTGGTGGAGTGGCTTGTAACCCCACCTGGTTTGACAGAGCTAGTGATGGCGGATTATAATGCTAATCACAATTAATTGAAAATTAAAGCTTCTGCTTTTACGCAAAAAAGAAAAAGTTTTTTCCCTTACAACCTAAGTAGCTATACCAATACATACTTAAATCGAGTACCTTTTACATACGACACCTTTTATTTTGGAGGGTGTAATTTTTATAATTTTTAGAATGCATACACTGTGGCCGTCTCATATTGCAGTAATCCTAATATCCTTTTTAATCACAATTCTACTGTTAAAACAGAAAAAAGGGGGTCATAAACTATTGCGATCCATTCCAGAAACAGAACTGTTAATGCCAGAAATAAATATTTGCAAGGTGCATTTGTCTTACAACTTGGCATATGAAGAAACTATTCTGAACACACACCTCGATACCGTTCTGCAGTTGTATATATTGCTCCAATGTATACCTATCACACATGGTCCCTTCCTCAGTTCTAGCAACCCTCTCGAAATGATGAAACGAAGCGTTGTGTGAGCAGTACAGTACAAGCCTTTCTCACTTCTCTCTACCTCGATCATATCCAGCCCCTTCCATGTTATCTAGCTTCTTGCCTATCCACTTAAGTGACCATTACGAGCTATCTGCTCCATGCCTAGCCAAAGCTCTCCTACTCTCAAGGGGCAGGTAAAGCTCAACGCCACCATTCTCCTGGTCATCATCTTCCTGTTAGTTCTCTGTATCACCTCATGTGAAGCTCGTCATGATCACCTCCGTGTCAGTAGCAAGTACTCAACCAACAAGCAGAAACATTCCCTGCTATCCAAGGTCGCAGCTATACATGATCATTGTTAATAAACTAGTTTTTCTCATTTTTTTTCTGATTTTATCTGTCTCGCTTATCCATCCAGGATGTGGCTGAACATGTTAGGAGCAAGCAGATCGATCAATCAGTGGACAATGAGGTGACACTGAATGCGAAGATGGAATTGGCGGCATCATCAGGTGGAGTTCGAAATACTGGACATGCTGTTAGGGTTTCGCAACAGCTTCGTCATCGGAAACACAAGGATGATCAAGGAATTCACCTAGATTATGCTCAACCTAAAACCCGTACTCCGTGCCATAACTGATGGCATTATGTCATTGTTATCCCTGTCTTATAGTCCTATATAGCTTGCATGTTTATCTCGCTAGTTGCCTAGTTCTACATTCTAGCACACATTATGCACGTAGATATGCTTGTTTTGATAAGAGCAACCCACTGTGAGCCTTACTAGCTAGTTAGTTAACTTAGCTACGAACACTCACTTGCAAACTACTGACATTGAGTGCCAGCTAGCTTGTCTACAGGGAATTTTGATTTCTAGCTCAAACGGAACATGCTTATGCTATACATCTCTTTTGCCCTCGATCGCACTTGATTGATCATTACTAGCCATATAACATATTGTTTGATAGCAAGTGGTCATGTGATTTGCAGGAAGTTCTTCTTGCTCTCTGAATAAACGATTTGAAGGAACTGAGGTATGCATGCATTTCAGTTTGAGATCTCACATATACACAAATCTGAACACACCAGACAGCATTGTGAGCGCGATATATACACATTATCTCTTCTCTTAATCGATCCCCCTCTGCAAAAATGTAGGTAAGATCGGGTGCGCGAGAGCGTTCTCTGCTAGGAGCTGAGACTAACACAGAGCAAGTAGGATCAAAGCCCGCGACCACTGCGTACACTGCAGAAACCCTAGCAGCCATGGACTACCCAGTTGCACACGCAGCACCAGCTGTTCACAACAGGTAGCTAGCTTGTTGCAAATGATCGATAGGCATGTTCGGCCTCTTCCCGTACATTGGCCAAATTTTGGAGATATATCAGGAGATCACAGTTCGCTATTGATAGCGTGTTCGTTGATCAGAAGTATGTTGCGTCTGATATCTCCGGTTTAATTAGCGCATCAAGCCTGTGAAGTTGTTGTATATATAGGATTACGACAAAATACGGATGCATGTGTGAATCAAAATATAAGTTTGCAACGTGTAACTTTTTTCTGAAGATAGTTCTTTCCAAATGCATATGTTTGATCTACTTTTTCCTGCGCTGGTGATACAAGAAAAAAAGAGTCGGTCCTACATATATCGCTCCATGAGAAGCAAGTGTGCCCAGTAGGCCGGCACCGCACAATATGGTCTTAGTTTCTCTTGGTTCAGATGACAGTACTACTGATGTTTTGTGGATATTCTCTGAGTTCAAGTTCTGTAGACTCGTCATTAGCTGATAAACAAACCTTGGCTCCAGAAGGCCGACACCATCTTGAGCAAGTGTTCACAATATTTCGCGAATATATATTGTGCGTCTGGAGCAGCCACAGCCAACCGTTTATGCTGAAGTCGAGCAAAACGTGTGGTTAACGCATAACAAAAAAATCTTTCTGAAAGTTCAGTACTTTCAGGTTTCAACACTTCTCTGCTTGTTGGGTCTTTTTTCTCCCTATTCTTCATATTTGATCTAGCACAAGCTCTTCAATCAGCGACACTAGTTCCAAAGCTATCAAGCAACACATTCATCAGTCGTAAGAGGGGAAAACAAATACTACAGAGGAACAAAAACAAACTTGGGTTTTGTAGCCAGGTGTCTGATTAGAAACGCAAAATAGGGAGTAACCCTTATATATTTGGGGCACGAAGTACAAAGGTTTTAGTACATATGCCCAGTTGTGGCAATTATCTCAATCATCCCAAGAATGTCCCCTTTGATGCATCAATCTAACAAAAATAGTGTAACTAATGTGAGAAGTGCAACTGGAAAAGAGACACCTGCTCTAAAAAAGACAAACATCCCAAATCCCAGATCCAAGCAAAAATCTATCGGTTTACCTCTCTGGCGATGTGTACATCAAGATGGTAAAATCACATCGACAAAAAGCTTCTCTTTAGTTGTACGATTATCATTAACTACACTTCACCACAAATGGTTTGAATGCATTGAGGAACTGTGAGGTCCGCATCCCAAGCTTGAGGTCAACTTCTCCACCACCCAGCCAGAAGAAATCCTTATCTAACTTGGTGATAGCTTCATCAATGATAACCTGTGTAGAAACTCATTGTATCAGATGCCTTGAAACTTGAAAGCTTCAAATATATATACCTTCACTTTCCAGAGAAACAAGAAATACAATGATGTGAAATATAGTTCATTCAGAACATTTACCCTTAAATAGCGATGTGCTTAAATTGCAATGTATCGAAAGAGTAACTTGATAATATGTTTACTTCTACTTGGAGTTGAAACCATATATGTCACCAGACAGGGCTAGAATTTAAGAAAGGTTCAATAGGATTTGTAAAGTACATAATTTTAGAAACGAGTGTGCAAAAACATGATTCATATATTACTGCAAGATCTTCCAATTTTAAGTTGACACTTATGACATATATCCTGAAGCTGCAGGTAACATGAACATCTACATTACCGGTATGTCTGTTTCCATTCCAATGCACGTAACAGCATTGTGCACAAACCCAGTAAGCTTGAGAGACTCCTCTTCTGGTGCCAGCCTCACTGCATCAGACACAAGTAAACATGACTTTAAGGAATAGAAATGGCAAAAAAAGTAAGTATTCAGCCACACCTACAAATCTTGAAATGCCTAAAATATAACAGAAGCAAAACTTCTGTAGCATGCTGAAATCTACAGAAGATATACATCATTCCCTTATCTTAATTAGATCATAGTTACATATTTTTCCTTAAAAGTGAAAAAAAAATTACTAACGTGTGGAAAATATGTTGTGTGTGTAATAAAACCATCAGATAAGATGTTTGCCTTAGTTATTGGGATCAAAATTGACTTGCAGCATACCAAGCTGAGGAATTTCATGTGAGCTTTGAATGTTCATGACCAATAAAAGATTAAAGATGACTAACAGAGCTTGGTGTCAATCATAGAGAATTAGAGATCAGATAGTTTTCAAAATATCGTTATGAATCTTACTGTTAAATCTCTTTTTGGGTATCTGCTTCTCGTTTAGGGCATATATGAAGTTCTTGATGCTGTCAGCATTAAGCCGTGCCATATACTGCAAGAATAATCATATTAAATTTACTAAATTAACTCTGAAGATAGTGTGTTTAGATCAAACTTACAGATTACCTGAACAACAACGACATAATATTTTGAATTCTTTGGATTGCTGCAATCAACGACGTCTTCAGAGGATTGTGTGTTCACCTAAGAATAGGTAGCTTCAATATCAGCATTAACATTTAGCTCTATGCTCAGATAACAAACATGATATAGCCCATCCCTCCTATCAATTGTGTTCTAGCTAAATACTCCCTCTGTCCCTGAATGCAAGGGATTTTGCCTGCATATTACATTCAAGGACAGAGGGAATAGTATACGAGATAAACGTGTTCAGTTTCAAGCCATACAACATTATGCTCACAGGCAATGAAGCTCGGTTCATGCTGCATATACAATGAATCTAAAATTGAGAAGAATGTAAATAAGTTGAATGCGATTCAAAACTTCATGTATATCTGAGGAAATGTTTGCAAGAGTACCTGAAAGCACAACCAATTTGACTCATCCTCGTGTTTCTTTTGCCTGGCAGTTAATACCCTCTATCTTATAATGAACACACACAAGATATTGAAGCTGCTCTCTATTTTTTTTTATTGGAACAGTGGAACCAAGTTGATCCAACTGGCTAAATATATTAATAAACGAAGTTGCTCCCATTTATCAGTCACCCAGCAGCTGAAATCAAATCACAAAAAGCAGCTATCCTTCTTTGTGGCACACTTCGACATACACAATAGTTCACTACCAAGCAATCTCCAATTATCATGTTCCCGCGTATGCTGACAGAATAGCTATCACAGTTCACAGACCATTACCATTTTTTCCTCACCACTAACAACCATTGTGCTTAGTAAATTAAATACAAAAATGTAACAACAGTACAACACAAATCCAAAAGTATATTTGCACCCCAAATATGTGTATAGTAGTTGATGGTATTTTCAAGATGTGCCAATAGCTCAAAATAGTAGCAACACGATTTTCTTCAACAACTAAAAATCACACTTCTCTAAACCAATCAGTTTTGCAAACTAATTATAGCAGGTAGCAACAATTCTTCACCTCTAATATACAAAAAAAACCACGGAGCCTAGTCTACTATAGTGGCATTTTCTACAGGCACGACTTCAAGGCTTCAATCTAAACCAGGAACGAGACGCCAGGATTTGCACCCTCCTTGGATGCTCAGGCGAACTTGCCCCCTGCTCCAGACAAGGCCTGGGAAGTGATTTGGAAAAATAGGGCTCCTCCTAGAGTTCAATTCTTCATCTGGCTGATGGCGCGAAACAGGCTACCCACCAAGGAGAATCTACTCCAAAAAACAGTTGTACAAGATGATATCTGTGATCTATGTCAAGGACTGCCTGAAAATGCTGATCATATCTTCCTAACTTGCCCTTTCGCTTCAGCCTTCTGGAGGAAACTACACATCCACCCCGGCATCAACTCGACTGAAGACATCCTGGCACTCCAGACGCCTCCTAGGCTGCCTTCCAGAACTTCGTCGGTCTTCTTCTATCTTTGTCTTTGGCGCTTATGGAACCATCGACACGATGTTGTATTTCGGAAGCTAGAACCATCCATCCCGAGAATCCTGCACCAAGCTATTGAAGATGCCACTCTGTGGTCAGAGCGCATGAACTCCAGGGACAAAACTTCGGTTTCATCCTGGAAATGTATCCTCTCTTCTGCCCTTCGATCTCTGTAAAACTCAATGATGTACTGTTACTTTGCTCTTTACCCCTTAACATATTCAGGTGGGGAAGCTCCCCGCCCGGGTGATGAAGTCAAAAAAAAAACTATAGTTGCATTTTCTCACCCAACAGATAAAAGGAAATTTGATAATCTAAAAGAAATTAATATTTGCCCTGGTTACTTAATACTCTATTTTTTAAAAACCGAATGCCAGCGAAATGTATTGCGAGGTGTACTAAGCATGGAAAATCAGTTACGCAGGCCAAGTGTTCGACGAAACGAAGGAAAGGAAAGGGGAGGGATGGCCCGTACCATGACGATGCTCTTGCAGAGTTGCTCGACTGCGTCGGCACGGAGGAGGTCGCGGCGCTCCTCGAGAGGGCGGTCGTAGTAGTCGGCGGGCACGCGCCGGAAGGTGAAGTCGAGCACGCCGCGCGCGGTCAGGATGGCGGAGAGCCGCGCCTCGGTGGCGCCCGTCTCCACCTCGCCCTCCGAGGGAGACCCGGAGATGGATAGCGCCGCGAGGCGGTGCTGCTGCGCGGCGAGCTCGAGATCCGCGACGCGGCGGAGGATGCGCAGCTGCCGCGCCTCGAGATCGGCCGCGGCGGCGCCCATGGCGGCGGTGGTCTGTCCTTTCCTGGGGAGCTAATTCGGTGGTTTTGGAGTCCTCAAGGTCAAAACGCGCAGCTAAATCCCCTTGTTTGATGCTAAATCAACTCTATCTGTTGGTTCATTGAGAATTTCCGTTAGCTAACGAAGAGGACCGAGATTCACTGCCAATTTGTCAAGACCATAGATTCGGTTCGGTCTTCGGCTCCGACAAGGAACGATGGGCTTCTTTGTTAGTTGGTTTTTCCGGTTTGTTTGGTTAGCTTAATTAGGCCCATGATCGAACTAACCTAATTTAATTAGGTTATTTCTACGGATCGAATTTAGACCAAACAATTCAGTCTCATTTAGTTTGGTTTTGACCTTTTGGTTATTTTGGTTTCGGTTTGTCTGCCTTGAAAGATACTCCCTCCGCACCTCACATTACAAGTCCTTTTGAAACTTCGATCAAAGTCAAACTATTTACAAATTTACCAACATTTACATCAACAAATTAACTTCACTATTATCGTTGACAAAGACAATTCAATAATCATTTTAGCAGTTAATAGATTTATTTGAGTTAGACAAATTAGTATAGCTAATTTGAATAACTAAATAGACAGTACCAAAATATCAGTTATGAATCATGATGTTGGAATTTTAGAGACATGAAGACAAGGCATGCATGTTGGTCCCAGTTCACCTTATAACCCGTTAAGAAAAAAGTTAGATTAAAACCAAGTGGCACAATTATGTTTTCTAGGAAAAAAAATGTGCATGTGTGTGTTTGATAAAATGATATTTCTTGTCAGTATATTGTCTAAAGCCTTTTTAAGAAACAAAGAATGTCAGGGCATATACATTCTAGTGTGTTATATTACAAATTGCAACAACCCACCTCCCCCCCCCCCCCCCACACACAAGTGTGCAATAACCCAATTTGACACATATGTACTATCGGTGTAATATTGCCACCCTAAACAATGTCATAAATGTACACATAGGGGGAAATGTTAGCTTTCCCATACTTATATATTTTAGTGCAATGCAAAGTTCATTACAAAAGGCATTATACAAAAGTGCTCTGAGGGTGCGTGCATAACCTATTTTTAAGTCTCCGTTAAAAAATTACAAGAGGCACAATTGCAATTGATCTGATATGAATCATCACACGAATGCGGCTTTCACATGTAGTCGCCTATGACACACTAATTATGTCGAGCGGAGACATGGTTGATGGGCCCTTCTTGTCCTGGGCGATCAGACATCTCGGCTAGGTTGAGAGGCAGCCCTGTGCGCCAGTCTAGTAAATCATGGGTTGATTGGTGAGAAGGAACAAGGGAAGTTTAGGCTATCTCGCCAAGGAAGAGGTGGAGGATCAATAGCTTGTTGGCCTTTTCACATGCGATGTCTTTAGATTGATGAAACGACCGAAACATTTGTGTGGTGTAAAATGTTTTGATGGATAGTGTGATTTATCTCTATGTTTTCGGGGGCCTTAGGCGAACTTGCTAACTATGGGCCCTTTTAGACTGTTTTTTTTCACCGGTTAAATATACTACACAAACTATGTTTTCACTGATACACTACACAAAAAAGCAAGGAGAGAATGATACAATCATGAAGAATTGAAGATGACTAGATGAGTTAAGATACAAGAAACAACGGCGTCACGTCGCGGAGATCAGATGCAATGCGGAAGCCGGAAGGCCCCCACACAAAAGCCAAAAGGGTTCTATCTTCCCCAATCCGCTCGTCGACTTGCTCGCTGCCACCGCAATCCGTATTCGCTAGATGCTAGGGTTCGGTCTGGCGCACGCTCCCTTCGAGTTCGACCCTTCCTCCCGATCCCTTTTGGCTTCCGCGGCATTTTTTTCGTCTTTTTATCTGATGATTTACGGTTTTGGCCGAAGCGCGGAAGCGGCGTCAATGACAAGGAGGCGATGTGGCAGGGGCGGGGTGGGGGTGTTGAGGATTGGGCCCTGCATGCTGTGGGCCCTAGGTGGCCGCACTACCCATCTACCCCCTAAGACCGTCCTTTGCCAGCTCAGCTCTCAAATGTCCTTACGGAATTGGGTTTATGTGTATATTTATATGGCATTGGTGTGTGCGGATCATTATGAGATTATGCCGTCGCTAAACGTCGTGCTGCCCCTTTGGCAATTTGGCGGCATGCAGACGGCAGAGTTTGTATTGCAAGTTAGCCAATCCAAGCTGCATATCCAACTAAGGCAAAGATGACGGTTCGCACGTCACCTCGCCAGTCAGTCACGGCCAATTGCCATCACTAAGGTAAAACACTCTCCCTGTCCCCTCCCTCCGAGTTTCGCGCGCACACGGATTCCACTAAATTTTGGATACACATCCGTGTGCAATGGTGAAACCTGAATACCTGATCCACCAGCCACCGCAGCGCTGGCTCGTACACGGTACACCGCAGCGCGCGCGCGCGTATAGAACTAGATCATGGCGTGAGCTGCCCGCGCGCTGCGCTACCCGACGCAGCGGCAGCGGCGAGTGACCAGGAAAATAATCCATCGCGTATGACGGTGTGATCAGGCTGTCGGGCCGGGCATCCGGCCAGGCAGCCACACGCCACATGATCGAAACCGCGCGCTGCCGTAGGCTCGCTCACGCGCGGCGCGGGACCGAGACCGAGTCACGGGAGAAGAAAATTCTTCCCGTAGGTGGGCTGCGTCATCTGTGTTTCTGTGTGGGCCGCCGACCCGCGCCCAACCTGGACACCTGACGATGGTTGGTGCATTGGTGCCGCGCGCTCGCCTCGGTGGTGCAGCTAGCCAGCCACCCCGCCGCCGGCAGGCCCACGCGCGGTCACGGGTTCTCAGCTCCGCGCATGAGCGCATCTGCCGCCTGTTCTGGTTGGCAGGTTGTTGGGTCCGCCTGGTCTGGTCCGCGCGGTGGCTGTAAAAGATCTCGCGGCTTCACTGCACGGTGCACCGGCTGTGAGGCCGGCTGTGTCGCCCTGCGACCAGGGCGCTACCGCGCTAGTGCTGCTGGGGAGAAGCGGATGTGCCAGTAGGCCTGCCTGACCAGGCAAAAAGAAAAAAGGGCTGGTGCGTGCGCTGTGTATGGCCTATGGGTCAAGTCAAAGTCGTTCGTCGTGTGTTGGACAGCTGATGTATTCACGTGAATGAGTGAATGCTTCTGGAGTGTTCCTAGCTCTTCAAAGGGATAGAAAGGAAAATCCTACTTTGTTATTGTACATTGCTTGCCATCGCCAATGCATGCAACGCCTTTGTGTGTCGTGGTTGAAAATGTAGATGCCATAAGATCTCAGTGTAAACCACATTACTCATACCGTCCACAAGGATATGCTTAAATCATAGTAAATCATGCACTAGTATAATGCGATAACGCTATATTTGGATACGTCAGAATATGATACGTACTGGCACATTTGTACATACGTTCTAGTTGAGCGGGCATTAAGCAAACAAAGTCGTATAGGTTTGACGTGGTAATTTGTAGCCACGCGAATGAACTGGTTGTTTTTTCTAGCATTTATTTAAACCATAGTACAATATTAATTACACGTCTACTATCTATGATGAACTCATCTCATATGATTATTTTTCCGGTGCGTATTAGTGGATCCAACTCTCCGGTAGATCGGATTGGTGTCTCCACTATAAAATAGTGCTGATGTCTAAAAAAAATAGATCGATCATGCATAAAACGTATGTCATTGGTCTCACGAGCTCATCGACACCGATGGCTCCACTGCCAATGCGCGTGACAGGGGTTGCCTACCTGCGTTTACTAATTTTTTCGATGCATTTAATTACCAAGGGATATTATAGAATTACAATCACAATTAAGGAGGCAATGGCCAATACTTCTGATGTTAATTGTGTTGCTGAGTTGTTATAGGGATATAGCTAGGACTATAGGAGTATATTCATAAAACTAACTTTGTCCAAAAATATAATTATTTAAAGGAGTAATGCGACTAATTATAGTATAATGAATATGAACAGGCTACTCTCATACGTTGCCTTTGTTTGTTCCTCCAAAACGAGTGTGCGCACATGCACACACAGTGCCAATCTAGCTATAATAATGATATGTTGTCTCTCAATGGAACCAGATACAAAATTATTTCATACTGAAATTGCCAACAAACTATCCGCGGGTACGTACCATTAGTACAATCTGCCATACAGTAATTTCTTGCTTACATGCATGCATGGAATCAAATTACGAGGTCGAACTGTGCAAAGCAAACTACAACCACGTCCAGACATATATAGTGATCCACATAGGCACATGAAGTTCAATCTAAAAGAGCATTGATTGCATGCATTTCGTTTGAGAACAAATCCTCCAATTAATGACCAAATGATGACATAAACAGAAACAAATCAAGTACAGTTAACTCGCTGGATTGATCTGAAACAGTTCTACATTCAGAACTAACAAAGATTAATTAAAAGACTCAATGCACGCTTGCAGGCACCCAAGAACGAACGATGTGTTCATGCATGCGTGCTGCATCAATGCAACAAGCACGTACGTAACCAACACCGTAACGCAGCTTAGTTAATTAACCACAGATGAAGCCACTGGGGAGGCTCTTGCCGCAGTAGTTGACGAGGAGGCTGAGCTTGACGGGGATGTCGAGGGTGATGCCGAGCACGTTGGCCTTGATGGCGGTGCAGAGGCAGACGGCGGCCTCGAGGTCGGCTAGGCCGCCGAGCACGCTGCAGCACGGCTCGTAGGGCGGCTGCCCGACCTCGGCGCTGACGAGGCCCAGGACGTTGGCGCACGCCGCGAGCTTGAGCGCGTTCTTGGGGCACTTGCTGTAGTAAGTCGGCGTCGACGGCGTCGGCGGCGTCGGGCACTTGTAGCCGCAAGCGCTGGACACCGTGAAGAAGAGGACCAGGTTTAGAGCCACGAGGAGGAATGCCCTGGATGCCATTGCTGAAAGCTCAAGGATGGAGAGAAGCACTACCACCGTTGCACGGTTGCACTCAGGGGGGTGGACGTAAGTGATAGTCCGCAACTAGAGATGCTCGAAAAACTCAGGAGAGTAGGTGGCTATTTGTAGGGGAGAACCAGAAGTCCAGGACCCTAGCTCGCAATCGTTGTTGTCAGAAGACTCCTTCTGATAAACAATATTTGCAGATCTCCAGCCCTCGGGATCAATTAATTATGCACATATAATGATTTTTACGAGAGTACATTCTAGACGATCATCCGAACTAGTGTTGTGACTGTTTGGTCAGAATTAAGGGCTAAGATCATCCGAACGATTGTTAGACACGCACACACACACACAAAAAAAAAGAAAAATCGGTGCAGTCGACTGTTTGGTCAGAATTTAAGGGCCAAGATCATCCGAACTACTGTTAGACAGAAAAAAAATCAGTGTACCTTTCATGAAAAAAGATATTGTTAGACAAGCTATTTTAGCAGTAACTAGATCCCGATCCTTCATGCAAAAGACGGACGGATGAGATCGATCAGGCGTGGTCGATCTTAATGTGTGTAGTCGCGCCTGATCTCAATCATTGTAATTTTCACACACACCACTACATAAAACAAATTTGTTTGATACTTCTTTTGTACACTTCATAAAATGTTTACAAGAAAAAAAATTCTTGGGCGGTATACATGAAAACATATGGCTTTGTATTAATTTCTGAGTTTAACTTGGTGAAATCTAGGACACTTCAACACTAGTTGACCAAATGATAAACACATGTTGGTCCTAGATTAAACAATAGTTTATTGTTCTTGAGTTAAAATTCAGAAGCTTATAGGGCATTATTTCCATGTCAGTGCCAACATCAAACAATTTTTTTTTCCGCGTCAATCTATTCCTGGCGGTTATTTCTTATTGGGTCCTCGTCAAACACTATTTTTCTTGTCAGGTTTCGCTTTTTTTTTTAGGTCTATGACCGTCACAAAATATACGAATTCTAGTAGTAGAAATTAGAACTATAAAAGGTAGCATGCATCCAAATGAATGTAGTGTAAAGTAACACTAGTTATATAGTTGACCAATAACAAATTAACAATAGTCTAAAGTGCTGGCCTCAAACGTTTAACCTTTCTTTGCACTAAAATTAAATAGCACCATAGGCTGTGTGAAAGTATATAATTGAAAAAAAAATGCTATCTCTTCAGAAAGAAAATGTATTTAAATTAAGATAAGCTCTGAAGGTATGTCAGGAATAGCCAGAAAAATGCATGGAACCAATAACTAATTTGTTGGTAGCTCACAAAGATGCTGGTATGCAATAACACAAAGGAGGTAGATCTGGATTTGAAAACCATATGCAATGCATGAGGGAGCATATCCTTGTTAAGACTGACAAAAGCAAATCATGCATGTAATAATTCAAAACGCGTCAGTACCTCCTATATATACACAGTGGATTAAGTACAGGCAAAACTATGCATGCTAAGATAACTACAACTATATGTTGATAGATATTGACAGAACAATATTTTTCATACATGCAGATGTACATAAAACACCTAGCATAACACATGTTTTTGCATATGCAACTTATTGCAAACAAGTCATACTTCAAACATACCGTATACGACGTACACGCAAGAGGTGTGCATTTGTGTTGTACTACAAATTAACCGGATTAATCAGTCTAAAACAACCCTTCCAAGCTAGCTAGCAGCTTTGTCACAGATGAAATTGGACAATATTTAGGCAAAAATCCATGTATAGAAGTGCGCACTAGCTAGTAAGCTCTACTTAACTGTGCTCGATCGATCCTCCACAATTACCATAAATTTCACGCTCTGTTGGGGACTAAATGTTAATCGTATAAATTTAGTATTAATTGAGTCCAGCAGCTGTACTTCTAATAGGTATACTCCCCACAACGGAGTTTACCTAAACTGTGATAAATTGTTGTCAATATTGGCAAATCTAAGGTGGTCAGAGCCTTAGAGGCAAGTGTTTGTTTTCATTTATCGCTGAGTCGCAACAAAAATGAGAGGCAACTGGCGGGGCTACCGGCTACCTGTACATGGTAACTCCTCCTCTTTTGCTGATTAAGAAAAATATAAATCAGTAACATTGACAAAAAAAAAGTCTATTATCACAGAAACACAAATCTAAAAATGATCTTGGTTTAAAGAGATTACATATCGGTGTATTTTTTCATCACCCCCGTGCCGCCCCCACCCTCGGGCGACACGGGGTCCCGCTGGCCGGCACCGCCAACCCTCCCCTCCATCCTTCTGCCTCGCCGACACCCGAGCCGCCGCCGGCAAAGCCGGTTGGCAGCTAGGACGGCGGCGGCGGGGCCATTCCCATCTCTGCTCGTTTTCCTCGGCGAGGGTGCGCCTGGGACTGGCAGAGGTGC
>CM002480.1:18915394-18942645 GCA_000325765.3 Leersia perrieri | reverse complement strand
TTATACCTCCTAAAATAATTAGGTGCTTTCATCGAGTATCCTAACATTTTATTCCTTTCTACTTTTCTATTCTATTTAATTGTTGAAAGAAATTATGAAATATCTAATCATAGGAAAATTTCACTAATGTAAGAAACCATTATGTACTACACATGAGTGAATAATAAAGAATTTATTTCTATGTCTAATGATTTTCTCTATTATGATGATATGCATATGAATCGGTTACTACGCGAAAATCCGAGCCAGCAACGTGGCACGGCTAGTCATTCGGCTCAGCATCGTGAGCTTACTAAAACTAGGATGCCAACATCGCGGCAAAGCAATTAAAATTTTAGGTCGTTACAGTTTTCACGTACGTGAAGGGACAGAGGAAAGATGCCATGGTGCGGCTTGTTAGCCTGGCAACATTGAGCTACTATGCTACTATTACTAGGTCGGCCCATGAGCTATCCAAACTAGGCTGAAGGCTAGCTCCATGGACCCTGGGATTATTCCTGGGCCTCGGATGAACAGAATGTCACGGTAACATTAATATGCTAATGTTAGAGGATACGTTGCCTGCAGACCATACTACACCCAATACCACCAGAAGTACTTAGTCTTCAGATAGTCTCAACTCAAATGTTTTTTTTCCTTGAGAGGAACTCTCAACAAAAGATCAGGAACAGAGGATCAGGCAGGAGCAGAGGGTGATAATAATAACTGGCATGTAAATTGCTGAACTTGGTCATTGTTGTCACCGTGAATGCTAAAAGAAACTTTAGCACAATACTCAAAAACATTGTGCTAGTTTTTCTGCAATCGAGTCCCAATGTCCCATGAGAAAAAGTTCTGAAACTCGCCAACTCAACATTGTGCTGGTTTATCTGCAGTCCAGTTCCATAAAATGAAAAATCTGAAACTCGCCAAGGGCCGTATTGCAGGCAAACAATTTTACACCCAATCGCATTTACAAGCAAACGAGTGTATAAATGCAATTTATTATATATTAACACTTCAGAGATATAACTCCCCTTTTTTCTATCTATAATTAGTGGTTTTCTCCCATTCTTAAGAGGTATTATTCCTTTAAAGAACGGAAGGCAACCTCCTATAATAAAAGAATATATTTCTACCAAGAGAAGAAACAGAAGAACTGATCAGCCGGAGGGACAAAATCCTGCGAAGCAGTTTGTATGTGTATATTGCAGCTATTCTGGCTAAATATTGTTTCCAGTCATGGAGTATCCAACGGAGATAGATAACAGAAGGACAAAAAGCACAAACAGAGCTGAGAAACCCCCAGCGGATGATAAGCTTTTCTTCTTAAGAAGGTCCTGAAATAGAGCAATTTAGTACAATTAGATACTACATTGATAGGCAAAAAAAAAAAAGAACTAACTGCCTTCTAAGAACCTCCAGACTTCCATGTTTCCTAGACTTAAATCGTCCAGACTTCAGTCTCCCATAACCTAGTGCCGATTTGACACATCCTATTACTACAAACATGGACGAAGGCTATATCCAGATTACTATGATGTGTCATATTTGGTATTAGGTATTTATATTTTGAGACGGATGGAGTATAAGTATAACATAACGGTACATCGAAATCTACAGTGTTTGTCTGTCTTGTTATGATTGTAAAGCATATATTTTCATTGGTTTTCTTTTTCTACTCAGGGGTTCCATATTGCAGGACATTTTAGTTTTGTCCGAAGTAATACTTCTCAAACTTTTTCTAATTTTAAAGAAAAGTATATTAACATCTAGAATACCAAATAAATACACTATCAAGATATATTTTTCAAAAACAAATATCATTTTTTAGATCTTGGTGAACAAAACAGAGTGGAAAAATAAAGGCTGCCTAATCTTCCTTCTATTTTTATTTGGTCGATCTGCTGTTTGTGCACGCAGATCTTGTGAAATTTCTCTTCAGCTTAATAAAAAGGTGTGCAATTCTTTTT
This sequence comes from Leersia perrieri, assembly GCA_000325765.3. Lineage (NCBI taxonomy): Eukaryota > Viridiplantae > Streptophyta > Magnoliopsida > Poales > Poaceae > Leersia > Leersia perrieri. The sequence goes on along the minus strand of CM002480.1, from coordinate 18,940,693 downwards.
GCACATCCCGTAAAAAAGTGGTTAAGTAATTAGAACTATCGAGAGGCCGCAATGTCTCAAAAGAAATATCATGGTCCTCATTATAGGAAGCAATAAAAATAATGCCATGCGAGTCACTCGAATATTCCATTATGAGAAATAGAAACAAATGAAACGGCCAATATCTTTCTGGACATGGAAAGTATCACATTCTTATCTGAAGAAAAATCATACCAGTTCTTGTTGAAGCTTCTGGTTTTCATCTACATATTTACTCAATAAAGCTTTGGTCAAAGAGATGCCCTGAAGAATCACAAAACAATCAAGAATGTTAGGGATTTGTCCCATCAAGTACTTGTTGGTTGTGTGCCTTACTGCAAAGCCAGGGATGTAAAACTGATAGGTGTTTAGTATATAGTACAAGTATTTCATAATTTTATAAACGGCATAGACCAAGAAGATTGGTATAGTACACATTTATGCGTATAAATATTGAAACAAAAATCAAAAAGTTTTTTTTAGATATCATTCTGTTGTAATGGACATATTAACTACTATGTGTTTAACTACAACCACGTGTTTATGATATTCAATGTCCAGTTCAATAGTGAATGGTAAAAGGAACATTCTGCCAACAAGCAATGCTTAAAGATGATAACCTCGTCATCTGAAGCTTGCGATCCAGATGTGTATCCCTGCCTTGATGCCTGAAGAGCAAGTGAAGAAATAATCAAAAAGTTTTTTCAGATATCATTCTGTTGTAAATTTGTAATGAACATATAAACTACTAGTATGTGTTTATTCCCAGAAAGAAAAACTACAATGTCAAGTTCAATGGTGAATGGTCAAAGGAATATTCTGCCAACAAGCAATGCTTAAAGATAGTAACCTCGTCATGTGAAGCTTGCGATCCAGATGTGTATCCCTGCCTCGATGCCTGAAGAGCAAATGAACAAACAAAACGGTCATTTAGGGACAAGCATCTCATCGTTGATATTTGGGTACTAAACAACAATGCCACTACTAACAGCTTCATTGAACGTAGATGGTATGTGCACTTCATGGTCCACATCTGAATCAACGGAATCAATATCTTCGTCTTCTTCCTCTGGCACAGGGGAGGGAGGATTTGCAGGGATGTAGACCACTCTCAGCTTGAACTCCTCGACTACCTTGCCTGGCTCTTTACTGAACTACAAAATCACAATATTCAACATCAATTACTCACAATCAATCAACCTCCATGAACTCGATCGAAACTTCAGGATTACCAAGTCACTGTGCAGCGTTGTGCTTTCCGGTACTACGACGCTTTGGATGAGAAACTTGTCCTTGCAGTGGTAATCCGCAGGAATCTCTTTCGGTGGTTGCATACTAACTACACCAATTTTTTCAGAGAAGAACAGCAATGCCGCATGAACACGATGAACCAATCTTTGGGCAATATATAGAAGCAGATAAAAGTAAAGACGCACCTGTGATTCCGCTTGACCCCCATGGCGGAATGACTCCAGTGGTTGGCCTCACCGCGTACTTCTTAGGGTTCGTTGTCTTCACCTGCAGATCGAAGCAGCACCCAGTAAATTCAGACATTCAGTATTTCAGTCAACCTGATCAAGTTGCAGCAACTCTGAACAAAAAAAAACTGCTGACTTATTTACCTTAAAGGCTACACTCTGATCGGTCTTGTTCGTGAGCTCCAGAATGCCTGAATTCGTCCTCTTGAGCTCGACTGCAAAGGGTATCGAAACAGAGAACAGAGACGATCTGATCAGTCCTAAAAAAAATCAAGAAACAGTACGAACAAGGACAGATTGTCGAAACACTCACATGGTATCTTCAGCTCTGAGGGGTAGATTCGAAGCAGGGTATTACTCATGGCGCCGGCCAAGGAAGAACGAGATGATCGAGGCAAGCAAGATTAAAAACCGACGCTTTTCTCTTCTCGATCTCGCGAGCAAAACGAAGCTGAAAGATCCAAGACGAAGGAGGTCGGCGGCGTGTGCAGCGTTTTCCTCCTCCAGGAAGGAAAGCATCAACCACAAGCAAACGCTTGTGTATTCAGTCTTGATTACGGGAAGCGTAACGGAACAAGAGACGGATTGATTTCTCGGGAGGGTTGAATTGGGTTGGAATAAACTACTACTGCTACTAAGGATTAGGCGATTGACTATTAGGGATTTGGAGTTCAGTCGTGGGTAAGCTGGGCTTAGCTTTCCGTTTCATCTTTGTGCGCGCGTTGTTCGGTTGGTTGGTTTGTTGATTGGTAGTTGGTCTCGCTCCATTGCCAGTTGGGATTGGCTGGATACGCCGCCCACGTCGGCTTCGGAAAATATCCCAACTTCTTTTGCTTTCCGTTTACCTTTTCTTCTCTTTTTGTTCTATCTCTGACTCAGCATCGAACTCTTCATGTAAACCTTTGCCCAAAAAACAGTAGCGGCGCATACCAAATTGGGTTGAGTCTTACATTAAGCCCATTTGAATTTAGGAAATTTACAGGATTGCGAGCTAGATTTATGTCAACTATTGGATGAAAAAGAAATCAACGTTTGGGTCAAGAGCACCTGCTGTCCTGTTGCGTTTCTAGCTTGTCCGTTCAAGCATACCCGACATGGAACATGGGTTGTGAGCTGACATGCTGAGCGTACCCTAATCCAAATGGAGGAATTATTGATGCTATGCACAATCATGGGTTCATCACGTACCAGCTTGTTTCCTCAGTTTCTGGACACGGTAACCAATCATCATCTTGCTGCCCACATTGTTTGAGTGGCAGTCTACATGGCTGAATTATAAGAAACATTAAGTGCACAGCCGATTTGAGTTGGGTTTTCAATCAAACGCTATCTCACTTCAAAGTATTAACGAATAATATCAAGATGACTAGATTTATGCATGGAAACAAGGTTTAGAAATACACAAGCACTATCTAGAATCAACTTCTACATCAAAATGTTAGTATTTCTATATTTGTCTCTAGTTCAAATCGACCAAACAAACTTCCAGTTCAGCGAGAAAATGAAGCCTTTACTTGCTCTTATGAGGTTATGAGCTGCCAGATAACTAGATAACCATTCAGGATCTCTATTTGGATTTTGGAGCTATGCAATGTTTTGTTAGGTCATTATTGAGATCCAAAGTTTTGACGCAAGAAACACGGCCTTCTTCAGCTTTTGCTGTTCCATCTCACACTTTTTCATGGATGGGTCACGGTCCAACGACATCAGGATATGAGCAGGGTCAGCAGTCGCTTGCATCTTGCATTCCCAGGTCCTGCAGCCAGATATTCCAAATTTCATCCAGCACTGACTCCTTGTTTTTCTCATCCAGTATTGTCGTTAGCAAAACAGTCGATGTCCTGAATTGACATCCCATTCAGATTAATAGTATACGGTTAAGTTGCTTTCTTACTCAACTTTCAAACAGTACCTGGTATTGACTAGTAGTATTGATTATGATCTCTCAGTTTCAGTCCCAATTAGGTATCTTCACGAGCACACTGAAAAATACGGTAGTTATCTGTTATTAATTCAGTGCTGATCTAGTCATCTACTGCAATAGGCACATCTCCCTGGGACTGTAGAAGGCAAGTACTGACCTGAGATTGATGATAAATGATTCATGTTACAGACATATGGTATTCTTTGTTGATACTAACACTTCCCTTTCCCGAGTTTATAAAAGGTATATCAATCTGCTATGGAATATCTGGCGATGCTATGCTATTCAATCAAATGCATAGCAACAATCAATGAACAATCCCTCAAGAACACATTTGCTATATGAAGTCAGTCAGATACTCAGATTAACAACACTAGATTGTCACTGATAATATGCAACCGTCAGAAAATGAAGAGTACTCACTTCTATATTGCAATCATGATACCAATGAAATAATCTTACAGGAGCAACCGAGGTCATCACTCCTCTCTGCTTCGCATAATACCCAATTCTCTAAACTCGAACTGCTCACAAAATTTGCGCAAATTGCAACAGAAATGCTATAACCAATCGTGCAAGAACAATAGCTAGCACACGAGGAAGCTGATGCGGGCACACATCGATCTAAGCAACAAAGAGCTGAGCCAGGCCTCGAACACCCCGAGGCAAGCCCCGGCGACGACGTCGAGGACGTAGTGCCGGCCAAGGAGCACCCTGGACGCCGACGTGGCGGCTGCCCAGAGGAAGAGCGCCCCGCGGGGGAAGCCGCCGGCGGCGAGGAAGACCGCGACGAGGAAGGCGCGGGAGGAGTGGCCGCTGGGGAAGGACCAGTGGTCGGCGGCGACGGCGACGTACATGTCCGCGGCGTTGTAGGCCGGGCGCGGGCGGCGGACGACGAGCTTGGCGGCGCCGACGAAGAGGATGTCGAGCACGAGGCCCGCGACGAGGCCGGCGAGGAGAGGGGATACCTCGGAAGAGGTGGTGGTGGAGATCAGGAGGAGGGATATCGGGATGGGGAGCCAGATTCGCCCGTCTCCGGCGACCTCGAGGGCCTTAAGGAGGAGGCGGGGGACCGGGAGGAAGAGGGCGTGGAGGCGGAGGGAAACCGTCGAGTCCAGATCCCCGATTCCTCCCAGGAGGGGGGACTTCGCCGGCGCCGTCGTCACCTGGGCCTTCGCCGGCGGCGAGGTGGATGTGGGAGCCATGCGCGCCGGCAGAGATGCCCTTCGCTTTTATTCTTTCTCCTCTTTTTTTTTTCTTCTTCTTCTTCTTTTTTTTTTTTGGAGAAAGAGAATGGCTCTGTTTGTTCGGCTTTCAGGATTGGCAGGAGTGCGGAGATCCATATGGTTTGGTTTGGGCTATTTGGGCCTTGAATTGTCATGTGTATACTAAACTGGCCCATATGTATTTGAGTACTCTTACTGATTGATCCTGCCAAATCTTAGAATTGCCACAATTATAACGTGTCATCCTTTAGAAATAATTTAAAATAGATTGTCTGGCTAAGAAATTATTTTCCATTGGTTGGACTAGAGATGGCTAGAAAATGGGTCTAACATGTTGAGTCTGGTCACGTTCTATCTTACTAAGCATGTTAAAATTATAGCAGCAAACCAAACTTCTCTATGAGTTGGTCAAAATTGCTTGACATATACCCCCTCCGTCCTTAAATGTTTGATGCCATTTATTCAAAAACTTTTATAAAATATATAAAACCATATATGTGTATAAAAATTTATTTAACAATGAATCAAATGATAGGAAAAGAATTAATAATTTCGTAATTTTTTTTATTAAGACGAATGGTTAAACATGTGTAAAAAAATCAACAGCGTCAAACATTTAAAGAACGGGAAAATATGTAACTAAGTGTGGATTTAAGGACTAAGGGAGTATGTAACTAAGTGTGGTATCTTGTGAAACAACCTCAAAAATCTTAATGCTCTGTCTAGAATGAAGCTATTTGTAGCAAGTGTATGGATTCATCATCCTAGATATAAAGCTATTTTCTGGAGAGGTGTGAGTCGTGTGACATATTCTATGGCAACGGTCTGTTTCACTAGAAATAGGTTCATTTTAAGACTGAAGTTGTAAGATTTTTAGACATAATTTACCTTGCATTGCAGCCTTGTTACTATGTACTCCATCCGACACCCTCGTCGTTGACGCAGCTATGGAGCATGGACTAATGGACTAGTGCCAAAGTATTCCTCGGGCTCGTAGGTGGCAGGGTGGCAGTTGACGGTACACGTCGTTTTTACTACGCTAGGTACTCCTAAAAACAGAGCGGTACATTACAGAAACGAGCAGAGAGCCACACACAGCGGTCCAGCCGTGAGCCGTGCAGGACTCCAGGCTATTCAGCACTCCGCATTTCCATCCACGTTCCATCTGCCACAAACGGCCAACGCTGCAGCACATTGACTTCTCCACGAGCCAGGATGTTCAGGCCCATCCGCGCAGCGGGGATATCGGCCTCTCTCTCATCATCGCCTCATCGGGCAGGGCGCGCGAGGCGCAGCCGCCAGCCCGCCACCACCGCCTGTGGGCCAAAACTTTGGCACGTCTCCGCACGCACGCGCGCGCGCGCGGCGGCCGCAGCGTGCACAAACCCGCGCGACCGCGCCTGCGTGGGCCGGACGCTGGGCCGTGTCGCGGTAGCAACCGCCTCGGAGTTCTCAGCCTCTTCCCGTTCAAATACCCCTCGAAATTGGCTTGGGCCGAGTATCTTTACAGACTCCGACGCTTTGCATGGCTTCTGTCCTCCGAGTCCTGTCGGTGATCTCTTTCTCTCTTCGTAATCCTTCTGTTCGGTTTGACTTTATTTGAACTTTCAAATTTAAAAGTGTAGGACGGGGCGACGGTCCAGTGGTACTGAGTGGTTAAATTCGAAGCTCTTTTTAACTCGGTTATGGTGAATATTCTCGCGCGTCCCCACATTCTGTTAGTTTTGTACCAGTATCACCATGAGTCCTGGAGTATACAAATGCATGTGTTGTTTTTCTTTTGTTCACTGTCTCCCTCCCCTCGTCCTCGATCGTAGGACTGAATGGGTAAGTACGCATGGGCCATGGGTCGCGCGTATTTTGTTTGTGTTAAAAGGCGCGGGAGCGCGATCATGCGAAGAACGAAGAGAAAGATCACTTTTGCTCACCTTACCCAATTGCCTTAGTTCAAACGCGTAGCTAATTTGAATCCATCCGTATGTCTTTTCTTGATCATATATGCTGCATATATAAAAAAATCCACGTCTCCAATCATAACCGCTTTGCTCCTTTTCCAAAAGGAGTCCTAAACACATACAGTGTCTCTGTGTATATGTCTATAGTTAGCTAGCCATACTGGGCAACAATTGGATAATTAAAACATGTCAACCTTGATCACATGGATCCTAAACATACGCATACTGTCCAGAGGACAGAACAAAATAAAGTAACAACTCTGATTAAAAAGAACTCGTAGCTACCTAGGTTCAAACTAAATCCAATAATCCCACTCGATCGTGTACAGGCGGACGATTGCCCCCCGAAATCATGTGGCGTCCCTCCAGCCTAACTCGCCAACCTACACGCCAAACGGCTACTACTCTCCTAGTACTAGCTAATCCCCTAGTCTGGCTGGCGCGCGTGCACGAGGCGACGAAACGAATATGATCCACCGCGCGCGCGGGGGGTGCGAGCAACGCCGCGAAGACGTAGCGCGCGATGCGCGTTTTGCCCGTGTGCGTTCTGGAATCTGGCGCCGATGTCATGGCGCGCTTGCCGTTGCGGAGCGTAACGTTTTTGGGGTGGGGGTGGCAGGGTGTGGCCCGGGAAACGAAGCTAGCTTGTGATGTGATGTGATCGATCGCGCGCGCACGCGGTAGAGCAGAGAGTGCAGGCGGCTTGCGCGCGACGCGCGGCCTGACGTGCGCAACAGCGCAATCAACTGGACTGCGTGATCTGTTTGTACGTGCATGTAGCGTGTGCAGCGGCGCGCGCGCACGTAGGACCGGGGCTCTCGCGCCGTCGCGCGCGTGGAATACTGGAATCTCACGATCGAGACGGATAGCTTACTTCAGCCTATGTAGCGTGTTGTGCGTCGAAGGGATAATAGGTCGAGTACCATATAGCATGGCGAGACGGTTATGTTTGTGTTTGTGTCCGCCGATTGCACTAGCTAGCTGGGTTTGTTGCCAAAGGTGCTTGGTTCGGTGCCAAAGGTGTGATCCTCAGAGCCTGTGAGGGTCTTCCTGTGTTCTGGAGGATAGCTCCAAGTGAAGGCGATGATTGTTCAAATTTCGATTTATTGTACTATGTACTATAGGCGCGTGCATGCACGGAGTGATGGGAGCAACCTAACTGGTGACATGACGTGATGTTTTTTCCACGGCCATTGTTCATTACATATCTCGTCTTTAAAGCCGAATGTTCTAAGTGGAATTTTCATTTAATTTGCAAGCAAACGACAGGAGCGCAACATGCGCATAACTACTGCGTACTACTCCGTACTCCGTAGTATGGTTGATGATTGACATGGGAAGAGAGACATGGCTTGTTAGTCGTCATAAGCTGTCCCAAAAAATTCAGATTATCACCTAGATTCTGAAATATTGAAGTAACACAATTCAAAAAAATTAAAGCTACTAAAAAAACTCAATATTTTCAGATTCTCATCGATTGGTTTTTCATTAACCGCTTCTGAAGCTAGAGTCTCGGATGGAATGAAGTTTTTCTTTTATTGAGTAGCAAAATTTGTTATTTTCGTGTCTTAGAAAAAAAAATAGGGATAATGCTTGTTAACATTATTGTTGTCAATGTTTACTTGTATGCATGCACGCGCCACGTAGGTATATCCCCTCCATCGCTTAAACAAGAAACTTTTTTTTTGCGAAAAGTCATAAAAGACTATAGTCCGAAAAGAAAAAAGAAAACCACACCATATATTTACAAAACCGTAATAGTATTTTGATCGCTGAGACGTCGAGTGACAAGTTAAAAAGACGAATAAGCACTTAACTAGAATTTGAAGAGTACAATTTGTGTAGTTGATATATGTAGATGGACTAGAACCGATTTGATTGGGAACGACCAACAACTAAACAAGCCGAAGCTCAAAACGGCCAAAAAGGCCATGCAAATATTTGCAATGCCCGGAACCGCAACACGTAATAGTGTAAAAGTTCGTCTCTCTGAGTTGTCTAAACAGTTCCAACAGTAACACCGTCCTGAGGATTCAGCCACCAAAAAAGCCATACCTTACCTGTTCGACACGACTCCTACAATCCTATATCCACCTTATGATGACACTATTGATATCTGTGGTAAACAGTAAATATGCACAGTAATTTCCTTCCCAAAAAATGAGCTGTACCACTGAGCACTGACTGCCGCGCAACCTGGTCAGTTTGCCAGAAGCGTCTCCTATATCACCTCGTCACCAAAGTTTAGACCATATACAAATTGCCGACCAACAGGGATACTCTACCATAATAAGCGTACGTCCTCTCTCCACTCTCCCGCTTACTATACTAAATGCCGGAGAAGCTTCCGCCGCCGCGCCGTCGCCGTCCGATGACGGCGGGGAGCTGGGTCCGGTCGTTTCATTGCAAGTCGACGGCGGCTGGTGACGTGGCCGCGGCACTCACGGCGTTGCCGCCCAAGAAGCCTCACCACCTTCTCCTCCCTCGTTCCAGCTGCGCTAGCTCCGGCGACGCCCACAACAAGAACGTGTCGTCGTCGTCGTCGTCGTTGACTAAGACGACCAAGATTCAGGCGAGCTCGAAGGCGAGACCGGCGACGAACAAGCCGAAGAAGCCCAAGGCGGCTAAGGCGGCGGCGTCCGTTCCGCCTTCGCCGTCGCCTCCTCCTGGCCCGCTTGGCCCCGTCCCGGCGCTCACCGAGCTCCCCGCGGGGCACTCGTCGCGGCAGGTTGTCGAGATCATCTTCCTCTCGTCGTGGTCGTCTCCGCAGGCTTTGCCGGCTGGGGTAGGTTCCACGGCGGAGGTGGAGATGCTGTTCCGCGTGCACAACCCGGCGCGCGCCGTTGCGCGATTCGAGGACTACCGCGCCGCCGTGCGCGCCCGGGCCGGCGGGGCGTCGCGCAGCGCAGCCGACGGCAACGAGATGATGCGGTTCTCCCCCGCGCCGCCGCCCGACGGGTACTCGTCCGCCGCGGGNGGCGGCGGCGGCGAGGATGCGACGCTGCGCATCCGGACGTTCGACGGCAGCGGCGGCGCGCACGCCAACGGGCGCGGCGGGCCGGCGTCCGGCAGGCGGGCCATGTTCCTGTGCAGGGTGATCGCCGGCCGCGTGGCGGATGGGACACCGAGCTCTGGTGGCGGCGACGATGATGCCGGCGGCGAGCCCGTGCCTAGCAAGGAGTACGACTCGGTCCGCGCCGGCAAGGGCGAGCTCGTGGTGTTCGACCGGCGAGCCGTGCTCCCCTGCTTCCTCATCATCTACAAGCTGTAAAAAAACGTCCCGTTTAACCCCCTCTGCCCCGCTAATTAATTTTTGTCACCACTTCTGGTTGATTAATCATAGTTGTGTGTAAAATCTAATTAAACCTTGGAGTCCAATTAACCTGACATTGCTTACTACTACGCCTTCTGCATTCTGCAAAGTGAGTTTAAGGCATGTACATGCGTACAGCCACTGTGCTGCACTGCACTGTAGCCTGAAGCCCCGATGAGCACTGCAAGCTTGGATTGCGTTCTTGCAGCGTGGTGTTTGTGACGTTGTTTATTCCCTGGAGTTGTCGCGTTCGAACGGGAGGAGAGGCTTTTTAGGCTTTCTCCGCGAAGGGAAGACAAAAGGAATAGATGGCGAGAGCCGGCCAACCGGTAGTGGCGATGGCTTTGGCTCGGCATGAATCCATCGATGATGGCATCAGAGCAAACGAGGACCGCGACGCCGCTCTTGGGACGGCGTGTCGCCAGGCTGCCTGGCTTCTGGGCAAGTGAGCAGAGCAGCAGCTAGGCCGAGCAGGCGTTCGTGGTTTGGCACTTGCTGGCTGCTGCTGCGCTCGTCTTTAATTCAGGCGCCTGTTCGCCATGTGAGCTACTGCTACGGCTTAGGAGTTCCGATGGCTTCGCGAAGAACAGCGGGCGTTTACTGGAACTTTTATTACAGTTTTTATCTTTTAAAAGATACAGAGCCATTGTGAAACTTACTTATTTCCCAAAGGATCTCTTCTATGATTTTATCATCAGCAGTGGTTCGGCACGTGTGAATATGTTGCACTTGCACAAGAGTTTTCTTGAGGAGTTTACTTGTTTCAAATAATAATTAAAAGCAAAACCTGCCTGTTTCATTTCTTTTTTGAAAAAGTAGAGTACGGAGCAACATATTCAGATACATGTATCGGGATCGTAGCAACTGGAAGCGGATTTCCAATAGACAGATTATTCAGAGATGAAAATATGGATACCCTGGCTGTCAGATTCGTATATTAGTAGTATCAATTATATCCGGTCTTCAGAAACAGATCGTCTCTGCTGGATTTGAATATTGCCACAACCCAGTATTGGCCTGCTGGACGATTGAATGATCATGAGTAGTATACCCCGCGTGCTTATTACTCATCCTTGCCTCCTTTTCTTCGAAGGCAGCAACAAATAAGTACCAGCATCTCGTTATTTTATTAACTGAGAAAAATGCAATATACAGGTTCATACTTCATAGTGCTTTGATTTATAGCTCCATACTTGCTGATTACACCCCACTACTAGTGCTGTACCGTCGTCATCATCATCGGCATTGCTTTTCTTGCGAGCTTGCGATCATGAACAATGGCTTTTTACTTCCCCGAAAATGTTATCCCTGTAATGCTCTTTTGAGAACTCTGGCTTGACTGAACTTGGTTTGTGCATTGGAATGAGCTGAAAGAAACCATTCCGATTTTAAGACTGGCATCTTTGACCCTTTTGTACACTTTGTCGATAGCAATTCTGCAGGCACAGAGATTACATATTCCATAATTTAAAAAATTAGAAAGATCAAACCTGAAGCTTGTAAGCAAGAAGCTTAGCAACCAAACCGTGCGCAAGATTTTCAGGCGACATTACAATACAACATGTTGTGTCTAAACTCTAAAGTTTGAATCCATCCTTCCAATCCCTGATCCTCAAATAATTCTCTTTCAGCTTTCAGGTATAGTTTGTGATCACTTTGTAGTGATGTAGTCCAACTGAATCTACCCAAATAAAGGGGAATCAATGTATAAAGCACACCCGCACAAGTTACTTGAAAAGCGCAAACTTCTCAAGGCCTTAAAAGGCAGACAGCCCAAATGAGTAGCAAACTCAAGGTGCCATGACTGAAGTTTGAATCAGCTCGCCATCAAAGGTACATACTCAGTTGTGACAGTGCTGGGGCCACAATTTCTTTCTGTGGTTGAGGACAATACGGTGACGGATACATTTGAAAACATGATGAAGTGTTCTTCAAATGTACTAGCACTATATAGTAAATCTGAATGTACAGGTATACGTACATATATGTACAATGATGCATTCACAAGGATGGCCAAGCGTCGGTCCTAAACTCCTGCTCCAAAGGTCCCCACCTCCACCATTGTTGTCTTAATGCTGGAACGTGTGTTAGCAATATTTTACTTCCAGCAGGCAGCAGATGCTAGCTTCTATTCTTCTGTTTATAATACGCAGAGAAGACGACTCACAGAATCATAGGCTAATTAAACTGAAAACAAAACCCAACAACAATGAAGGAAGCTGCAACTTGTTTAATCCTGAAGGTAAGAGAGCACATCAAGTATCTGCAGTTCAGCACATGACTGGCCTTTTTAAGTCCAAGCTACAGCAACAAGGAGTACTATTCCTCACCTGGGCTGTCCTAGTATTTCGGACCTACAGGTGGTAAAACACGATGTATCATAAGTTCATCGGTCCATCACATGGTTATAGTTACTCCTCTTCTTGGTGTGCACTTCTTTTATCCAGCGTGAAAGGCCGAACTAATTAGCAGCTGGCCACTGACAGGAAAATGATATCCAAAATTGAATGGTCTCTCCTTGTCAAGTGCTACTGCTACCCCAGCAAACTAGCAGCAACCTCATTTATTGGCAGCTATAATTGTGATCTACTCAGTTGTCCACAGACAACGAAATGGTATAACACTGACGATCTATGCTAATAAAACGCCTGGAAACAAGAGCAAAAACTGACTGAACAACAAACCTATGTGGCTGCAGATGCCACAATGGAGAACTGGAGATTGTTATTGACATACTGTTAGCATCACACTATACCAGCCTCATCTATTATTTCCGTACAAGTAACTGATGACCTTGCACATAATAGCCATAGTCCTAACTCAAAAGTGCTGGGGGAGTCATAGCTTTTGCTTGGTATTGGAGGAACAGGAAGGGATCAAGACTTGCAAAATAAAGCAAAGCCCTCCTTTAAGCATGGAGCACGAATGATTGCTCCAGTAGGGCTGTTACTTTGCAATCAGACACTGCTTCCGTTACAGATCAATGGATGAAGGAATGTCTTTGTGTACTACTACCAAAATATCACGGCTTTTGCATATTCTCCGGGGTCATTTCAGAAGTCCATCTGAGGCTCTCTTAAATAAGCTCATCCCTTGAATGGGCCAGTGGTTATGAACACTACGATGGTATCTGTTTGACAGTGCACGCACAGAGGAACAGATCCTGTCCTGAATTTTTATGACCCAACTGCTTTGTACTCCTTGTTAAAGGCACAACTTCTTGCTTTTTAACTTGTTCTGAAAGCATACAAAATTCAAACCAGATTAGTCCCTGCAATGTAGGATACCACAAACAGTAGACTGACAAAGGCTGATGTTTGTGTATATATCATGAAGAAACTCAGAGGAGAAATTGTCATTAGAAGCTTCAGGAGAGGTAAACCTAAAGTCCAAAATGTTCAGACAGAGTGTTCTTCATTCTTTGACATCATACTGGTGTGATCGAAATCAAAATGGTCATAAAGGATACACTTACATCCCTCCTCGCCAAGGATATCAGATATTCAAGCAGCATACTTCAACAGACCAAATCGCCACATATCAATGCAAATTTGCAACAAGATACAATTATCATTGAGCTCTTGTCAGCAACAATTTTTTAGTGGATTTCCCTTGGAGAAAAACTTTTAACATTTTGGAAGCTCATTTGAAATGCCAATAGAATTTTGGAAGTTGAATAGCAAGTAATATCATCATAATATGCAATATAGGGAAGACACAAGAAACACAACAACTCAAGGAAGCAAACATACGTTGCCACGAGTAAAAATAGTATGACGGTGCCAAAAGGATTTTAGCTTACTCATTTGGATTCCGATACCGTCATCTTAGCACACAAATCAATAATTAAATCAGATCTGCAATTATCTGCATATGTGAAACGATGTGCCCACACATCATACAGGCTATCCACCTGCACAAAGCAGCAATACAGATACGCTACGTAATCAGTCTGACCTGCCAAGTGCTGATCACACAATAAACATGGTTGTTTCGCATCCAAATTCCTACCCTTGTCTGCACCTACGTAAATGTGGCTGTGAACGCAGGCAAAGGAATGTTTTCAATACATATCTGTATGCAATGCATGCCTCTATGAAGACATAAGGCCTGGAGAAATTTATTGAATGGAGCAGACCTGAACTAAGATAAATGAACCTATTTACCTTTTCACAATTTATTGACAGAACCACAAATGAGAGGATGCAAAAACTGACTTCTATTGAAGTCTGTAAGTTTGTCTGACATGTCACATGGTCATTGCGAAAACATGATGAGATGAACAGACAAGATGAACATGCATGGACCAAGGTAAGCACAGGTGATTTCAACTATGGTAAAGGTTGGTGCCTCATATAATTATTGAAACTGATGGTTTTACCTTGCATGTAGGTGAGCATGCACATATGTTCCAATTCAACAAATCTCGAAAGTTTTATGGAGAAAAACCAACTTTAAGTATAGATGCATAAAAGTAACTAGCATACATGTTACCATCATGTTTCCTGACAATAGTTATAATTGTATTCATTCTTCAAATCATAATGCTGACCAGTAAATTATTTAGATTTCGCATTGTCAGTTTCATATTATTAGCTTAAGAAGTGCACAGCTTGCTCCAACAGTGATTTGTCCTATAGGGAAACGGGCAAAAGCTTTGCCTTTTTATATTGAAAGAGCAGGAGAAAATTTTACAAAGTGTCCTATAGTAAGTTGTAGGTACTATAACAATTCTTACCCCCATAATGCATAATTCCCTGCTTCATCAGCTTGAGCATGGTATTGATTACAAACAAGGGAAGGAAAATTTGGTTCTATACCATTATAATTCTCTCTCAAGACTAATAGGTTGACAGTAACTGGAATATCTGATTAAAATCCAATTAATTACTGGCATTCGATTAAAATTGGGGTGGGGGGAAGGACAAGGGAAGTTATACAAGCCCAACCACTACATCATATAACAATAAACTGAAAAAATTAGGGATGAAATTCCGAACCATTAGCCTTGTTTTTCTAAACATACTTGGATTCATCAATGCTCCTCCCGAGTGAAGCACCTGCAAATTGGAACGATTATCATTTTCCTGGAGTATCTTCTGTATTATAACCTGCTGCGGAATAAAAAATACACGCCATAAATTACAGTACATGATTCAACCGCACCTAACAAAGAGAGGTGAACACAACATTGAAGCTACAGGGAGCGAGAAACATGGAACCCTAGTTGACAAATGAAGCAGAGGCTTGACGAATACCAGACAAGCTCAGAGCGTACCTCGCGAGAGTAACCCCTTCCAGCCTTGCCGACTCCTCCGCTAGGCGGCGCGCGGCGGCGCGCGGCGGCGCTACGGCAGACGGACCTCGGGTGTCAACGACGGCGAGACCAGCCGCGAGCCCGGAGCCCCCGACCGAGGAGGGAGAAGGACAACCGGCGGCCCAACCCCGAAACGCTCCCAATTTCAGACTAGTGGAGACCTTAGTCGTATCTGCTATGGGCTATGTGGCTTAAGAGGCTTGAAACTCATGGGCCTAAAGCCCTTGCCCGTCCAGACCATTGAGCAGGCCGATCAACAAATGTGAATTACTAGGCCTATATAGCCCATGGATCCAGGCCGACGTTTATGGAGGCCCAATTTCCCCACGTTCTGTACGAACCCCTTCTGTAGGACAGAGGGCGCATGCAGCAGAGACGATCAGCACCCCGCCCGTTCCACTAATGGCGGCGCCTAATCACCGCGGTTTTCGCCGTTTGAATCGAGCAATAGTGTCCCAAGGCCCACCGAAGCTCCGCGATCCCATTCCTATCCATTCGATCGAGCGAGCGAGCCGCGCGCGGCGCTACGGACATACGAAGCCCCTGCCCGCACACGATCGAGCCAGTGGTGGTGCCAAAACTGCCTACGTCGCGCAGCGTTGGTAATCATCGGCGGGGGCGGGGGCCATGCAGTCGCCGGCCGTGCGCGGCGCCCCTCAGTGGCTGCGCGGCCTCCTGTCCGAGGAGTTCTTCGACTCGTGCGCCGCGCACCAGTCGGAGCGCAAGAACGACAAGAACCACTTCTGCGTCGACTGCGCCGCCGCGCTCTGCCGCCACTGCCTCCCCCACGACGCCTCCCACAACATCCTACAGGTAACCGTGCACGTTCTGATCGAGTTCGCGTCGATCTTGTTTGTTTCTTGGTCTGACACGGAGGGAAAAACATACATATACACAGATTTGGAAGTACGCGTCCTGCTTCGTCGTCCGCGTCGACGATCTCAAGCTGTTCGACTGCACCGGCATCCAGGTATATACAACACGATCGCTACCAACCTGACACGCGGTACGTTCGAGTGACCTTACATGGGTGTCGATCGGGCATATGCTCTGCAGTCGCACACGGTGAGTGACCACGAGGTGGTGTTCCTGAACGAGCGCACGGCTAGGAAGCGGTCGGTGGCGAGCGCGGAGAACCCCTGCGCCGCGTGCGCGCGCCCGCTCCCATCCGCCCACGACTACTGCTCCATCTTCTGCAAGGTAACAAACGACAGGCGCGCGCCGTCGTGTGATATATTGGCATGGAATTCGGCATCGTTTGATCTGATATGTACGTGCGAACTGGGATCTCACGATGACAGGTGAAGCATCTCGGGGAGAACGAGCAGGGGCTGAGGCGCGCGCTGCGGGGGAGCCGGAAGGGCACCGCCGCTGAAGCCGGCGGGAAGGCGTCGTCGTGCGAGACGGGGCGGAGCTGCGGCGGGTCGTTGCGGAAGAGGAGCCGGAAGCAGGCCGAGCCGACTCGGGCGCCACTTTTTTGAGGCGCGGCGGCGGAGCGTGCGTGCATGGGCTGGGCTGTCTGTCACGGTTGATCTACGCCCATGGTTATGTTGTGGTATCTGGCCCTGTTTAGCACAACTTACGGATGTAAAATTCTTCAAGGTTGATAGGTGTTTCTAGCTCCAGAAATCTATAAAATGTCCTCTTTTGAGAAAATGTTACAGAAAACCAAATTAAGAAAGATGCTATGGGGGGACAACTGATATTCTGCCCCGTATATCTATAACTCAAGATCTGGCTGGAGTAAATAACAAAGGAGGACTGTCCAACATGGTGGAGGAAGGAGCTGAAGACCCAGAAGAGGTGTGTGGTTTTGTTGTGTTTCCAATACTCTTTGCCCTAGCTGGTATAATGCTGTGCCTGTTGGTTGAGACATTTAGTTTCTTTGCTTGAAGTTTTTTTCCTGCTGTTTTTCCTATGATGTGCTGAGATGAAAGCCTTGATGGTGGGATGGCGCCATTAAGGAACTTCATTCTCGCCATTTTTTCTTCTTCCCAAGCTTGTTTCTGTTGATAGAAATGGGATGGGTATCAACCTATCTTTAATTAAAAAAACTATGGTTTTAGAATTGTGATTATAACATTTGGATGAATCATCTTGTTCCTGAAAGAAATATAAATTCTAAACTAATGTATTTTATTCCTCTGTCAAAAAGTAGAAGTGCATCCATCCTTTAAATCTTTATATTTTACATGGAGGGAGTATCTGTTTAGCTCCAAGTCTAACGTGGTTCTCGAATCTAAAGTTGTGTTAACTTTTTTTGAAATGAGCTGCACAATAAAGTGTGGATTTCATATATTGATATAGAAGGAAAAAAATACAGAAAAAAATCATCACACCACGCGTTTACATCGTGAACCCTAATAGAGCCCCAAAACAGGGAAAAAGGCATCCATAAGGTAATGGTACTTCTAGGCGACGCCTCCAATAAGGAAATGTCGCAGATTGCGTCGCTACCGCCCGTCCTGAAGTCAAAACAAGATTTTCATCCGAAGATACCATTAGAAAGAGATGAAAAAACATATCAACGCTCCAAGAGGAGAGCGCCACCCACAGGTGTCGCCGTTGAGGGTCCGAAGGCAGGGCTTTCGCCCGTAAACCATCCTTCCATGTCAAAGCCGTCTGTCAAGGTTGGTAACCACCAAAGCCGAACCCTTCAACGCATAGCCACTGCTTCGAAGGGGGTGGAAATTATGAGGGAATTCCTTCTTATGTTGCTAACATAGATCTTAACCGTTTATTTTTACTTAAATATAGTCTCCATCTAAACTCTCTACTAAATTACCATCACCTCTGCCGAACAGTAGATTGAGACTAAAATTCAAATTTTCTTCTTAATCTCAACATCAATTCCTTCATCAAAACTCCCATTTTTTTTCCTAAAGTTGCTAAACAAGTTGGTATTGAAAAGGAGGGAGTTGCCTCCCCTCAATTCACACCAAAACTCTCATATCTTCTAACCAAACAAAATAAGCTCTAAACCTTTTTTTTGGAATCATAAGCTCTAAACTTTTAATCCCTCCTAAAAACTCCCTCAAACCAAACACAAACGCACCCGGGAGAACCTCAATGAAGAGAGCAGTTAAAAGTCAAAAAAAAAAAAAAAAAACCGGAGAACCTCAAAGAAGCTGGCCCGGCCCATAACTTTCCGCCACGAGGGAGATCACTCCCTAGGCGCGGCCCAACTCCGGGTCTCTGACTCTCCGTTCCCCAACGCCTTCCCTCCAATCGGCAATCGGCGGCGATCTCCCCGAAACCCTCGATTCCCCAAAACCCCTAACGCCGGCCACGGCCAACCACCGCCGTTGCCGCAAGAATGCCGAGGCCGCCTCCACCTCCTCCTCCTCCCCCTGGTCGCGGGGCTTCGGTGGCCAGGCGGCCGATGCGGGAGTTCTTCGCCGCCTGGCTATGCACCCTCCGATCCCCGCTCCTCCCCCTGCTCCGCCGCGCGCTCTCGTCCTCCTCCTCATCCGGATCCTGGGGCGACCCTCTCTCCTCCGCCGCCGCCGCCGTAGAGGCCCACTTCCAGGTGCACTGGTCCGCCCTCGACGCCGCCGCCCGCCACGACCCGGCCCAGGCCGTCACTGCCGGCGATTGGCGATCCCCCCTCGAGCTCCCCTTCCTGTGGCTCGGCGACCTCCACCCGTCCCTCCTCACAACCCTGCTCCGGTCGCTCTCTCCGTCGCCGCGGCTCCTCGCCGCCGCCGACCGCGTCGACCGCCGGATCCGCGCCACCGTCCCCGCGGTCTCCGACCGCCTGCGCCGCGCCCAGGAGGGGTTCATCGCCGCCGAGGTGTCCGGCGCGGCTGACGTGGAGGCGTTCTTGGAGGAACTCAAGGTCGTCGCCCTCGACGCCAACAGGCTCCGTCGAGGTGTTCTTTCGGAGCTCCTCGCCGCCGCCGGAGGGTACCAGGCGGCGCTCTTCCTCGAGGTGCTCTCGCGGTTCGTGCTTTCCCTGCATGACCCCGAGGTGCTCCGACGCTTCGACCAGTGCCGCGCCTCGCCTGGTAGTTAGTCTCTTCTTGCCTAGCTGATTGTTCCTTACTGCTAATCTTTATCTTTCTGTTGTGTAAATCTTGGGTTTCTTGGGGGAACGAATAGTAATGGAGGGCCCTGTAAATTTTGTTTGATATAATGTTACAAGTGAATGAAACCATTCTCGTTGAGAAAAAAGAAAGCTCCTTATTTTTTGGTTGTGTTTGTTCTTGTTTCTGACGGAAGATGTAACAACCTGGAGTAGATGTGCACTGGTAAGTTATCGTTATTGCTTATAGGTATTGCAGTACGAGGCTTTATTCTTCCTGTTCTGATTTCCCCAATGTTATGGATGCTGTATTAAGGAAATGTTATGATTTATGGACTATGAAGGGATTACTTTTTCATGCTTCGCTGCATTATTAATTTCCACTTGATTCTTCGCAGATTAGATAAACTGCAAAATTTAGACTCCTGACTTTTTATATATATATTTTAGAATGGAGGTAGTATATAATTGCATTTTCTCTAAAAACCAGTTCCCACGCCCTTAGCAATTCTGATACTGATCATGTTTTGCAGTTTTGTGCATGTTTCTTGCATAGATTCTTCTTGTTTGTTCATAAGAGAATTGGCTTATGATAAATTGCTAAAACGGCAGTGTTTGAATTTTACTTAAGAGTATCAGCCCCCTTAGTTTAATTTTTTAGTTGATATTTTACTGTCATATCAGGCTAAGTCACATGGAAAATGACGTTTGGCAAGCTAACAAAGTGAATTTTATAGGAAGATAGCAACTCATTGTTATGTACGTGCCTCAGTTTAATCTAAGAGCACAGTTGTAGCTTATTAGTTATTTGTCAAATGATCTTTTTTTCTATGAGTGCAAATTAGTTAGTGGTATCGCTACTTAGATGATGTTGTTTTTAAAATGATGCTTATTTGCTCCTGGCTGAATCCATTTTGTATTTAAACGAATGTGGGCTTGCCTGAACTAATATTTTTCAATGTCTCTGAGTTTTTTTTGGTAATTGGAATACATGTTGATGCTTCTCCCCTCTAATGGCTTATACTGTACTTGAATTTTGGATGTTTTATTGTCTATTATTTGCGTTACCAAAATGCCAATTAGTGGTATCAGTTATGCAGCACTGTTTGCTCTCTCTCTCTCTCTCTAAAAGACACTATTTGCTAATTTTACTTGTCAGGATCAGTACCTGTTGGCTTTGTTGGTTTTAGGACGGCACAAAATAATTCATACTTTTTTTTTTTTGCAAACACTAAAGTAGCATGGATGACTGCATCTTGATTTTCCTTAGTTAATTAAATCAAACGGTTGATATGACTTTGCTGAGGAGAGCAGGTTTTCTTCAATTTTATCGAGATGTTTGCACCAGATATTTGCCTTGACTATTAAAACAATGTTCCATTCTGAAAGGGCCAACATTGCCTTTCTGCTTAGAAATCAAGCACAGGTTTGTAATAAGCATGGTTGGGATAAGGGCCCTTTGGCCTAGTTGATATGTCCTGGGTCTTAGTGGCAACTGCACCATGGAGGCAGCTCCACACTACTAGGGCGCGACAATATGGAATGTACAGACTCTTGTTATTCTTACAGAGGTTTGGCCCCTAAAAACTCAATCTGCTCTAATTAACCGAGACAGAGGTCTCCACATTCCAACTAGATAAGGCCCTAATACTGATGGTAACTTGATAGCTAAGGTAGCTCTTGTTCTTCTACGCAGTACTTGCACTGCAGTTGCATCACTGTAATAACCACATGGATCCATGCTTGAATTTGTAACCGGCAGCTTCTCCCCCTCTCAACGAGCAGCTTGTCCTTAAGTTGCCAATTCATGGGGTACAGCTATGCCACGGCTGGCTTTTGTGATGTTGCCATGGGATGGCAACGACAGAAGCAGTGGTCGCAATAACACTGCATTTCCTATTTTAGTAGCACCACAGTTGGCTGTGGTGGCCGATGGGAGTGGTTAAGGGGAGCCATGGATGCCACATTTTGAAGGCAGCAGTTGTTAGCAATTAGAATGGCAATCTACCACTGGGTTTGATCTAGAACATTAACATTGTTTCTTCAGATCTTGAACAATGAAAATGGTGTTTCATGAACGCTCAGGCGACCTGCATATTTTCATTTTGCATTAAGAGAACCAAAGGTACTTGTTTGTAATATCAACGGATGGCAATATTTATTAGATGCGTATTTCATGCATACTCCTTGATTCTTCAATGCTTCCCAGATCTCTGGTTTACTTTTGGAAACACTTCTTAAGTTCTTAACCATGTTTTCTTGCTGTTGGTTGCGAATTTTCTTCATTATCCTTGACAATTATTTCTGAGGAATCTAAATCATGTGTACCTTGTAGCACACACTAGTTGGAACATAAGTCTATAACTTTGTGGTCCAAAGTATCATGATTTCCTAGCTATGTAAAAAACTGAAAACAGTATCTATATGGTGGTCCAGTCCATGAGAAGCTTAACTTACGACCTACAGTATATATACTAAGTAAATGGCATATCTTCTATTAGTTAACATTGTTAACTCATCATGGTCCTAAAGAACAGTATCTTCACAATGCTTCCATGTGAGAATAGCACTATTGGGTTAGGTGATGGTCTCCAGAAATGCATCCAAAGATCCAAATGTTCACATAGTAGATCCACTGTGTTCAATGGCATTTTTTAGGAATGATGTATTGATGGCTTCCAGGGTTCTTGTTGCTTCCAGTCTGGTAGTTGCACACTTGCACTTGCACTCATGATGACTGATTAACAGATCTCACAGAAGTTGTGTTGTTGAGTCCATATCGTCTTCCTCTTCTTTAACCTGAGGGGAAGAAACAAAGTTGTGTTGATGAGTCCACATTGCGTTGCTTACTTTGGCCTCAAGGACAAAAAGATGTTTTTCTCTTGTTGGTTACTTGGTTCACATGAATGCCTAGCACAGGACTAGGTGTTCCATTATGTTCATCAGATAATCACTTTAATTTATTTCTTTAATATCTCCTTTTCTTAATCAGTATCCTGTTCCTATAAAATTAACTTCTAAACGCTTCTTTTTTGGTATAAACATCCAATTTTGATCACTTTGGCCCAACACAACTAGATGGTGTTCATGGTATCTACTGCCCTTCATACCTGTTGCATTTCCATTTCTCACACAACATGCCAGCTTCTAACTTCAATTCCTGCAAAGTTGCAAAATTCTTGGAAGTTTAAAGTGCATCAATATGCTCGTTTGGGTCAAAGTGAGAAGGAACTGCAAATTTAGTTTTAGTTTTTATTTTTGTTCATCTGCCAAGTTGGACTCTCATTTTCTTAACAGACTAGCCTGTCTATAACCTACCCAGTAAAGCCTTTACTTCTCATGCTAGTGTATGTGAAATTGCTGCTGCTACCTCTCTTGCTGGTTGGTTTGGAAAATGACAAACGGGATTTGTTTATTATAGTGATAAGGAAAACTAAAACGATAAGATGAACAATCTTTGCTGGCTTGCACTTCTTTAATCATCCAGGCTTCATAGTTATCCGAATTCCTAGTGGATCTAAGGTTCACACACATGTACTCCTAAATAAGTTTTCTGTTCCAGGCATTGATTCATGGCCAACCAAATCCAAAGTTATATTACTTCCTTACACTTTCACATTGCTATAACTTAGAAGTGTATACATAAAACTATGAGCAAGGACTGCAATACTACAATTGTCTGTTCTATTGGCTCTTTTATTTTTGTGCCACTTAGTAGTTGACTTGCTTAATTCATTATTAGCACATGTAACTCTAGCATCAGTACATTTGGAATGCTGTGTAAATCAGAATTCAAGATTTTACTGGCTACTTGCTGACCAATGACATGTAACTGGAGCATCAGTACACTTAGAATGCTGTGAAAATCAGAATTCAGGATCCTATTGGCTACTTACTGACCAGTGACCTCATGGGTCTAATGGCCTATTGTTATTGCAGGCATCTTTGGGAAGCACGAGATGAGCTAGCACCTAGCAACTGTCGAGGCAGCGAGGAGACCAATCCAACAAGACAAAGTGTATGGTATTCTTTTCCCAATTAGGTATAGTCAATTACAGATACAAATACAGTGGCCGCCCATTGGCTGTTTCCACATGTTCATGCTCTTTTCCTTATTTTTGTATGCTCATGCTCGTTCACTTGTCTAAGTTTTTTATGCTCATGTAGTCATGTTCGTCTTCGATTGTCTTTTGGCAGTTGCTAGCTGGGGCGTTAGGTGGT
This sequence comes from Leersia perrieri, assembly GCA_000325765.3. Taxonomy (NCBI): domain Eukaryota; kingdom Viridiplantae; phylum Streptophyta; class Magnoliopsida; order Poales; family Poaceae; genus Leersia; species Leersia perrieri. The sequence goes on along the minus strand of CM002480.1, from coordinate 18,917,217 downwards.
CGCTGGCGACTCGAAAACGTTGAGACATCCAGGGGGCAACTGTACCCTCGTGGATCCGACTTGGTCAACAATTTCCCCCAAGGCATCAGGTCGCCAGCACTGACGTTTCAGTATTAACCCCTCTGCAAAATTGACGCAATACCATATCTTTTTAGTTGGATACTGAGGAGTAGAAAAGTTGATGGATGATAGAAGTTGCACGTTTGTTAACAAAGGACTTGTGTTAACATCGTCGTGAGGTAGTCTAGCCACCGACCTCTGTGTTCTATTCTATCGTATGCAGTTATGAAGCAGATGTTTCTTGACAAAGAAATGGAGGTCTGTTCCCAGTCAGAATATTATCAAATCGTTGTGGTCTAATTGGCCCTTGGGGTGGAATTCCTAGCGCATTTTTCTGTTTTCCTTGACTTCGCGCGGATTCAGTTCACCTTGAAGATACGGTGAACTGATCTCTAGGCTGTATGATTCTTTTTTGGTTTCTAGGTGATGCATTATTGTATCAGGGTGCAGACAGCATGCCCACCGGTTATTCTGTTCAGTAGCTAGTTTATACGTTCAGTTGCTTAAGACTGCCTTCAAACATTTGTTTATCTCATCTTCTTCTGTTTCGGTTGCAGGCACCAAACATCACCCAAATCGCTGTAATGTCCGTGAACATTTCTGCGGCGGTTTCTTTCACCGATAAAAAAAAGATACGAGTACTACGAAAGCTCTCCCGTTGGCTCTTCCGGTCGTCAAGAGCTAAAAAGCTGGATGCTCGAGCACACAAGTTATAGATTGATTTGTTCGTTCCTTGGCCGTCGAATTCACCGGCGTTCAATCTGACAACGGCATCTCGGTATCTGCCCTGCAACCATCAACTGAACTGACTGCAAGTTGCGATCTCTCAGGAGCTCGCTCCAAGTTGCGTTGTGGCACGTGCGGGGAGACAGCCGCAGCGAAAGCGTGTATTTTTATGCCGCCCGATGTGCGTGCGGGCGATGGAGCGCCCGGGCGCTTTTTACGGCGATCGCGACGGGTGACTCGGCGTCGAACGCTCGGCGAAGGTTAGGCAACGATTGGTGACCGTACCGCACCACCAGCCGCGGGCACCGGCAGTAGTAATAAAGCGCTAAAGCGAGTGTAGCTGACTCGGTCGGCTCGCGCGGGACGAGTACGTCGCTGTCGCGGGCGAAAAGGGAGTGAGTCAGTAACCGTGGACGGGGTCGGCGGCGAGGCTGTTTCCGTGTGTTTCGTCGCGTGCGGGTGTTGTGGACCCGCGCGGAGGAGGGGGGCAGTGCGGGCGACGGGTGCGGGTGTGGGGGCCCCGACGCGCGTCGATGCTGATGCGACTCCAGCTCCACGCTGACAAAGACGCCGCGTGACGTGGATTCCGTGACCGTGCTGTCAGTGGGAGGGTGGGCTACGGCCTACTACGCGTCGGTCCCGGTGGGTGGAACGAGTGCGGGTTGCCACTGGCTGGCGCCTTGGCGCCTAGTCAGGGTAAAAAGCTGCGTGCACACACACACACTCCCCTACATGTTTGTTATTTTTGTTTTTTTCTCCCAACCGTAAATTTGGTACTTTCTATATATCCTATATAGGGGCTGTTTTGGCAGAGCTCTGCTCCAGAAAAAGAAGCTCTCTCAAAAAAAGTCTTCTCCAGCTTGGAGCTACTGGAGCCACTGCCTGTTTGCCTACAACCCAGCTCCACCAAAATGTGGGTCCCAACTGTCAGCGTCGTCCTCTCCAGCACCGCTGAAGTCACTCGCCGCCGGAGTCCCTCGCCGCCACGCTCGTCCTCGCCGCCATGCTCGTCCTCGCCGCCGCGCGACCTCGCCTGT
>CM002480.1:18845865-18915294 GCA_000325765.3 Leersia perrieri | reverse complement strand
GCGCCCGTCGCGTCGGCGCTCGTCACAGCTGCGCCTCCCCGCGAACGAGGTCGCCAGCGCCGTCGCCGGAGGCGGAGGAGAGGTCACGGGCGAAAAGAACGAGAGTGAGGGAGAGGAGGACACGGGCGGCGAGAGTGAGGGGGATTGAGGAGGAAGGGGAAAAAGAACGAGACGAAACGTTATTTTCTGTGTAACCAGTGGCATGGTGGGTAATTTTTCTCATTTCCACATCTCCAGTTTTTGGTGGAGTACCTCTTGAGGAGCTCCAGAAAATCTTTGGAGATGGAGCTTTTTTTCTGGAGCTAGAGCTACTCTAGTTGAGGTGTTTGGCAAAAACAAATATGGAGTGGAGCTCATTTTTATGGAGTGAAGCCCTGCCGAACAGCCCATAATATAAGAATAGTTAGAGCCGCCTCTCGCCCATCGGAGTAGATCAAGCAGTTCGGGAAGTCGTTTTTTCTTCGTACTACACCAAGCGGATTTGGCTAGTGTGGCTTTGTGTCATCAGCGGTGTTTATTTCAGATTGCATATCGAATAATTGAACAGGGATACATGCTCGCTGATCATCTATATTTTTTTTTCTATCCCACTAAAATTCTATGTTAACTAAAAAAGGGATTTGCTAGATTTAGACACTTAAAATTTTGTAATCTTTAGCACCTAATGTTTACACATTGCTAGCCTAAAAATGCAGTACATTTGTCATTGTACATGGTTTTAACTTTCTTTTCTTTTATCTGAGTTTGCATACTTTCACATGCAATTTTGCATTTCTCATGAACTCTAACTTTAGTTCAAGCGAAGGTCCCTGGATTTGTATTTGATTTTTTATTATGAAAAAAAACAACATTTCTTAAATAATTAATAGCGGGAATGATGAGAACCATTGAACTTTGTTCCATGAAATGGGAAGATTGCATATTTCAGTCACCTAGAATCATAAACAGTGCAAACTACACTACCTTAAAAACATACAACAAACTAAACAAACTATGGCAGGTGTGAACTTCAGGCTGCACACAAAAGACGTGGCCATGGACCTGTTAGAGTTTGGTTATTACGTGGATTCACATTAGCATGAAAATAATGTGATAAATTGGAGAGAACAAAAGCGTGACTTCTAGATTTCTGCTACTATTGTTTCAATAATATGAAGAAGATACAAAAAATTAAACCATACTCCCTCCGTCATAAAATACAGGGCTTAGATTGTTTCATTAGGACAAAGGATTGCCTAAGAATTTTTATATTATAAATTTATTTTTATGATATAAAATTAATGTTATTAGATTCATATTTGTACATGCTCTCATATGAATGTACTTTTTAATATCATAACTGATATCTTAATAGAGAAATTGTAGATCATATCATTGTCCTAAGGAAACAAAATACGCCCTATAAAAAGAGGGAGGGAATATAATCACTGACAGAGTGAGGAATCGAGGATGTTAAAAAAAAGAACATATTTGACCATCTATATTTTTTTCTTGCACAACTAATGTTGTAGGCCTCTCATAGTAACATATATACTTATAAAACACTATGAATATTGCATATTCATAAGGCTTAGTGTTCTCCGAAGGAGTTCACATGCATGAAAAGAGTTCTCCATTAGCCTTGCGCAAAATCGTGTGGACTACAGCGTGGGTACCTAACAAATATCAGGTAACAAAACAGGTAGGCGCCATTGAATTCTCCAAGATTTCTTCCGACCCTTTTCCTCCTCCCGCCTCTATATATAGCCTTGACATCAAAGCCATTCTCCTCCTATCCTCCGTTCTCATTTTCCTCCCATCTGTGTAGTGTGTACTGTCCAACACATCTCCCATTCGGCATCTCTCGTTCAATTTCAAGTTTCTCATTAAAGGTGTGCATCTTCTTCTCATGGTCATCTTCTAATTCACCTGGTTATATACTTCTGCATGCAATTCTCAGTTGATCCAACATTTGTTCTTCGAAATCGCTGCATGTTCTTTCGATGTATTTATTTCTGCAAAAAAAAGGGGGCAAGAAGTGTCAAAACTGAAGTTTGGTGCCTTTCTCTGTGAAAAAACAGATATTTTTCTGTTATAAAGGATGCTGTGATTATTCGAGCTCATGTAGATCCTCGAAATCGAAAAGTGTGAAAAAATTGCCCAAAATGCACTTTTCAGAAATTTGTTTGAGAACTGTATCATGGTTACAATTTGCTAAAATCAGACCTGCTATCGGATCCAGTTATTTCCTTATCTTTTATCCTGAAAATATCTCATTTCCTTCAGCCAGGGCTGTTAATGTTCAGCATATCCGGTGACATTTTTTTGGACGTTTCAATTTTCATATTTTCTGACCTGGTTATTTCCCAATAAAACTTCTGCATTTGACAACAAATTCAATGACCAAAACAATTCTTCAAGTCTGTTCGCCTAAAGATTTCCAACTTGATTTTTTCACAATAAAAATCTGTAACCTTACGTTATATGCTTACATCACAACTTAGTACTAGAATATATATATAAGCTGACGTTCTTGTGCTTCCATCATGGCTTATAGCGATGCGCTTGTAGTTTCCCTTTTAAGGTTGGTGCCCATGGTTAATTGCATTCTGAACTTTGACGCGTTAGGTTTACCTACCATTTCTTGAGTTCAGAAGCACACATAAAGGCATAACCCATGGGCCCAAATATACATGGCCTGAGTGATTAGTCCAGCATATTGTTGTATAGACGATGTCAAGACATTGTGACTAACTGTGTTAATGATCATCTATTTTCCAGAAATGGATCCTAAGTTTACAGTTTTGTGTCACTGACATATGGTCATATGGGTCACAATAAAATAGGCCTACATGTCAGTGGGGACAACTGCAAATTACTCAAAGTTAGTAAACCTCATTCCTATTTTTCTTGGGCAGATATTTTATTCCTTTTTATTCGTTCATAGTGACATTTTACTGCCAACCGCAGTTGATGACAAACTTAATCATGGACGTTTTTTTTTTCTCTTGGAGTTTTTCCCCCCTTTTCTTGATGTTAGTTTGTTCCTTTGCTCATGAATGACAAGGACGCACATTTAATATGGTCTGACGCTTGAGAAGGACATGGCTGTGGTTTTACTTCTATGAGTAAATGAACAGATTTTTCTTGCTTGATTCGTGCAGTAAAACTTTCTGAACATTGAGCTGCAAAGGAGCTGGCGTTTTATGGCTTTTCCTATGAAGCAGTCCACTTCCCTGATATAGATGTGTCCTCGCTCTGAACATGAAAAGGTAACAAACATCATATATTGTCTTCTTTCTCGTCTCATGAAACAAGGGCAGTTTCTCTAATACTGTCTTACTCTGTCTAATCAGTTCTCAGGTATTTCTCTGTTGATGAACTGCCTCCACACCTGCAGTGACAAGAAAACACTGAAGAAGTGGTTTTTCATCGACAAGACAGTAGGCTAAATTCAATAGCACACTTGTCCTTAGACGAAACCATAGTTCTTTCTTGACCTCATCATCCTAAACCCAATGGATTTGAGCAATAGCTCACCTGTCATCACCGATCCGGTGGCGATAAACCAGCCATTGTTAGGCAGCCTACCTTCAAATCTGATGCAATATTCAGTCATGCCCGGTGGTTACCCCGTCCCTGGCATGAATGTGAGTGTAAATAGGCTCAAAATTGGCGAAGCCATTGTCAGTGGACTTTTGGATGCCATGAAATCCTCGTCACCACGCAGGAGGCTGAATGTAGCCTTTGGTCAGGGCAATTCACCTGACGAAGACCCTGCTTACAGCGCCTGGATGGTAAGTTACATGGTTGTGTTTCTGTTGGCCGAGTAACTTGTAACTTGCAAGTCTCTTTTGGACAGGACTTACATATGTGGTGACTTCTTTTGTAGGCAAAATGCCCTTCTGCTTTGGCGTCCTTCAAGAAAATTGTAGCCAATGCACAAGGCAAGAAGATTGCTGTGTTTCTAGACTACGACGGTACGCTGTCGCCTATTGTCGATGATCCTGACAAAGCAGTCATGTCTCCTGTGGTAAGTCTGAATAGAAATTTCTATAGTAACGCATTTCCTGGTTAATGAAGAGCTGCTTGTTGATGTAAATTAAAAACTTTTCCTCAGATGAGAGCTGCTGTGAGAAATGTTGCAAAGTACTTCCCCACTGCAATTGTCAGCGGAAGGTCCCGCAATAAGGTACTTAGAAAGTGGTGTATAGTAAGTAGAAGCCTAGTGATGTCATATGCAGGTGCATGTATGATCTGACATGTGGCTTACTACCTTATCTCTATGCAGGTGTTTGAATTTGTAAAACTGAAGGAGCTTTACTATGCTGGAAGCCATGGAATGGACATAATGGCATCTTCAGCAAATTATGAGCACAATGCTGAAAAGGTGAGGATTTCTTGCTCATGGTTTTACAAATGGAAGGAAGACTGTGCCTTTTATTTTTGTACATTCTTACAGTATGTTCTAATGCTACGTACTGATGATTACTTGACTCTATCTACAGTGCAAACAAGCAAATCTATTCCAACCTGCACGCGAGTTTCTGCCAATGATCGACGAGGTGCATTTCTCTCTGAACTTCGAAGTTAAAAAAAAAAACTGCATTGCTCTAGGCTCTAGCCAGTTAGATCACATAAATTTAGGAAAATGTCATCTACTTCTGACTCACGTAAAGTTCGTCCTGATAGGTGCGCAAAAGGTTTGTTATTATGCTAACAAACTTTTTCATTTCAACAGGTTACCAAATCCCTCTTGCAAGCCGTCAGTGGAGTTGATGGTGCAACTGTTGAGAACAACAAATTTTGTGTTTCTGTACATTACCGAAACGTCGCAGAGAAGGTAAAAACTGTACCTCTTGGTCATACTTTTTTCTGCTCCCAAGCGCTTGGAAAGTGAAATATCATCTGAGAATGTGCTTTTCGTTTGCAGGACTGGGAACTTGTTGCACAGCTCGTAAACGAAGTCCTGGAGAATTTTCCCCGTCTCAAAGTAACCAATGGACGAATGGTAAAAACCGTAATTTTCCCTAAAAAACTGTATTTAGCTACCCACCTGGTCCATGTACTGGTAATTCCGTACTGAAAATTTTGGAAACGTATCTACAGGTTTTAGAGGTTCGTCCAGTGATCGACTGGGACAAAGGAAAAGCTGTTGAGTTTCTGCTTCAGTTACTAGGGCTAAATGACTCTGAAAATGTGATCCCCATCTACATTGGAGACGACAGAACAGACGAAGATGCTTTCAAGGTTCATGGAAATTCCGAAGAAAATGCAGTGCTGTACAACTGACTCAAATCTTGGGTTCAGTATAAACTGATAATCTTCTCTTGTTTCATGTAATCAGGTACTTCGACAGACAAATTGTGGTTATGGAATACTAGTCTCACAGGTACCCAAGGAAACCCAGGCCTTCTATTCTCTGAGAGATCCATCTGAAGTAAGCTCCCAAAGATTGTTTTTCTTCCTTGGTTGATTTTCATTCGACGTGTTCATCACTAATTGTTTGGTTTATCATACAGGTGATGGAGTTCCTCAATTTCTTGGTGAGATGGAAGAAGCACTCAATGTGAAAACAAGATGATAGTCCTCGCAAAAAAAAAAGAAAAAGAAAAGAAAACAAGATGATAGTCTCGGCAGTTTGGTTTTGCTAATACTACTTCTGAAGAAATAACAGTAGTTTCAGAGGCGACAATTTTGAAGAACCAGACGCTGTAGATAGATTTAATAATAACAACTCCTAAAGATGTGGTTCCGATTCATTCTTATTGATCAATATTCTTGTATTATTCATGTTCACCACTGACAAATTTAATCAGTGATGATGATTGTTCCGGTATCATGCCATTAAAAAAAAAGTTGTGCGCAAGAAGGCCCTTTTCTCAATTTCCATGCTGATAAATGAAATTGAAGCATTAATTTTTCTTGCCATTTTTTTCTACTTACTCCCTCCATCCAACAATAATATAAACATTTATTGATCAAAACAGGATTTTTGATATGTTACTTAGGCCAATAATTACCATAAAAAAGATTATAATTTATTTAGCGATAAATCTAATAATATTATTTTTACATGATCGATCTTTTAATTTTTTCTTCTTAATGAGAGCTAAAGTTTAAAATATTTGATATTTCACTATTCAAAAAATATTTACGCCACCTGCTAATACAACCATCTAGCACACAGCTTAAATACAAAGAATCTTGATAAAAACCACAACATAGTAAAGTCTGGTCGTGAGATACGCTAAGTGTGATGGTAAGCCTGGTAGGTGTGTGGTTTCACCTTGAGGTCTGTGTTTAGGCAAAAGCCACATTACGAAATCAGCTTAGGGCATTGTCAAGAAGAAGATTTATAGATTCGAAAGAGAGACGTCTTCAGAAAGCATGCACACACTGACTACCAAAGTTCCAAGAATGCTCGGGGTCCAGCACTTACTGATTAGTTGATATGAATTTTTGTGTGTTACATACTTACATATGAGTAAGAGGCTTGCCTTATATAGGGCCCGGACCTCAAGGGGAAAAATATAGTGATGCTCATGGGGACTTACTATAAACTTCAGGGGTAACCTTATCGATCCATGTCCAATAGTGGTCCATGCTATACAGGCTGTCATACATGACATCACAGCTATGATTATGAGTACCAGAGCGGCTCTACAGCTATCGCCTCTTTGTCCTCCGTTGGTCGGGTTTGGGTTGCATTCGGACGCTATCCGAGCTTGTTCTTCTAGTCCACTTGCCCTGGTTGTTCCGCTCCCACGTCTTCTGAACCCATTCGAATATCTCCTCTCGCGTCTATCGGCGATATGGATACGGGGGTATCTCGCAGAGTAGGAGAAAGTTGCCCCAAACCTACATGGCGCACCCCGAAGGGGGCCAGGCCCCGGTTTTGACCGTCGGCTTCCTCCAATACCAGGGGACGTCGGGCCGCCACGACCCCCTCCTCGCTCTGACAGTCTGATGGCATAGCATGCAAGGACACACATGGGCCCCCATAGGAGACTAAACTTGCTTCGGCATCTAGATATCCGCGTCCGAGGGAGGAGTCGAGGCAGCCCGACGCCTTGCCCAACGTAGGGGCCATGCGATTGCGGCAGTGTTGACGCAAAATTCTGCCACCGGCCGCTGAGCGTCGTTGATAGACGTGTTGGCCGATACAGTTCTTCGCGCTCGGACACACAAAGGCCTAGGAGATTTGCTTAGCTCCAGTGCAGGTCCTAAACATTGAGGTTGCGGGCGTGCCAATTAGTTTGATCCTGCAACTAACAAGATGGTTGTAGCTGATCACCAAGGAGCCGATCGGCTATTGAGCCGATGGGATGAAGTGCTTCCAGCTGATGTTGATGGTGATGATCTAGGAGTTGATCGGCTGAACAGCCGATGTAATGCGCTTGTTGTAGCTGATTGTAGATAGATCATTGATGACAATCGACTGTATGTTAGACATAGATCCAAGTAAACAGATAAACAAGTGAGCTCAATAATAATATCGGCTGTGAATAAGATATAACATGAAAAATCCGATACAACAGTTGGATCTAGTCATAAGATAATTCATATCCCGATCAAGTTGAAACAACCGGAATATCAGTCCATCGGCTAAAACCCCGATGGAACTACACATGCTGCCAACCGACATTCTAGTGCCTGAAGGATCAGACTTAAATGAGATAGCATGCGCTAAGATTACCGCTAACCGATCTAAGCGAACCAACTAACAAAATATATAGTGGTGGATATATCGTGTCGTATTTGCCTAGCCTAAATACCTTGAGACGATAGAAACTTGATTAGAATATCGGATGGAACCGAGGAAGTCCTAACCAGCACCTTAACTAGAATATTGGAACTAACCAAAAAAGTCCTAGCTAAAGTGAACCGACGCAAGATATCAAGTGAATCTAGACTTAGACGATATATATGATACGCGACATACGTATCAGCAGTTGAGTATATCGGACTTAACCGAGGAAATACCAACCAGCCGATAAGCATGAAGTTTGACGAGATGCACTACCTGCCGTAGTTCGGACTTAACCGATGGAGCACGACCCGACAGCACAGTCTCATCGATAGACCTAGCAGGGCCAGGGTGGCGATGCGCCGAAAGTTGAATTGATAATTGGATAAAAATTACAGGACCCCTGGTACACAATTTATACCCTTGGATTGACTGACTCCTAATAGGACACGACTCAATCGGCTTGCTATAAGTAGCCATTACAAGAAAGGAAACTAAGACTCCTAAACTAACAAAATTAGGAAACCTATTGGCTTTCCTTAGACTCCTTCCTAATTACATATGGAAATAGCTAAAACATACTTAATTAATAGATAGAATTAAACTGCCATGACGTGGTCTTAATGACTCCTTCCCGATTCGGCCTCTTCCGTATAAACTTCCATCGGCTGCTTCCTGGACCAAATCCAGTATAAAATCATCCAAATTTTGGCATTAGCACATACTTATACTTTCCAAATTCTGGTGTCAACAGGCAGCCTGATCCCCCTCGGTCCCGTGCACAGGGAATATGGCCACTCGAACTCACGCGGTGCGCTCCCGGAGGGGTTGAGCTTGGGGTTCGACAAGGAGGTTAAAACACGCCTAACCGTATTTAATGCGACTACATGCGCATGCCTCATCCTATCATTCCCCTCCCCATGTGGAAAAAGGTGGGGGAGATAGAAAGTCATTCCTCGGTGGCCGCACGGTGGCAGTGTTGTCACCACAAGGATGGCCCTATCACCGTGCAGGTCACCATCGCATTTAATGCGCGGGATGACCGTGTTAGCGGAGGGGGCGTCCCCCGCTTGAACCATTGGGTCCCAGTGGGCCTGGACAACGACCGGGAGACCCAACGCAGTCATGCCGTCAGCAACACAGTCGCCCTCAGTACTTGCCAGCAAGCGCCAGTGGCGGAGCTAGGGGTGGCCGGCAGGGGCCATGGCCACCCCCAATAAATATTGTCTTATATTAGTATATATTTTTTTAATAAAATTAGACCAATTTCTTATAGGAAACCAGGGAAAAACCTAAAACAAAAACACTTTCTTGTTTCTCCAAGAAGGCATTTGTGGAAGGCCAAAATTATAATGATATGATTGATCAAAATTCTCAATTAGAAGAAGATAAAGCTCTAGCTCCATCTAAAATTTAGGGATTAAATTTAGATGGCTAGCTAGTGACCTACTCCAGTGTATGCTTGTATGGACACTGAAAAATTAAGGCTAAATACCAAATTCTTAAACCAGCAAGTGTTTGTTTGGCCCCCCTTTAATTTTCTCTCCAGCTCCGCCACTAGCAAGCGTGACGACGTGGGGGAGCACGCCAACAAGATGCGGTCTCACTGTACCATATGTTCCATCATATATACCTCTTAAACTACTAGTCTTGGGCCACTGTGGTAATCTCTTAAACTATAAAAGGAGGTCTAGGCCTGGTAGAGAGATCGATCCCAACCAAGTACATGGAAAAGGGATTGGCAAAAGATAGGCGCTAAACAAACCCTCCAGTTGTTCATAGGCACAGAAAAATCACCATACATATGCATATGCTTGTAACTTGATTCTCAGTTCAACCACATAGAATAGGAGTAGGGTATTATGCTTCCCTAACGTCCCAAACCTGTATAAACCCCTGTCTCCCGAGGCGCATGTTCCCTGAGTTTTTCCTTCCTTTTCTCTCTATCCTCTTCACATCTTGATGCTTTGGGCTCTAGCCCGCACCCCTGGGCTGAATAACAAAGGGTGTCCCACAGTCCACCGCTAGACGAGCTCACGCTCCAATAGCGTCTCATCTTGTTTCGCTTCCGATGTCCTTCAGCCTCTTCGAATACCTATTGGAGACCTGAAAATGACACTAGAGCGTTTGCGTTATTCGAATGTGGTCATGCCTGGGGGGCCGGCGAGATCCCTCCTCCAACAGACATATTTAGTTTATTGCAAAAATAGACCTTACCATTTATTGGCACCAAAATTTTTGCAAGATTAAATATGAAGGAATGATAGAGTTTTGTTAGTTTGCTATTGTCTCTGTTTTATAACGTAAGACGTTTAAACTTTTTTGCTTACGATCTTTGACCATTTGTATTATTCAAAAATTTCTTGTAAATATAAAAAGAGATAAATCAGTCTTAAAATACTTTTGTTGATAAAGTAGTCACAGACAAAACAAATAATACTTTCATAATTTTTTCAATCTTAACCTGTTATAAATATTCAAGTGTTTCCGTTCGGTCACCTCTCCCGTCGTACCGTCTGTCCGTTGTTTTATCCGATCCCATCGTCCTAAAAAAAAGAAGATGATAATTGTTAGACTCTTCATTGAGCGGCCGTCTTGGGCCTAGATCGCTAGCGATATCCCCTCAGCTTCGCCTACACCGAGTGGGAATTGATCCCGATCGGAATTTCGTCTACACGGTCACAGATTTTCATCCGATCGGTTGTTCCCGTTTCCGATTTTCACCAGATCAAATCTAACAACCAGCAAAATAGGCAACGGCAGCCACCAGCCCAACAAAACAGGCTACGACACCCACCAGCCCAAACACAATCCTTGAACAAATTAAACTCTTTCCTGTCCGATTCCAATACGCACTGAAACAGATCAGACTCTTACTTAATTAAGCATGCACAGAACACAATAGACAGATACAAATCCAGGACAAAATTTGTTTGCAAAAGCAGTGCTTTGATCCACATTATCTACGGCCTTTAACTTGCACAGAGAAAAACCTGTCCAAAGAAGGGATCGATCGGCAGCCTGACGAATCCTTTGTTTATCTCGCCCGTCTTCCCCACGCCGCGAAACCCCAGACGGACGCCCAAATCCCACACGATCCCACGACCAACCAGCCGCGGCTTCCCCACCGATGGCCTCCTCCAACCCCGCCGCCGGCGACGACCTCGACGAGCTCCTCGACAGCGCCCTCGACGACTTCACCACCCTCAACCTCTCCGCCGCCGCCCCCAAAAGGTCCGCCCCTCCCCTCCTCAAGGTCAGAGACCCCCGCTAGAATTCCGATCGAATCCGTGATGCTGACGCCATCTCTCTCCCCCTATCTGGCTATCTCTCTTTCTCTGCAGCGGGGAGGCTTCGGCGTCGTCTTCGTCCGCGGCTTCGGGGCCGGTGAAGGGGCTGGGGCTGGGGCTGGGGCTGCCTGACCCGAGGGCGCCGAGGCGGAAGGCGGCGAAGCAGCCGACGGCCGCCCCGCCGCCGCCGAGGGGCGCGTACGCGTCGGAGGCGCTCGAGAAGCTCACGCGGGAGACGCGGGAGGCGGTGCGGGGGCTCGAGACGGCCACCGGGGCCATGGCGGGGCTGGACGACGACGCCATGATGGAGGAGTTCGTGAAGCAGTTCGAGGAATTCGCTGGCGCGCAGGTATATGCTTTACAATATTATCATCTGGCCGATGGAACTTAGGAGACAGTATGAGAATTTAGAGAATGATTGAGCTTAGGCTGCTTAAAATTGTGCTGGTGAACACAAATTCTGCGTACTGAAATTTATGGATAAAATGAACTGGCGCCCTATGCTGGGTGGGAAGTTCTGAGTTCATGAGACACTGTTAGCGTTATATATAGACGGGTTAGGTTTCTTATATGGCACTTTGATTGAGAAATCATGTATTGGCTGTGGAAGCGAAAGGGAATTTCTTTTGAACGGATGTGACATATAAATAGTAGTGATGAACAAAACAGACAATTGAAGTAATCTATATGAAAAAAATTATGGGTGCATTTTGGCTTTGTGTGCATAATCATGAATACAACAGACGTGTGATTTTGCAAGATTGCACCAGTCCTATATGCCATGTCTTAATTATGTAATGAAATTGTTGACTGTTGTCATGTCATTATGCGCGACTGACTGGCTATCACTAAGTTTCAAAGACAGCACAATTGATAAGAGTACATGATTCTATTCGAAGTCATGGCCTCATGTGGTGCAAAAGCACTCCTTTTCCCTGGTTATAGTTTCCCAGCCTCAATGGCAATTTATGAATTTATTTGGTAGGCTGTTGTTTCATCTAGGTGAAAATTATGCAGGATAGTGGTTATTTTTCATATTTCAGGGGATATGCCACTTCTTGTATGTTCCATATCATTGAAGCTGTCATGTTTACAGTTGAAGCTAGACCATAACTAATTCAATTTGCTATGAACCAAATGCTTTATTTGTTTTACTACAGGATATGGACTCTATTGTTGAAACAATGATGCAACAACTTCTATCCAAGGAGATTCTTTATGAGCCAATGAAAGACATTGTGGAAAAATACCCGAAATGGCTAGAAGAAAACAAAAGCAAAATAAGCAAAGAGGAATATGAGCGTTACAACAAGCAGCTTGGACTCATGATGAAGCTTAATGAGGTCTACGAAAAGGATCCTGAAAACATGACTAAGATTTTTGAGATAATGCAAAACATGCAAGAATGTGGTCAACCCCCCAGTGATCTTGTTCAAGACATTGCTCCAGATCTGGATATGAGCAAGTTGGGACAACTGTGAGTCTTACAAAATTTTCCTCAAGTGATAAGACTGTTATTAGTCAGTATTGTTTTCCACTTGCACATTCAACTGAACTGAAGTTTATATCCTGTCAGTTTGTAGGATGCTAAGTTGTTTCAGAATACGTGGTTTAGCATGTCTTTCCCGATCAAACTTTGTCTTTCAATTGCTTTACTGATATGTCGGTTTTTGTTATATATAATCAATATATGCTATCATGGTTTGTAGTTCTTGGCTTCTTGCTAATGTATTGTAATATGTACTGTACAACTGTCTAAAGTTCGAACTTTGTTGATCAAGATCATGGAGAACTTTACTAAAAAACGGTTGGGAGTAGCTAAAGTATTGTTTTACTTCTAGGCAGAGTGATACATCATTCTTTTTTTGGCCTTTGTCTCTTAAAAGTTCTTTTTTGTAATTAAAACTGTGTTGTATAATTTTTTTTTCATATTCAAATTTTAAGATATACATTAACTTGAACTGTGCAGATCTTCCAGCTAAAAAAGTAGGGCGAATTTAAGTACACTTGACCTTATAGCATCATTAACTTTTACCTTCTCCATATATTATTGGAGTTTTTATGTTTTTTTAAAGGTTCTGTTAGGGACCTTCTTTGATTTTAATAGGTTCACTGAACTAATTCTGTAGTACATGGTTTAGTTCAGTTGCTAAAATTGCCTGATTATGAAACCAAAATGACGAAGTTCATATAACTGTAGTTGAACATAAATACCCCATTAATCTTTGGAAGAGAGGATTTCTCTTGTAGATCAAAAAGCATCTGCAAAGATTGTGTTATCACTGTGTGTTCCTAGATTATCCATTTTGTTTAGCAAGTTAGTAGTCTAACAGCATACAATTTTTACTTTTGACATTAGGATATCAGATATATGCATTTTGTCTGATTATCAAATGTATGACTAATTTGGTTTTCTATATGACACAGGTCTCCAGAGATGCTTGAATCAGCACCAAATTGTTCTGTAATGTGACGAGTAAAGCATTCCATCGTTGATTATGAAGTAGCCTTACCTTACCTCTGCGCTTTCCCTGAAGTTGCAATATGAATCAATTTGTAAAGCTTTACAGATACATAACGAACCCTTTCTTATTCTTTTAGCGAAAGGAACATTAGTTCCCATTGATGTACTGTGAGAGCGAAGAAGAATATATCCGTTTTTTTTTGCGAGATGTGTAATCCTACCTGCACAAGGTATATGTGGGGCAAGTCTCAAAAGAGAAGGATGCGTGTCTGAACTTCTGAAGTAAGCATAGTGCAACGCAAAGCACAATGCAATATTGTGCGCCCATCAAGTCACGTTGTTCCGCTTTCCTTTCACATGTTTTAGTTTGTGTTAGAACTGTGGCCTCTTTTTTTAATTATTTTTATTTGTTCTTGGTTTCGGAGGCGATGTTAAGTTTAACCGTTTATTATGGTTCCATTGATGGTATAGCACTACTACAAATCTGTGAGCTTCGTTGACGACGTTGACAATAGAATCCAAAGAACTTCACCCAAATATCGTACTTCAGGTCCAAACGCGGGGATCGATCAAGCTGGCATTCAAAAGAACTGAATATTCACCCCGCATCAACCAATTGTTATCCTCGCCCAAACACCAGACATCCACATCATATACGTCGGCCCCAGGAGGCCAGGACCCACACGCGTTGCCATGCATGGGCGCCAAGTTTTTTTTGTTGTAAATGTGACACTACAGATCAAGGGTGTACCGATATACGCTGAGCAATTAATCGAACGGGTCGCAAGGTAGAGTAATTAGGAATAGCATACGCGCGCATGCACATGCGAATGCCGTGCATGCTGAAGAGAAGAGAAGCCAGCGTTCCGTTTTTTCGTGTGCACTTTCAGTACACATGTCTAGAATGCATAATCACATGTCCGGCATGCGCACGCTCTATCACCAGATTATCTTGATGTTGCCATGTTGGATTTGCTCATTTGCTGGAATGACAGCTCGTTTTGGAAGCGACGGCCACCATCGTCTGCCTCAACAGAGCGCACCACCCAACTCGTGTGTTCCCGGAGGTGTCCACCTGTTGGACTTGTTCTCGTAATCTTGTCCAAGGAAGGCTATGGATACCCTTAACGATTTGATTTCCCTAAATATATAACAGTACTCCCTCCATCCGAAAGTGTCAAACCTACCGTGTTTTATTATTTTACCAAAATCAGATAATTTATAATCGTGTCATTATAATTTTGTAAAGTTAGAGATATGTCATTAGTATCTCAATGACATGTGGAGCCTACATTAGTTAATGACATATAGGTTAGGATGACATATCTCTAATTTAGTAAAATTATAATGGCAGGGTTACAATTTTCCCAAAATTTTAAACCTATTTGTAAATTTTAATGTTTGATGCCTTAAAATAGTTATGTTTTACCTACACAGATTAAATGGACACATAACCATTGGCATGTGTACTAACATGCATTCGAACAATTAGATAAATCGGCTACGGATCAATAAATCGCTTTGGCTAAATCGACATGTATTGAATGAGTTAAATTCTTTCTTGGTCTTAGTGACAAAAGAGATTTTTTACGGGGAGATAAAGTAATAATGAGCTATAAGGGCGTATACAAAGGCCGGTTTATACTCTTACTCAATACTCATCATGTAAGGACTATTATCTCCTGTAATAGAAGATCTCTAACCATTAATACACAAACTTAATTTTTTATTTCAATTCTTCTCTTTTTTTTTCCCACCTCCATACACCAAAAGTCCTTTAACAAATACTAAGGATGTGTTTGGTTGACTGGCCATACTTTGCCATAACTAAGGTTAGGCAAGTCGTGACGGTCTAAAAGTATGGTGATCAAAATGCTAGCCACGAAGTACGACGAAGTTGACAAAAATTTAAATATATGACACGTGGGACATAGTATTACAAAAGTATGGCAAGCCACAACTGTGGCAAGAGAAGTAAACACCTGTTTAGCAATATATGACAGTCACAAGTATGACGTAGCAAAATGTGGCGGCAAACTAAAGTACTAAACACCCTCTAAGAGCTGACTTGAGCCGTAGTCATGCACCACAACAATAATTTTGTTTTTTTTTCGTTCTCTCTCTTCAAGGCCAACACATTTGTTTACATGACAACAAAGATAGCTGCTAATAAAAAATATTGTACATGCTCAAATATGTTTTTATGCATGCAATACATAGAGTAGAAGGATCTCAAATACGAGTAGTTTGTTATTAATATAATGTAATGTGTTTTTTGTGTGTCTGTTAAATTTTAAGTGAAAAATGAGGAACTCGTCTTTGAGCTCACCCCGGAGATGGATTAGTTTTCTCTTTTCAACCACACACACTTTATGGAAAGCGGAGGAAAAGTTTAAGAAAGGATACGGCTGTCACACGGTACCCAAATATTTTTGTGTACAAAACTTTGTAATCTATCTGTCCTAAAATACACAATGTATTATAATTATATATGATTTTCAATACTTTACTTTGTTTATTAATTTCTTTCATATGATATTATAAAAAAATATAAAATTTGCATCATATAAAAACTCATTCAAATACAAATCTAATGATACCACATACATAACACTAAACATCTATGCTAGTTTAACAGTTAGTCAAAACTTTTAAATATTGATTTTGTAAAAAACAAGGACACCATGTATTTTAGGATGAGGGAGTACCAAATAAATATCTGTGTATAAAATACAACGTGAAAAGAAATACACACTTAATATCTGTGGGTATAAACTTTATACCACATAAATTTTTGTGGTGCAAACTTGCCAAAAAAGACAGAAAAGGAGATAAAAGAGGCGGGAAACAGGAAAAAAAAAAAGGAAGGGGAAGGAGGGAGGGAAAGAGGATACTCGGTAGTTGCAGAAGGTTGCCACATATCGTAGGTGGCGCGTGACTAACCGTGAAACTGTGCTTTCATTAAGAAAGGAGTGTAATTCTAACGGTGACCTTTGTGTCTTTTTGTCTTTGATGTGTTTTCTTACACATCTCAATACTGACGGATCATCAGGTATATAAATACCGTAGTCGAATTATCACACATTGATAGTTATATTTCGAGAGAGAATACATTTTTTATGTTGAGAACAATGCTAAGTGCTTCGCACTTTCAACTATCACGTGGCTAGATTCACCTATCACAATAAGAACCAAATATCTTTCATTTGTTTTTTAAGAGACAAAGGCTTTGCCTCACATACAAGGCCAGCGAAGGGCATGGCCCCAAAAAAGGAGAGAATTAAGTGTTCTATTTCAAAATCTAATTTTTTAAGCGTCTTCATACACCGCCTTGACAGATTCTCGTATCTTCGTTTGTTTTAGCGACGATCCGCGTAGAGAGAGGGGGTAAATTATGTGACGTAAAATTCATGCGTTGCGCTCACTCCAAAACTCTCCGCTACGAAGAAACTAGAACTGTGAGTGTTACGAGCGGTCCACCACACCAGGGATGTTTGTCGCCGTGCTTACCGGGTCCCACCAATCTCAATTCTCAATAGTGTTGCAAAAATCCCGTTGGCTCATACGTATAGATCTGTTGAGGTCCTTAGCTGTATATCCGCCCAAATATCTTGCTTTATGAAAAACGGGGTCAGATGCATGTTTCATATTCATGAACCGAGTGATTTGCTCTATATAATAGACGGGGGAGATCGATCAAGCTGACAAGCTAGCTCTCAATTCAGTGATTCACCATGCAGCGACCAAGTGTGAGCCTCGCCCCAAACACCACCCATCCACGACATGTCCTGGTCCGTGCTGGAGCTGGATCAGGTTGGCCTCGCCGTACCAGTCACCATCTCGCCGTGCACGTCGGCCACTCGCATCCTCGTCATTCAGGTGCTCTCTGCGCTGCCCCCAACCTCCGTTCCCATGAAGTTATCTCCAACAAGAACAACGCCGTTACCCCGGACGCCAAATTAAGGTTCATCCAGACAAAATAACCCTTTTTCCTATTTGATTTACGCCATTTAATTTGGTGATTAACTTAATGATCGAATTTCATTAACTTGCATTTTGATGCAATTCAGGGTGCGCAAGTTCTTCGAGTTGGAGATGAGCGTCCACGACTGCGAGCTGGATCAATACGGCGTTGTCAACAACACTGTCTATCCTAGTTACATCGAACGAGGTTAAATCAGTTGCTACACCCATGAACGTTCCATGAATGAATTAACGATCACTCTAACTAATAAATCAGCTGTGCGCATGCAGCACGAGAGGAGCTGATGTCAAGCCTTGGAATGAGCAGAGGCTCGATAGCAAGCACAGGCAAGGCGATGGCGCTCACCGAGCTGAACATCAAGTACTTAACTCCTCTCAAGGTATACACAAATATCAGGGTGCAAACATGCTTCTCACTAATTGAACTTTGGAAGTTTACTTCCATTTTTAGAAGTCTGGAGACTCCTAATTTAAGTAATTAACATCAATGTTTTACCATTCCTTTTGTTTCAACATTATGTTCGAAGCGTGGCGACAAGTTTGTTGTCAAGTTGACACTTGGACGGATCAAGGGAGCACGGATATACGCAGAGCAATTCATTGAGACGCTGCCGGATCGCAAGGTAATTAGCATACGCACGTGCGAATGCCGTGCATGCCGAGTCCCACAGTAGCTGCCTGCATGCAGTGCAGCGCTGCACGTTTTGTTAGCGAAAAGAGAATCCAGCATTCAGTTTTTTGGTGTCCACATGCTTCTTTTCTAAGATAATGGAAAAAGTTCCATTAGAAATAAAATTACACGTCTTCTGCATTAACCAGTCATGCACATAGTATACAAAAGAAAAAGAAAACTTAGGAAATAAGAATACATTACTTTTTCTTGGAACAATTATTCAAATATAACCGCACTAAGAATATAAATTATTGGGCACCTACTCCAAAACAAAGTCTCCTCACAACTATCCACTACTACCATTGAAAAACAACACTAGATTTATATCTATCTAAAGCCTACAATAACATCACAACAAAAGTGACGATTCGACGCCAATATTGCGCCATATAGAGATAAACTAGATTTGGGTTTCACCACAAAATTCATCGGTCATCACTAGTACATAGTGTCAGGTGAAATAAGCATGATCCGGTCATAATTAGTTATAGCCGGTGAGCCACTAATTATTACGATTAAAATATACTCTCCCTATATATTTTCTGTTTAACGTTGGTTAGCTCCGGAGAGAGTAAGTCACTACCTACGTAGCAACCCATACTTAATTGCCAACAACATAAACCAAGTAGTATCGAAACAAAGGATGAAGTGTATCCACCATGAATGAAGTGCTAGCCTTCTTCTATCCACGAGCGCCAGCTGAGTGAAAGAAGCCGTCAACGAAACAAAGTCCCAAATATGAAAATTTAGCATGTCCTTTAATTGGAAGGTGCCAACGTGTCCTTTATCGGCTATGCCAACGATGAGTAAGGAACTCGCCAACATGGTTGATTGGAGGGTGCCAACGTGTCTTTATCAGCTAAGCCAACTTTCTTCTTGAATCTTCTCGGTATCAATGCGATGGCCTCCGGAACTCATATTTGCCGATGCATAATCACTACGTTTAATTAAGTACACCCGATGTTCTTAAATGTTCGACGTCGTTAACTTTTTTACACATGTTTGATCGTCCATCTTATTTAAAAAATTCATGAAATTATTAATTTTTTTCTATCATTTCATTTATTGTTAAATAAATTTTATATGCATATATAATTTTATCTATTTTATAAAAGTTTTTGAATAATACGAACGGTCAAACATGTGTCAAAAAGTCAATGGTGTCAAATATTTAAGGACAGAGGGAGTAAGTAATTATTTAAATTAATTTCCATCATGATGCATGTTTAATGGCAGCTCGTTGTGGAGTCGACGGTCACCATCATCTGCCTCGACAGAAAACACCGTCCGGTTCGCGTGTTCCCGGAGCTGTCCTGCAAGCTTCTGGACTTCTTCTCGTCCCAGGAAGATTAGTGACAGGGCCGGCTTAGGGGCAGGGCAAGAAGTGCGATGGCCTAGGGCCCAAGGGAGCAGGGGGCCCATACCCAAGTCTGTACTAGGTCTACTGTATGTACACGCTAGTCATCTATCGTTTGGGCTAACAAGTATTGGCATCGGCAACGTTCAATCTTGCCGATGCGCACGCCGTCCAAGGTAGAGGCGTGGTTGCTCGTCATCCTCTCTTCATTTCTTCACGCCACTGGCGCGTAACCGACGAGACAACACCGAACATCACCGCCTGCCAAACAGAACTCAACGGTTTGAAGGCTCTTTCTTTTCTTTAGGTTCAGTTACGGCATCATCGTCTATTGCATGCAGCGGCCTACTACTTCTAGCTTCAATTTTCAGTTTTTTTTTTCGGGGAGCTTCAATTTTCAGTTAATATATTGATATTGATTCCTATAATGATTAATGCATGATTTGCTAGTGAGGACTGAGGATCGGTTTATTGAATCACAAGGGTGCTATAGATAAGGTTTTCAGTCCCAAATATTGTTCTCCTTAGCAGACAGATGATCCTAGTATTTATGAAAAAGTGGAACGGCAATATTGTCAGTTAAATACTGAAGATGGTGTTAATGAGTGCTTTAGAACATGAAAAATTTGAGGTCAACTAAATCAAAAAAAGAATAAATGGCTTGGCCGGCTATATGCAGCATTAAGAAGAATATCTTGAACAACATATCAATCTTAATATTGTCACAAACGATTTTATAGGAAGAAATGCTCAAAGAATTTCTTTTTATAAAAAATATTGAATATTTATTGTCTTCTATTAAAGGTATTTATACAACTGGTACTTGGTATGTTTCTGTATTTTAGTTCTCATATTATACTATCCACGGTAAATCAAATATCATATCACAACTACTTGCATATTATGTAACAATTTGTGACTTTAGCGATCACATGGTCTATACAATATATTTTACCTGCAAAAAAATTTTAGACGAAAGGGCCTACAACGAACCCTAAAATATATAGAGCCGGCCCTGATTAGTGATAAATGATTTCTTAACAGCATTTCTAAAAGTGTGTCGCCATATTTATTAATAAAAATATTGCAAATGTAACTAAGTATAATTATATATTATAATTGTATTGTAACCATAAACTATATTTATAAACTTGTGAATAAATTATATGTTATTTAATATTAATTTACTCTTATAGAAGTTACATTAGAAATTGTATAGAAGTTACTTTACTAGTGTAATTACACTATAAACACATTGTAGTTGCATTTAAAATATTTCCTTAAAAATATGGCCACATATTTCTAGTAAAAAGCTATGACGCATCTGTTTATCCATGCATCATAAGCGGACGAGGCAGAAGGATCTCAAATGAGTTAGTCTGTGTTATAAAATAAAGGCTATACAGATAATCGTGTGTAATATCAAGCCATACAATAAACATCAAATTTATATGAAATCCTTTGAATTGTCTATAGCAATGTCAAGTGAACATTTCAAAGATAACAAGCAGGAACTCACATAAGCTATCACTATCAAAAATCATGCTCATAACACATCTAATCTTTGACGATCTTTTTTCTTTGGCCAAACAACAGTTATGAAATTAAGTTTAGATGGGCCCAATTATGTATGGTCCTGTATTTTTCCATGTGGCACATTGCAAGATTTCGTCAAAACAATCTATGTTTATTTGAGTGTGCTTTTGTGTTTGCACAACCAGATGTTGACAGTACCAAGCTTTGGGCCGACGAGAAATTGTGAAAGAATCCTGCCCCCATTTGTTCTTGGAGATGTCTTAGTCTTAGTTCTGCTACTTATGTGCTGAGAATAATAAATAAATCAAGAGGGGAAGATTTTTACAAGATTGAGCAATAAACAGAACAATGGCGTGCACTTACAGAACAGGGGACCATTTGTGTGAAACTCAAGCTAAAGTACCTACTTGCAACTCAAAGAAAACAAATTAGGATGACAGCACAAACGCTGCAGTCCATCACGAGAGCACCCAGGGATTTCTGTAGCAGCAACCCAATTTCTAACATTTGCCCTAAGCTATCAGCAGAACCAAGGCTGCTGCCAGCTGATCTTCCCCTGACATTCGGGTCTCTGCTCTCCATCAACAAAGTGAAGACAATGGTTATGTTTGTTATAATAAGAAACAGAAGTGGCCTTGTACCAACTAACACTCTGGTGATAGTACCACCAATGTCCAGGCCCCAGTTTGAGAGAACCACCAGAAAGGCAACGATGACTGAAGCTAAAACACGGTTATACTCTGTAGCTGATATAGCCTGCGTAATCTCATGTGGCGTGAAATTCAAGTACTCCTTCAGAATTTCAACAGACCAAGCTGCATTCTCTGCTTGGTTAGACTGGTTTGAAGGAACAGATCTGGGCCTCATTTCCATCTCCCTCCTTGGCACAGTTGCCACTCTATCATGACTGATCCTCTTGCTAAGTGTTTCCTCACCATGCCTTTGCAAGGGCGTTTCATTTACAGGCTGAATTTCAGGAACTGTGCTGTTTCTCTTGTGTTCTCGAAGTAGGTCACTGTCTTGAATTTCCTGACGGGCCTTGGCAGACACTTGACTTTCAGGAACTCTGTCAGTAGGTTCTGTTTTTTGCACCTGAGTTATATTGCTGAACTTATCACCACTAATGCCACCTGCACTTGCCTGCTGTTCCAATATTTGAGAGGCAGCAGCGTCAACAGTACTAAGCGGTGAATCTGCAAAACATCAACTAATTTTCATAAGGCGTGATGTTCGACAAGATATAACTTTCAGATTTTAGTTACACCCATAGGAATCACCTAGTGCACAATAAGTGTGATAGACAGTCCAGGGTAACCATGACAGAGCGTAATCTGAGCAGGAGATAACACTATGCTTGATATTAAAAAAGAGATGAAATGACCCCAATGGTTGATTAATGAAAGTTCAAGACTTGTGTAATTAGTCTAACTAATAAATGGCGTATGTCAAGGGACAAATGGTAGTTGCTGTGCTGTAAAGCAGTTCTAGTTATTGACACAGCAGAGGAAGATGTTCTTCTTGTCTAACTACTTAAATATCTTCTGTTATCAAGAGACAGCAATACCTACTTATGCAGTACAGTTTAATCAACAGCAATACCGAATAGAGAAAAAGCAGCAACAAGGTCCATGGACATCTCATGAATCATGAGGCTAACTGTCTCCACATTACAAACTTTAGCATTCTTCTTTGTCATTTATAAGGAACCACAATGCCACAAAAAAACGGTAGGGGACTCTTTTCTACTATCCCTTTGATGGTTTGGTAAAAACATAGTAAGAAACTTTCAGGCCCCATTTGGAACATGGGAGTTTCATATGAAACCTGCAGGAATATACTGCTTACCTTTGATATTATCCTAAATTAAATCAACCTAAGTGAAGTAGAGTCTACACGGCAAACTCCAAACGGTATCTTAATTCTTCAAGTTACGCATCAACCTTTAGGAAGTATAAATTTAGATACAAGTAATTTATCTTGAAATTTCAATCCATGTGTGTGTTAATATACGTGTGCTATATTCAGCAATTGAATTGCAGGAAGAAAAAACAACCAGACAGCATGCTGTAGCACCAAATTATTTCAATCCAGTGATCTTCTTCATAAGATAATAATGCAGAACACATGCATCGTGTTTCATTAATAAGAGAATATAGGTGAAAATAAACAATAAGAGAAGAACGCTAAACAGTGATTTTATCTTTTGCAGCATCGTGAATCGTGATCCAGAACGAACCGTGTAACACTGTCAGTTTTCTGAACCACACATCACATGGGATTCCAAATCTAACAGCAAACCGAAGATCTGCAGCAATCGTAATAGAGACTCTCACCCACGACAATTAATCGAACCACATACCGTTTTTTCCTAACCGAGCACCGAGATTAAATCTAGCAGATTCCGCAGCAGCATAATAACAAACGATCTAGAGACTTTTTCCTCTTTTTACCTGGGGGCGGATCGGAGGGGAGGCTACTGGCCTGGCCGGTGATGAAGGCGAGGCGATCGGATCCCCTCTCCACCAGCCGCCGCCTCCGCCGCTCGGTTGCCGCGCTCTCCATCGCGGGCCCCGGCGAAGGGGAATGTGGCGGAGTCGGATTTGGAGGAGAGGGGAAAGATGGAGGCGGCGGCGTAGGGAGGGGAGCGAGGCGACGTTGAGCGGCGGCGCGGGAGGGGATCGAGAGGAGGGGGCGAGGTCGGCGCGTCGTGGGGTGGAAGAAGATAGGAGGAGTACGTGTGTGTTGTTCCCACGCCGATATTAGAAGCTCCGTCTCAGCCGTTAGATGCAATCGGAACGGCAACGGATACTTTTTCTAGGTTTTTCTTACAAAGGAGCCCTTCTTGGGTTTACAATACGGACCTCGCCTGGTAGGCTGGTATGCCGCGAGAGATGTGCGCTTTGCTGTCGCGAGATGCGTGACAGGAATCAAAGAATTCACCCAACTAATCTCACGTGAACACAAGCACACACTAGAATAAAATCATACACATGAGTCGTTGGTGGCTAATATCCTTTTCTATTTTATTCAGCTTGAATGAACTGATTACAGTGACTCATACGATGCATTAAGCTTGCTGTAGGAATCGAAAAACACGACCTGCTTAAGCCTGAAGAAATACAAGAATCCTAGATAACTAACTCACCCATGTCTAGCTAAGCTTCTCCTGGTCAATCTCCGGTGCATGCGTCCATGCAAGCTTGTACCCCTTCTGCTCCTGGATATGCAGTGACTTATACACCTAACCAACTCACATGCATGCTGATTTATGTATCAACCTCGTGCACTCACCTCCTGGACTAGCGATCAGCACACTATGCACTGCCGATCCGGCTACTATGCCATGCTGCACGTATACATGTACACACCTATTGCAGGTGACAAGAACCTATACACACAACTACATGAAACTAATGCAAGATACAACAAGATTAATCTAACAATCACCCCCTAATCTTGTTGTCATAATTTTTAGAATTGTCTTGCATCATCAACCATCGAAGAAGTGTAGGCTCGTCATCAGCATCAGCCATGGCGAGAAGCACCTTGTTCTTTGGCTCCACACACTTTTTTCCCAAGAATAATGCCCGTACTCTTGCAGTTGTAGCACCGGACTTTCGACTTGTCAAAAGTGCTCTTCTTCTTGCTCTTCATGCGTTCCCTCCACTGAGCCTCTGTGAGCAGCAAGTGGCCGCTTACGTCAGCTCTATTGCTATCAATTTCATACCTTTCTTCTGCGGACTTGAGATGGCCGGTGAGCTCTTCAACGGACAACGTCTTCAAATCGATCAACTGCTCGATGGAGATGGCCACCTGGGTGTACTTGGATAGAACCACCCGAAGGAACTTCTTGACCACCAACTCTTCTTCCATCATGCCGCCCAAGGTACGAATGTTGTTGACGAGGCCCGTCAACCGCATGGCGAAGTCGTCCACGGACTCTCCTTCCTTCATGCGGATCAGCTCGAACTCCTTGCGCAGGGACTGCGCCTTCGCTTCGCGGACACGTTCAACACCCATGCGCATCATGCGCACGGTCTCCCATGCCTCCTTCTCAGAATTCTTCGACGCTAATGTTGCCAACATTGGCGATTGCACCGCTTGGAGGATGGCCGCCAACGCCATCCTGTCGATCCGGTGCTCAACGTCGCCAGGCTCAACAGCATCCCAAACACCTTGAGCTTGCATGTTCACCTTCATCAAGAGTGACCACTCGATGTAGTTGCTGCTCGTGAGCACAAGGTAACGCAATGTCACCCCAGCCTCCTTCACATGCTGCACCACCATGTTGTCGTTGTTGCCGCTCTTGCCGTCGTCACTGTTGCCACGCTTCCCCGGCGGCGTGTACACTCCTTGGCTGGTGGACATGGCTACTCCTAGATATCTCTTGGCTCTGATACCAAATGACAAGAATCAAAGGAATTCACTCAACTAATCTCACAAGAATACAAGCACACACTAGCTAGAATAAAATCACACACAGGAGTCGTTGGTGGCTAACACCCTTTTCTATTTTATTCGGCCTGAATGAACTGATTACAGTGACTCATATTTAAAGATACACAGCAACAAACGATGCACTAAGCTTGCCGTAGGAATCGGACACCACGACCTGCTTAAGCCTGAAGAAATGCAAGAATCCTAGATAACTAACTAACCCATATCCAGCTGAGCTTCTCCTGGTCAATCTCCGATGCATGCGTCCATGCAAGCTTGGACCCCTTCTGCTCCTAGATATGCAGTGACTTACACACCTAACCAACTCACATGCATGCTGATTTATGTATCAACCTCATGCACTCACCTCCTAGATTAGCGATTAGCACACTACGCACTGCCGATCCGGCTACTACGCCATGCTGCACGTATACATGTACACAGCTATTGCAGGTGACAAGAACCTATACACACAACTACATGAAACTAATGCAAGATACAACAAGATTAATCTAACAATGCGAGTGTGCAATCAGTGCACGATGTGCGCATGGTGCGAGCGGCCATGCTACGCCCACATGCACGCCCCAGATTAATTGCTCATGTACATTCTTTCCTAGAAAACATAGTAAACATACACATATTCATCCATATGAACATATATATACACATATCTATATACCTTAATATTGATAAAGTCAACATATATGTTTTATTATCAATGTGAGTTCGTCGCATAATATCGAAATAATAATAAGCATAAACATAACTACCAGGAGACTAACTAGTAGAGGTACAATTACTTTATATTACCGGTGTATGGTCAAAAGTATTGTGCAAACATGTACAATCAATGGTGTCACAGCGAGCTGGCACACATGACATACCTCCTATCCAGCCCCAAATCAAGTAATTAGTTGGGAAGACAATGTCATCTTCGTCATCACCCCAACTAGGAATTTGTAGTGAATGTGTTTCAATAAATGAAAAGTTGGGAAAATAATAATTTCTTTCATAGATTTATCACATACTTCATGTGAGTAATGAATTTATAAGGAAGAAATTCCCACAATGAAGTAAAATATTAGGGCAACATTATAAGAGGCATATAAAACTAAATGGAAAATATAATTGTGGAATTATATATGTAATCTGGACATTTGGATATTTTTAAAATGCCTACATGAGAAAGTGTTGAACATATAGGAGTAAATGGGTTGATATGTAAGGCATATAATTAAGATGCTTTTGCTATCCTATACGGTAACATACGTGGCTCGACCTAAAGGGTTAGAGCAAGAGGCACAATGGCCCAGGCCCTATGGCAGCTAGGGGCTAAGCTCAAGTATATATGATATATATTGTATGACGTGTATACCCTTAAGACATAGTTTATACCGTGAGGTTTGCTATAGTTAATGGGTGATGGCACGTCTGTCCAACTACTCCGATCGTTGTATGTCCCCACCAATCCGTCACTATGTGCCTCCGCTAACACCTTGTGGAACTTTTCTCAGGCAAGCTAAAAACTTATATATGCGTGAAATGTTATTGTGTGCCACTTTGTAAGAGATTGGGATAATACCACAAATATCGAACATGTGGAGCAACTGGTGGATGAGTATGCGTGCATCCTGGTTGAGTTTATCCAGGGCCGTCTTAGAGAGATAGGCCGGGAGTGCGATCGCCTAGGGCCCATTTCCAACACTCTACTCCACCCCTAGGTCTCTTCACTTCTTCAAACTTCAGTCCGTTTACTTAGTAGAAAGGATGAGAGAAAGAGAGAGTGTATGTCAGAGAGACATGGCCTAATTGGCTAAGACCAATATTCCCCCACACACCTACGACCATGAGATGGCCCAAAAGCGACGCTGTGACGTGACCAGTAGACTGCCACTACCACATCGCCTCCTGGTTGCCGAAACGCCGCATCCGTGCTTCGGTTGTTTGTATCCTTCATGATTACATCCTTCTCTTCTCGCTTGTTTGTATCTTATTTGTGAAAAAGTAGTTTACATAGTATATTTAACTGGTGAAAAAATTTTAGTGTAAAAGGGTCCATAGGTAGCAACTTCGTCTAGGGCCACCGAAAACATAGAGACGGCTTTGAGTGGATCGTAGATTGGTCCCCTTTAAAACATTTTTCTTTAAAATTTTACATTTACAATGATTGTCATCTTTCTTTTTTGAAGTAACTGATGAAATTGTCAGGGTTTGATCCTTGTATAACCAAGGTAATCATATTAGTCTCCGTTTCCTTTGATATTTTTTAGTTACTTGGTCTGACGATATTATATAGAGGATGTACACTATCGATGTTCATTTTCAACGTGATTAACAGATGAATGGTCTAAAAGTATATTTTTATTAATGCATACATATAAAGAGAGAGCCTAAGGAGTATGATATATATCGAGTTCGTTCTATGGCCCTCGAATATTATAGAGCCAGCCCTGGGCAATTCAGATCATGCTTTTTTGGACAAGTTATACCTTGGGTCTAGCAAATGGCACTATGTCTGTAGTAGTAGCAACTAGCTAGCACCAACTACTACCATGGTTTTTGCCATCTGAAAAATCATGACCCTGCCTGCTTCTGTCGGTCGGTTGTATTGTGCATAACCACTGACAAGTAGTGAAGGCAAAGCAAAGTATCAAATAGGTCCCTTAAACATGATATGATTCGAAGTCGTTGCTCCATGCATCACTAGGTATTTCACTCCTGCTCCAGCCCCTTAAACATGATATGATGTACACGATAGCTACAAATACAGTAGTACTCCCTCCGTCCGCTTATGTTTGTCGTTTCTGACAGCGTCGGAAAAATTAAGAAAGACGCGAATGACGTTTTTTGGTGTGCTGGAAGTAGATACCAGCTATCGTTACCGACAATAGCGGCGGCACAACGTCTTGACTCGGGATGATTCAAAGGAGGAGATGGACCTAGGGGCAAAAACATAATTCCGTGTCTTAATTTTTCCGTCGCTGTCCGAAACAACAAACATACGCGGACGGAGGGAGTATAAACTAACATCCCAACTTTCTTTGACACAGAACCTAAACTAGTACGAGTACTGAAACCACAACTTTACTTTCATCTGAAACCACTCTCCCTGAACACCCACAGAAAAGACCGAAATCATTTGATTTCAGGAGCATGCTGCATGCCGAATGCGACTAGAAACCTTCATGCAACTGCAATGCACCGATCTACCTAAGGTGCTGTTGCTATGAGCTTGCCTGCTCTTCAGTCGCGCCAAGAGAGAGACCAGCTGAAAGTCTGAAAGGCATTGAACTGCAAGCAGGCTACATCCTGTATAGGCATGTATAGCTAGCTAGGCACATGCATCAGTTTGTCGCGTACATGCATCAGGCATGTGTAGGCAATACACACAATGATGACATGTACTGCCACAACGCAAGTACTATACACACTGCAAGTACACACACAGATGAACAAAAGCTGCTCCCTCATCAGTGGTCACCACACACCAGGGGTCTCAACTCAATAGTGGTCACAACACATCAGGGTCTCAAATCGTCAGTACTACAAGCAGCAGGCTTGATATATACAGATCTCCAGTAGCTAATGGACAGGCAGGAAATCTCTCGTTTAGGACAGAATAGTTTTCATTTCCTTCTCCACCCCCATTCCAAACACCGATAGGAGGAGAGGAGATGCCTCCTGCCTCCTGCCTTTTTTTTAAGGTGTTTGCTGCATGCATTCTTGCAGTGCTAACTACTCTGTGACTGTCTCTATTTCAATTTAACACAAAGCTTCCAATCCGGACGAACGGTACATAGTTTACATATTTTCACTACTCATGGCTACTAGGAGTACATGCATGAACATGCATCCGTGAAATTTCTACGGTCTGGGTGTCGAAATGCTTTTTTTTTTTTGAAACTGGGGGTGTCGAAATGCTTGGTGATTTGGTTTTCTGCTCGTGCCAGATTCGACGTCTGTGTATCGACTATCGAGTATGATGTCTTACAAGCCAAGTTTGTGTCTTTTCCAAGACCCACAAGAAAAGAATACAAGATGCGCTTTTGCAGATCACATTTATCTTCCGTCTTCGTTGTCATGAGCATGAAAATGCTAGCCTTGTTGCTCTCACAGACTCACAGTCTCAAGCCCCTCTGTTCACAAGCTTGGTTTGAATGCATGCAGTGCAATGCATGAATGGGTACGTTTTCCAGTGATCTTCCAGTGATTCGGCATGGTCTGGATGTATGGTGGTCTGCCTTTTGGGGTCCTTTTTCTCTGAACCTTTTCTCCACCTGCTACTGTGCTAGCGATGTCTCATATCGAAGATAACACTAGCGCTAGTAGCTACTGCTAGCACACGCTCACCATACCAGCTACAGCATCTTTAGCTACCCTCTTCAGTCTTCACCAATCCAGCAGCATATCTGTCCAGTTATACATGACAAATCACCACACTATCCATTCACATGATTTGCGCCATGCAGTTGGAAAGAGATAAGAGTAGTGCAATATAAACTTAAGTTAACCTTGCAACGCAATTTCAACGGAAATTGAACTAACTCGGGTGATAAATTAAGTTTATGTCAAACTACTGTGACCCGATCGCCGTGCTCGTGGAATGTGGATTTGTGCTGTGCGTGACGTGCGTTTCAACGATCGGATTGAGATCTGGGCAGCGTAAAAGCGTGACGAGGTACAGTAATTTGCCCCTTTCACGGCTTGCTTGTTTGTGGCCGAGGCCACCAACCATGTGACCGACCTCGCAGCAATGTAACTGCATGATCCATGGATCGATCGATCTTCGTTTCCATCACACGGAGGAACCCCAATTAATGGCCACATCACATTCGATCATGAGATATGCTGCTGCTGTCATTTATGGATAGACCAAACCAATATGAAGAGAAACCATGCAAGCATGCATACATGGGCAGATCAGCAAATCGATAGGCAGCTGATCATCTCCTGCAGCGACGAACGTAATCATTTAGGGCCAAATTAACTAACAGATGCTGTATATATATTTTTAGCAGGAGTACAAACTGTACAATGAAAAGGTTATTTAGACATGCTTTTGCAGGAGTACCACGTACTGTACCATAACCAGCACACACACCACATGCGACTTGTGTGACCAAACTTTACAGAACGAACCCGAATCATGCGTGCTTGTATGTATGGAAACCTGCTCGGCACCTACATTTCCTTGACGTACGAAAGGTTGGTGCCTGGTTGGTTTTCTAGCAATCTAGCTAGTTCTACCCGAACAACATAGCTCACTTTCAATGTCATTATGGTACTCAAGAAGAGGAAGAATTTCCCGTCCTTCCGTGCGAGTAGGACAGCGAGTATGCATGCACCATGGTGTAAGCATATGAATACATGACTAGTCTATTGAAGTACTTCCTCAGTCTCAATATTGTAGTACAAAATAAATCAGGATAGAAGATTGTGGTTCATATCTATAATATGTTGTACTATAAAATGTCATGTATGTTTGTTTTTAGTGATGGATGGTGTAGTAGAATAGTAGGAGTAACAATTAATTGCTCAAGTTGTGCACTAACGAAAATAAGTATAGCCATCAGCCATGGATCACGTACTGTGATCTACTACTGTAACAGCAAGCAAACGCTAAGCAAGATTAAGCATATCAAGCATTAGCTGCCAACGTCTTATACAGAGGAGTTGAGGCCCGACACGACAAAGCGACTAGGAGATGATGATGATAATATCCTGGTGAACTCTGACACGGAAGGCATCCGTCCAATCACGATCCGACGGCCACGACGTGGGGAGGTTGGGAAACTGCGTGTGCCCCCACACGCCGCAGCCACCGGGCCGTACGTGGCGAGACAAAACCGGTCCAAGGGCCCCACATGTCATCCAGCCCTCCCGTGTATTCGTGTGTACCAGCCATTTCCCCCGCGAGATCCGCCTCGGACCGCGCGCCCACCGGGGCTTCCACCGGATACGGGCAAGCACAGGCACGATCAGGAGTCGAAAGGAAAAACGCTACGCGCACACATTAATAAGATGCGGTTAACATTTAATCTCTCCCCGAGTTAGGGCCGTTCAGATTATAGCTACTTGCAACCCTACCATTTGTTGGCTAGCCAAAATTTTGGCAATGCCAAAAATTTGGTAAGGTCAAAGTATAAAGAAAATATTTGATTTGCTATCTTACCAACAAATGATAGAGTTTTTGTAAGTAGAAGATTCTAAAATGTTGTCAAATTTTTTGGGCATCACCAACATTTGGTAACAAATCAAATGCATTCAATTTTTATTGGTTTACCAAATAATAAAATGGTTGAAAGTGGTAACAATCTGAACAGCCTTTAACTCCTCCCGTGTGTAAAAGATTAAGGAAAGATTAATCGCCCCACGAGGATAGATGAACGACCGGGCTACAGCGAGGAGGGCCCCAGCGGGCCCCGGCGTGCCACGTGTGCGCCGCCTGTGGGCCGAGATTCTAACTACCCGCCTGCAAATACGGAGGACGCGACCTACAAAAACGATTGCCGTTTCTCCCCCAAAGAGAACGGCTGCTATTTGGTTGGTGTACAGTGCAGCACAGTGCAAGTGTGTAGGTAGAGCATTTTGTGCAGAAAAGAATGCAGAAAACACTGGATTTATGCCTAGTACTAGGCATTGTATAATACAGAAAACTGTATACAGCTTTATGCCCCTGCATTGTACATGCCTGGAGCCTTGTACTGACGATAACTTGGGCCCACATGCAGTGAGAGATAGTTGCGCACAGCATGGACAGTGAGCCTGCCACTACTGGTGGCGACGCCGCACGGCATGCAGGTGGTGTGTGCGTGCAGTGGCAGCAGAAGCAGAAGCAAAAGGAAGAAAGAGCAACACAACAAAACAAAGCAGGAGTAGTACAGTAGACATTGGTAGCTTTGGACACTATATGCAAAAAAAGCTAAGCTAGTCTACTCCTACGTTGCTTACTCCACTGCCATTCTTTTGTGCTTTTTTGTTTTTTTGGCACAGCCAGTGGGTTAAGCCTGGGGACTATGGGCAGATCAAGAATGCAACAGAGAAAGCAAACAGTTCAGCTAAAAATTGCATCAACAGAGCAAGAACAGGGGCTCTGATTGCTCTGTCAGTTGCTCAAATCCACATCGATTCCATAGCTTAAACAGGTAAAGAAACCAACAGCATGGTAGTAACATATTAATTAAACATTCTGGACACAAAATCAATGGAATACTAAAAGGTACGGGCAGATTAACAAAGGAACTAAAAAATATCTTTTTTTATCCTTCTCTATTTTTTCCTCTCTTTTTTCTCTTTTTTCTTTCTGTTTCTTCGATTTATGCTCACCTCGGCTCAGATCATCTCCGCCATTGCAAATCTGGTGTTTACTCGCTTCAAGCGCCCGGATTGGAGGGGAAGTGGGGATCCGACACGACGGAGAGCTCCACCTCGTCCGCCGGCGGCGCGATGTTGAGATCGAACATGCCGAGAATTTTGCCCTGGGACGGCGGAGGAGTGCCGCCGCTGCCAGCTGCGGTGGTGGCGGCGGCGGCGGCGGAGCAGACGTGAGACCTCTTGTGGCCTCCGAGAGCTTGGCCGGAGGAGAACACGCGGTAGCAGTAGGGGCACTCGTGCGGCGACGACGACGCGGCCTTCCCGTCCATATGTTCCTCGCCGTCCGCGTCGTGCTCCGGCAATGTCCGCGGCCGCGGAGGAGGAGGAGGCGGAGGTGGTGGTGGAGCGCAGCAGCCGCCCCTGCCGCCGCGGACATGGCTGGCGCGGTGGCCGCCGAGCGCCTGGTAGGATCGGAACACCTTCTTGCACGCGGGGCACTGGAACCGCGTCCGCTTCTCCGCCGGCGGCGGCGGCGTCGGCGCCGGAGGACGACGGAGCGCGTAGCCTCCTCCACCGCCGTCGTCGCTCCCGTCGTCGTCCGAGTACACGACGGACGGGGACGACGACGGCCAGGTGTCGCGGGAGAGCATCATGAGGGCGAACGCCACCTCCTCCTCCGGCGAGGCGGCGTACGAGAGGGAGCTCATCGGCTCCCCGTCGCCGGCGCCGGTGATGCGCGCGCTCTTGGCGGCGGGCGTCGGGGTGGACTCCGCCTCGCTCTCGCGATCCGAGAAGGCGTAATCGGAGACGCGGAGGCTGCGCTTGGGATTCTCACGGAGCGTGTAGATGGAAAGGGGCTTCTTAAACCCGTCGTCCTCCTCCTCCTCTTCGGCTGCGGCGGTGAACGACGTCGACGCCGACGACACCGACGAGATCTGCTGCAGCTTCGTGACTGCGTTGGCGGCGGCGGCGGCGGCGGCTGCGGCTGCGGCAGCGTTGGCGGCGGCCACCGAATGGGAGCGCATGTGGCCGGCGAGGGCGCGGGGGCTAGCGAA
The DNA here is from genome assembly GCA_000325765.3 of Leersia perrieri. Taxonomy (NCBI): domain Eukaryota; kingdom Viridiplantae; phylum Streptophyta; class Magnoliopsida; order Poales; family Poaceae; genus Leersia; species Leersia perrieri. The sequence goes on along the minus strand of CM002480.1, from coordinate 18,881,452 downwards.
GCGGCGGGAGCAGAGCTTGCATGTGTTCTTCGCCATGGCGACTCGTTCGGAAGGAGCAGATAGAGAGAGCTTTGCGGGAGAGCTAAAATGGCGGAAGGGGAGGAAGTGGAGAGATGGCGAGAGCAAGCGAAATAGCTGCGGGAAGTTACAAAATGGAGTGGAATGGCCACGCCTCTCTCTCTCTCTCTCCTATTTATTTCTTCTTTATTTATTTTTTTCCTTTCCTTTTTGTCAGATTTTTTGTTCCTCCTCGTCTCTTGGTTTGACAGTTTCCAGTTTATGGGTGCTCGTGTAGCTCCAGGCAAGTATAAAACGTATCAAATCACAGATGTGCTGATTGATATTGTACGCCATAAAGGTCTTAAACCGCATATGTGCAAATCACTTTCTTTTTTTGTGGGATATAGTTATGTAAAGTTCTTTATTTCTTACATGACAACAACTGGACGCCATTGATCTTCCTATTTATTTTGGGAAATCAGCAGAACACTCAACGCAATAAAATTTCTACGCATTCATGGACTCATCTAGAGGCTTTTGAGGATATGGCTCATGAACTGATCGAGCAAGAATTAATTTAGACATTATATTTTGCACAAAAATGTAGCTGACTTTGATGGTCTTCCAAAGAACACAGTATTATGGAGTCGTTCTTATGCACCCGGTGATCTCAAATTAAATGCAAAATGTGCGGTGAATCGTGACAATCAACAATTGCCTAATGCACTTGCATGCATTTCTGGCGTTGCGCCTGACAATCTGTGATCAAGAGTTTTACTCCAAGCTGTCAAATATATGAGACTTTTTTTTGCGAGGATATTTGAGACTTGAAAGCATGCGAATTGGATCGTCAGAATACAACTATGTATATCAGCTATTTCAGTATAAGTATTTGAGTTTTCTTATGTATATATGTAAAAGAGTCTCTACGGTAGCCCACTTCTGTTAATCTATACTAGGTTTGGATTTCCAAGTGAAAATGGTACGTATTTAAAACTTTTCATTTGTTGTTTCATAATGATTAAATTCACGTGCAACGTCACTATAACTTGCTAGTAGTACTAGAAAATACAAACACAGCACAGCTCATTTACATATTTGACGGCTGTCACGGCTTTAAGTTTTCACGTGAAAAATGTTCTGTACTCTTAAAAGATTTTTCGTTTTATTAATGTTTATTGTTAGCTCAAAGCACATGCATAAAAAATTTGCAAAAACAACAACAACAACAACAACCCATGTCAATGCCACGCCTTGTTGCCCATTAACATATCAGGAAAACATGTGTGGATGAACTCCACCAAGATTGGCCACTCACATCATACAATGTCATTGTGTTTGGATTATACTCCCTTCTACTTTGTCGCTCATATTGCCACCATATATGTCTATCAGCAGCCACCAAATTAAGCCGTGATTAACATCAAGCAGTGCAGTGGCATCTGTGTCTAGATCGTCACCTTGTAATTCACTGCGGCTCGGTACTCCGGTGGTGGAGTATACAACCACTCGCTTTTAAGTCTGAAGCTGAAACTTTATCTGAACTCCGGTTATTATCTACTACCCCTATTTTATGGTGTAACTTTTTACTTATAATGTTTGATTATTTGTTTTATTAAAAAATTTTATGCAAATATGAAAAATAACAAGTCATACTTAAAGTTATCTCGATGGTAAAATAAGTTACAAATAACTTAAATAATATTATTATAATTTTTTAATTAAGATGAATGGTCAAACATTACATGTAAAAAGTTAAAACGACTTATGTTATGACATGAAGCTAGCTAATTTGTTTTAATTCTAGCAACGTACCTTTTCTGGTCGTGGGTCACAATGTGACCCGAGGCGAGCGGACAAACTCACATGATTACCCCCCACTAACTATTAACTGCTGGTTCGTGTATGCATGGCTCGCCACGCCGCGTGCGGCACTGGTGGTGAATTTGGTGAGGCGCCGGTCATGCGTACGTTCGCTTCTCGGGTGTCGCTGCTCTGATCCGCTGCGTCGCCTGCAAAAACGGCCAAAGACGCTATGCGGCTGCATCTGCATGCATGTACAGGGTGTAGCCGATGCAGTCACGCTAGCTGCTGGGAGCGTTGCGTTCGTTAGGTAGCTGTGTAAGCCTGTGTCATGTGGATGCCGGGCTTTAGATGGAAAAGGTTGCGTTGCGTATATTTTATGGTCCGCAAGGATTAATTGGCAGCAGTACTTACTATGTTAAGAAGTAATAATGATGTTTTAGATATTGATAAAATACTCAATGCACGTGTTTTATTATTACAATCTCAAAATACATAGACATGTTTGGAAATAGTTGTTGACGTCTTTTTGCGTGGCCGGTCCGACCACAGGTGTTATGGCGGTTAGACTTGCGGTCCGGTCTGACCGGCGATTTGCCATAACACTATTGACCAACATAGATCATTAACTATTGGCCAATCTAGATCATTAACTGAAGATCGTGTAAAATAAATTAGGACGGATGGGTATGCCATAACACATTTGCTACTCGCACTACATTTATAGATAAATTATTCTTTTAATAATGGATAGTGGCAATAGAGTTAATATGGTATAATACGGTAACCACGTATATCAGATACCTGTACGACTACGGATAGTGGCTAGTAGAGTTAATATGGTTTAGAAAATGCAAGGAAATCTGCTATACTAAAAGATACAGTATAGATAGTACAAGTCTGATTTCTTTCTTGTCCCACAATGTATCTATCTGAAACTGAGAATCCAATTAGATCACGTTATGTCTTAAGGGTATATATATACAAGTCCCTAAGGGATTGAGAAATATTTGAAGAGACCCAAACCGCCAAAGGCATGAACCCCTATGGAATCAACCCGCCAACACGCTGACACACCATCGACTAGCCTCTGCATACACATAAACTCACCCTCCATATACCTATTAGTCTAGTCGATAGAATAGACAAGCTTTCGTTACGGTTTATTAAACTCAGCGATAAGTCTTATCTATTGATCAAGGAAAGCCAACCATCCATCCAACAAGTTGTAGGGCTATTACCCTATACTTGAGGATTGAACCTGTATAAACTGTCTCTTCTATGTTTATTGTAAATTCATGCAAATCTTGGTATCAGCGGATCCCCCGAGATAATGAATCATGTATATGATTTAACACTAATAGACACAGCTATTACAAAGTTATAAAAAATATCAAAATACAACTATATGGAACAGTATATCAAGGCAAATCTACTCATATAATTTCACATTTTAAATTATAAATACCTTTTCATTTGTTAATGGTTTAATGTTTGAGGTTAACTATATACATTCCAATACTAGGAAATAGCTCATTTGAGAATGGATGAAGTAGTAAGTTTAAAGAGATTTTGGATTGCTTCTTCCCCTTTCTCTACTCCTTTTTATTTCCTCGATAGGTTTTCAGAGTTATCGTTGGCTGCAGGAGGAGAAGAATCTTCTCCAATTCCAGAAGAATCTGCTCCATTTCCATTCACTCCGTCTTCCATCCCTCTTTCCTGCACGTTGCTGCTACCACACATCAGTGGCATATGTAGAAATCGGATCGGTGAAGACTGAGCGCACAAAGTTCTGCCAGCATGGCAGCGGTTGAAGCTGGTCAAGCTATGCAGGTGCATGCTGCAGTAGTGGTTTGGGCCTATTTCTCTTTCCCAGGGACGAGCAGCTATTGCTCCCGGCTATAGAACGAAGGAGATAATTGCTGCTTAATTAAATGGAAAGGACCCCAACGAATTGCTGGATGGATATGCACTGGCCGGACGGATTGTCTGCACCCGTCGCATTTTAAGCTTCATACGTGTGAAGTGCTGGAGTTCGACAGTGTGCAATGGACTGGACGGCTGAAAAAGATTAATTAGCTTCTGAATCTGCTTCTTTTAATAATTAGCTCTTGAAAGGTCAATTTACCTAGTATGGGTTACTTTACTCCTCATACAGAGGTAAAGGTTAGTTTGGTACTGTGAAGTGCGCGATGATCAGGTGGGTCACACCAAGGTACTATCAAACGGCTGTGCTTAAATCAGCCGTTTTCTGCCGAATAATTTCATTTTCGATATTCTCGTATTTTCGATACCGTTTTCATTCCTGGCTTATCGTTTTCGATTTCGTTCCCGATGAACAAAATGGACATGATAATGGTTTACTTGTTTACCGACCGTTTCCGACAGTTTTCATCCCCAATCATAATAGACCGAGGGTGTGTTTAGTTCAAAAAAAAAAGAAAATTTTTGGTGTCATATCGGACGTTTGACCGGATGTCGAAAAGGGTTTTCGAACACAAATGAAAAAACTAATTTCATAACTCGTCTGAATACTGCGAGACGAATTTATTAAGCCTGATTAACCTGTCATTAGAACATTTGGGTTGTTGTAGCACTTATGGCTAATCATGCACTAATTAGGCTAAAAAGATTCGTCTCATGATTTCCATGTAAACTCCGTACTCGCTAGTAAACTAGTACAACCTTCATCCTTTTTTAGAGTAAATTAAACTTTGTACTAGGTTAGCGTATGCTTTCACTTTGTACTAGGTGTCACAAAACAAGGTTCACTTTGCACCGGGTTAATATAGAGAAAAGTCATTAAATCTAAATAATTTTCATAAACTTTTTAAATTCTAAATCACTTTATAAACCTATATTAAATTTAAATTTTATAAGTTTCATTTATATATTTTACAAGATCTATTTTGAATTATATGGTTCAACACGTTGCAAAAGTAAAACTTATTTTGTGACACCCGGTGCAAAGTGAAACTATGCGTTAAATCCGATGCAAAATGAAATACCTTCTATTCGGTTCGGTGTAAATTACAAATTATTTTTTAAACGATGTTTGTTAGTTTAAAATTGATGAACTAACCAACCTCAAATAATTAAGGGAAGGAGGGAATAGCATGCATAACGGCCAACGGGAGTCCGAGATATGCTATGCAGCATGCAGGAAGCCAGGAGTCAACGAACAGTACACACACGTTCATGGTCAAAGAAAACTAGTCCTTCATCAGCGACAGGGGAAGAGCATTGTACTGGCGTGGTATCGGCACCTACCCCATCTGCTTTAGAATCTGCGTGCCTTCACGGCCTCGCTCACGGGGCAAGGGAAGTGAAACCGTGAAGAAAGTGAAGCAAGACAGGCAGCAGCCAGCAGCTGGGGCAGCAATGGGGACTTGGGGGGCGAGGTGAGGAGCATGCACGGCTTCAGGTGCAGACTTAGCACTTTGTATGGTTTGGAACCGAGGGGCTTAGATTGTTGTCATTTTAAATTATTCTATTATTTGGCAAATTTTTAAAGTTTGGATGTATTTAGTTTGTTGCCAAATATTGGCAATGCCTATAAAAATTTGGTAAAATTTTAGAAGCTTATTCTCACAAAACTATGCCAACATTTGAAAAGGTAGCAAACTAAATATCATCTTCACATTTTGATCTTGTCAAAATTTTGGCATTATCAAATTTTAGCTTTGCCAATAGATGGTAAGATTTATTTTGATAATATAACTGAAGCCCTGAGAGTTTGGGTGGAGTGCTGGAGTGGCTCGCTAGCTGCCTTTGTGCTTCGGATCAGCGTCCGAGTCAGGGAGTGCCCGAGACGCGCGCGCGCAGGCGTCCGCGTGATCGCATCGGTCTCGTCTCCCCCCGCCATCTTCTCCGATCCGATCACCGATGCTTTCGTAGTTTCGTGTCAAAACATGTCTCAACTCTCACTTCTGCCGTTTGAACTTGAGAGGTTGGCTAATTGCTAGAGGAAAACGTCCCGGCGCCACTGGTATTATCATTTCAGTTATTCTTGAAGTGACAATGTTTTGACATGTCTCAACTCTCACTTCTGCCGTTTGAACTTCAGAGGTTGGCTAATTGCTAGTAGAGGAAAACGTCCCGGCGCCACTGGTATTATCATTTCAGTTATTCTTAAAGTGACAATACCCCCTATAAGATTTAATAGATTTCAGTTCTCTATGTTCTCAACATCCGTTGTAGTCTAGCTGGTTAGGATACTCGGCTCTCACCCGAGAGACCCGGGTTCGAGTCCCGGCAACGGAAAATATTTTTGTAGTTCTGTAATTTGTTTTTGTAACCTATAATTAACCCCTTACTACATACTTTGTTTTGCATGCAATTGTTCACTTCTGTTCACTTACGTTTGTAAGTTTCTTTGTCAGAGTCAGCTCGCCATGTTCAATGACAAGGCTTACTGCCCTACGATTTCTTCCTTCTCACGGCCGGCCAATTATCATGCACCTTAAAATTGAAACAGTCTCAACGACAAAGGGTTTATTCGGGAGGCCAGCACTGTCCAGCCGTAGTGCTACAGCTGCAATTGCTTAGTTCAATCTTGTATATAGCTTTTATTGTTGGTGCCGTGACAGCGCTGCAATAAGTAGGTTAAACAAACAGGCCTAAATATGGCACTCATCCAAAATATACGTTTGGTCCCCTAGTAAACGAGTGCGTTTGATCAGTGGCCAAGATAGAATACGGTATGACCGGCTATATTTAGAGTGATACGGTGGTTCAGTATTTTTATTTGGTTAAGGCCTTGTTTAGTTGCGAAATATTTTTTTGGTAAAAACATCACATCAAACATTTGACTAGATGTCGGAAGGGGTTTTTTGACACGAACGAAAAAACTAATTTCACAGCTAGCCTAAAAACGCGAGATGAATCTATTAAGCTTAATTAAGTCATCATTAGCACATGTGGGCTGTAGTACTTATGGCTAATCAGGGCCTAATTAGGCTCAAAAAATTCGTCTCGCGATTTCCATACTAACTGTGCAATTACTTTTAATTTTAATCTATATTTAATGCTCTATTTATATGTCTAAATATTCGATGTAATGTTTTTGGGAAAAAATTGGAACTAAACGGGGCCTAATTGGACGCAGTGACTTTTCATTTGGTTGGGGATGGAATTTGGATTTAGTGATTCAACTTTTTTATTTGGTTGCAAGGAGTAAGATGAATGTGTAGATCTACTCACATGAATGAGTATATAAATGATTAAAAAATCACGCAATTATATAATTGTTGACATAAGAATTTGGGTTCGGTCCACTGAAACCAATTAAGATTGAGGAAGAGGCATTGGATTTGAAAGCAATCAAAATCAGGTCTGGCCAGTAGTATCGATTTCTATGTTTGGAATCCAATTGTACCTAGTTTAGGAAAATTTGTTGGTTTTTGTTATTTTGTAACGATAGGGAGTCATAGTTTTCTTGTTTGTAATAGTCGTATATGTTAAGCCGATCAAGTCGTGTTCTAGTATGAGTTGAATTGTCCAAGGGTATAAATATTATACACCCGGGTATTGTAAAAAGAGAGACAATTAATATAATTTTTGATGCATCACCACCCTAACTTTCTAGATTTTCGACGAGACTGTGCTATCGAGTTGTGCTGCATCGATTTGGTTCAAATTATGGCAAAGTATATATCTCGTCAAACTTCTTGAGTATCGGCTAATTGGTATTTTCTCGGTTAGGTCCAATGTACTTAATTATCAATGCGTAAGTCATGTATCATATATATCGTCAGTTCTAGATCAACTTTGCTTTCTCAACATCGATTTATCTTAATTAGGACTTTCTTAGTTAAATCCAATATTATAATTAAAGTAATGATTAGGACTTCCTTGGTTAAGTCTAATATTCTAATTAGGCTGCTATTGATTTAAGGTATCAAAGCTAGGCTTTATATGACACGATATATCTACCACTATATGTGCTGCTAATCGGTTCACCTATTCTAATTAGTAATCTCGATGCAAGCTGTCTCCATTAGGTCCGATCCTTGGGGCTGGGATTAGAACTAATTGGGTTAGATGTACCGGCTAACAGTATGTATAGTTCCACCGGGATTTCAGCCGATGGCTTATCCTTTACTTTAATTTCTTTTCTTCTTGCTTTTATTAGCTTCAATATTATATTGCAACGGTTAAGTTCGATCTATCAAGATTGACTTTAATAAAGAATCATAGTTATACACGATTTATATCATTTGCATAAAGCCGATTCAAGATTTATTTCACATAATATAGCCGATCGATTCCAAAACTCTTGGCATCGGCTGCCTGTTATCGACCTAGTGGCCGATAGCATCTAAGATTTAACTTTAATTGTTACTCTTTTTGATTGCACGATCAAATCAACTGACACGTCTCGCATTCTAAGATTTAGGACCTGCGCTGGGTTAAGCAAATCTCCCATACCTTCATGTGATTCGTACACACTAAATTTGCGTCAACAATAATAGCCAAGATGGGAAAGGAAAAGATATATATCTTGCTGTTGTCGCTTTGCTCGCTTGCCTTCCTTGTCTCCTAATGTCGTCATTTGCCATCACCTCACTTGTCGCCGGTCATCACCTCATCCGCCCTCATCTCTCCTCCTCGGAGGTCATCAACACCTCCGGCTTTAGTCCCGAAACATTGTCACTGATTCCCGTTAACATTGCCTCTCAGTGTCGTCGCTGTCACCCCACACACCACTCACCCCCTATGAAAAATGAGGAGGGTAAGTGTAGCGCTCTCGCTCGCTCACTCTGTCCCAAGCAGACACGTCTCGACGAATTTGCTCTGATTCCACCATCCAAAATTTAGAGAAACATTCTCCTCCAAGCCACCCTATCCCACTCCTATCAACCAACCAAATACCCATAAAATTTTTTTGGTCGGCCAGACCCTATCTGTAATGTCCCTCCATCCAAAGTTCCAAACATACCCTAAAATTTTTGCTTACTCAATATTTTCAACCAATCAACATCTGTTGGTGATATGGGCCCGGGGTATAGCGAGAGCATGTTATACAAGTGAAGAAAATACATCCTCATCGATCGATATATCCGAAAAATACCCCATGTATAGTCTAAGGAGGTCCAGGCCACGGGCGGCCACGTGGCCACCCGAGGGGGCACGGCCCAGGGCTGCCCGGAGGCCCTCACTCCATAACATCGGGATCCGAGAGCACTCGGACCTCGACTCCTTCAACCCGCACCTCTCTTGAGCGAGAGACGCGCGGGGGTGCACATCTAACTCCCAACTATCCCATTTAATGTGATGGGAGTGGCCGGGTGCTGCCCCATCGCATTTAATATGATGTGAGGCATGCTCGTCAGTAATCATCACCCTTTTTGCCTAATTCAGGGGAGAGGGTGAAAAAGTCTTCATTGGTGACCGCGAACTGACCGCGCGGTCAGGCTACCCACGCCCCTCTCCCCGGCTGATCACCGTCGCATTTAATGCATTGGACGGCCGCATGGGAGAGAGAAGACGAGGGCTAGGGGCTCCGCGTCACCCTAATCTAGTTGGTGAGCCGCTGACACGTAGGCCCCACTAGAGTAGGTAGGTTGACCACGCCCCTCGTCAGCAGCATGATGGCCTCGCCGCCCGTTTTTTCTTCACCAACTCCCGTGACGTGGCGACAGGAGTAGGAATGGGGCCTGACCATCGACAAGATAGAGCAATAGCCGTTCCATGGCCTGGCATGAGATTAGGAGGTCTAGGACTACTGTGGTGTCCTCGTACTATAAAAGGAGGCCCAAGTCCATCATAGAAGAGGTTCGACCCCTGAGAAATCTAGAGCTTGTTTCAGTCATCTGCTACATCCCCTCCCAGGAAAGAACTCCTTCTAAGTAGAAGGAAAAGTGATAGGCCGAAGAGTTAGATAATACTCTGATTGTGGCATAAAAAATCACCACACCAAATCTTTGTAATTTCTCATCCACCATATTAACAGCAAGAACAGGAGTAGGGTATTACGCTTCCCCAGCGGCCCGAATCTATATAAATCCCTGTGTTATGTGCTGAATTGCTTTTCATATCCTCCCCACCTTCTTCTTCTCCTTGACTCAGACCTCGGTACACCGTACCCCTGTGCCGAACCAAAAGAGTTCCTTGGGACCATGCGTGTCAAGCACACGCATCGACAATATCTTTTGATTTTTGGAGTGCTCTTAAAGCATATAAAAGATGTCTAACTGCCTTCCCAAACCAAAGTCTAGCTAATCCATAGAAAACCACTATTTCAAGCCACCCAAATGGTCAAACAAATCCCTGGCCGACCAATTCTAGCCAGTTGTTCTAGCTGGACAAAGGTGGGTCCCACATCCCTCATAATGACCCCCCCCCCCCCTCTCTCATTACACGCTCGCTCGGCAACACTAGCGGCATAGCCGTCTCGCCTCTCCCCGTGTCACCCTCCCCCATTATTTTCGGTCGGCAAACTACTGCCTCGCTCGCTACTGTTGCGGTGCCAGAATAGGAGCCGAGTGTTACATACAATTTGTGTCGAATATAGGTACATAATTGGTTATTGTGTAGTACTTGTAGTTGTACTTTGTGTAATACAAAATCGGAATCGGATCGACTCCACGGCTCTATCTTAAACAGAGAAGAGACGTACACTTGATATATAACCACATGGCATCTGCATGTAGCATAGGTGAAGGACGACTGGCCTACAAAATTTGAAATTACAATGTCACTATTTACGTACATCATATATAGTAAAATTTAAGCTTTACAACAAAAGCTGTATAAAATAAAACAGATAATATAAATGACAAAAAGAGTAGAGCGAACTAATAAGAAAAGGTCCTATAAATTATTGAAAAATTTTGCTTCATAATTTTTACGATGCTAGTGTTCATCACCCTATCCAATGCAGTGGCATTATATGTTTCTCCACATCTTTCATATGTAAGCCACTGCAACACATGATTGGCTTAAAAGCTTTATTTTTACTATTAAATTAAGCTTTGTTTTTACTATTAAATTAATTTTTCTGACTCGTATTTGTTTGGTTTACTCTTAAATAAATATTCTAGATCCTACATTTCATGGGGAAGCATGGTCTATAGGATACGCAGTCGCGCTTATGCAATTGACTAAAAAAAGGAAATACGATTATACCTACATTTATATGCGTATATATCATGTCATGTGTAAATGCAATGAAACAAGAACAAAATCACTTTGCATAAGCCACAAATTAACCGGTTAGTTACAAAATACAAAATACAAAAAAAAAAGCAAGGCTCCTCAAGAGAATCGTACAGTAAGGAAACCTTTTAGAATCAAGCTTGCTAGCCTATGAATGTACAGTCCCCCTAACAACATGTTCCTAGATGTTGCCTGTATACCTTAGGAAAACATCAAGCGATATTTAATTTGCTTGTAAAACTATATATACTTTATATTGATATATTACATTGGATGTATACACATACATATATTTCCCGATCATATAAAGAATCGATATAGTACGTACACCTACAATATGTATATATTATGTACTAATTAGATTAGATCTAATTAATTAATTAATTTCTTAATTAATCAATCCTTGTCACGACCAGAACACTCCTGAGTGCTCTTTTCTTTGCTCTCTGAAGAAATTCCAATGCCAACCTGCAGCCAGTGCAACGACTCCCCTGCCATGTTCATGTCCTTGAGGTCGCCGATCTTGGCTCTCTTGGCGCTCGTGCTGTCAGCTTCGTCGTCCTCCGCGGCCGCTCCGCCGCCGGCCGCGTCGTTGGCACGACTGCTCGTCGGTGTGTTCTTGTTCACGTGGCTCCCATTGTTCTGTCTTGTCCAGGATTGCAAGTATGCCGCCGCCGCCGCGTTGAGGCAGAGCGCGGCGTCGTTGAGCCCGGCTACCTGCTGCTGCTGCTGCTGCTGCTGCCTGGCCGCGACCTCGGCCAGTGGATTCGTAACGTTCGTCGTTGGTACGTTCAGGTCAAGGATGCGCTGGTCGGGCGTGACGTCGAACATTGGGCGTCCGAGAGTGAGGTGGTGGCACATGGCGGCCACCATGGCGTTGTCCTGGGAAACGGGCTGGAACTTCGCGAGCGGGTCAGCAGTCGAGCCCGACGTGAGCCAATGGCATCGTTTGTGTCCTCCGAGCGCTTGCCCCGACGTGAACACCCTGTGGCAGATGGAGCACTCGTGCACCTTCCCCTTCTTCTTGAATGGCGGCACGGTAGATGGAGCCAATCCCGGTGTGAAGTCGTCGATCGGCATCGTCATAGCCATATGATCCGGCGCAGCGGTGGCAATGACGATTTCACCTGCGCCAACAACGTTCGTCGTGACCGTGTTTGCATCCGTGCTGGTATCGGCGACGACGACATGAGAGGCGCTGGCCTTGGCATCATCAAGGGGAGCGGCAGCTGCTGCCACGTGTTGCTGAGTTTCGTTGCGGTTGCTCTCGAGCTTCGCGGCGAAGCACCCCTTGACTTTCTTGTGGCTGGCACGGTGCCCGCCAAGCGCCTGGTGCGACGTGAAGACTTTCTTGCACGCTTTGCACTCGAACATGCCGCGCGGCACGGCCGGGACGTGCTGCGCCACCACCTGTGTCGCGAACACCGTCGTCATCATCTGTGGCTGAGCCGCAACTGAGATCGGCTGAGGCACCAGTAACCTGTTCCTGATCATCTCCTCGTTTTTGCTGGCAGACGCGCAAGACTCCTGGTCGGCGTCGTCGACGACGATGACTGGCTGCGGCGCCGCACGCGACGACGAGAGCATCACGAGGAATTTGGCGACATCTTCCTCCTCGTTGGATGGGACGACCGGTAGCTGTAGTTCGGATACGGAGCCGGTCCCAACTGCCATTACCTTAGTCACACGGCGCGAGCGCTTCCCCTTTGACCACGCTAATGTCAAACCAGCCTCGTCTTCCTTCTCGCCGTCGTCTCCGTCGCCGTCGTCGTGAAGCGGCGGCGAATGGAGCGAGCTACCGAGGCCATCCTCCTCATCAAAGCCGGCGCCACACCTGCCATGATCCAGCAACATCTTCCACGAGGTGAACTCCTTCCCGCAGTTCTCGCACACCCTGCAATTCCTTGGCTGGCCAGGATTCGTCCGTAGCGCGTACATCCGTTTCGACGTCGTATCCGACGGCTCACCACCATCGAACGGGGACAGCAAAGACTCGTCGTCCATTGTGTCGTCGTCGGCGTCGGCGTTGATGCCGTGCGCCCTCATGTGGCCGCCGAGCGCGCGCCCGCACATGAACCCCTTGTTGCACACCCTGCAATGGTGCTTGTACACCAGCGGTGGAGGAGGAGGCTGCGGTGGTGGCGACGGGACCAGCCGCAGCGACTGGGCCACCGTCATGATCGCGGCCGCCGGGACGACGACGACGACGCTTTATTTGGGAAGTGGGCAGGCATGCACGTGGTCGAGATCGATCGTGTGAAAATCCAAACGGGGAGACGACAATGTTATATATGTGAGCCTGACAAGAGCTCTACTAAAGATAGTGGCAGTGGAGCACTAGAATAGGCATGGCGTTCGTGAGCTAATTAACCAGTAAGTTCTACGGCTGCCATGCTTTCAGTTGTTACCACTGCATGCGGGCCATCTCTAATCTGTTCATTACTTTGGGATCGTATCCCAAGGAATCCGATAAGTGCGCCTGGCCCACATATCTCCCACTCCACACGTCGATTACATGGTCAAATGTTTAGGATTTTGAATGGCAAGGGTTTACCGTACGGCCGTACCGTATACTCCCTCGATCTACTCGCAATGTAAAAGAGTTGTGGCTTTCTGTTTACAACGTTTATATATTCATTGTATTTAAAAATTTTAAAAGTACCATTTATTTTAATTATGACTTGTTTTGTTACTAAAAATAAACATGATTTATTCCTTTTTAATAAAACAAAGATACATTTTTTAAAAGTACCATTTATTCTCTGTTAAACATGACTCTGCCGTTGCCGCAGGCCTGCATCATCAGCTGCCATCGCTCTCCTACCTTGACAAAAAATACAAGAATTTGAAAAAGGTAAATTTCTATTTTATACTACATGAAATTAAGATCTCCACTAAATCGTACAGGCACAATCTAAATGCCTGTGAAGCATGTGTACAAGCAGGGGCAGGCCAACAACGATTCATGGTGTTCAGTTGAATATCCAAGATTTTAGGTAACAAAATTCATGTACGTAGTATATTTTTCATATGTATGTATAAAAATACAGGTAAAAGGCTTTATATTGAAAAGAGCCCAATAAAAAGCCTTCTAAGGCCATCTCCAAAATTCGCACCTCCCATTTTATGGCCCATTGGCCCAATAGAAAAAAGAGTAGCCCAAATTCCTACTCCCACCGGCCACCGGGCACCGGCCACGGTCCACGGTCTCTCTCTCTCTCTCTCTCTCTCGATCTCGACTCTCTCGGTGTCTCCTGCCGCCGCGTGCGCCTGCCGGCTGCCGCTCCTCCGCCTGCCCGCCGCGGCGCCGCCCTCGGCCCTCCTGTCGCCGCGGAGCCGCCTCACCGGCTCGCCGTTCGCCGCCGGTATTCCCCCCACCCCCCGGCGCCTCCCTGCTCCTCGGCGGCCTCAGCCCTGGGCTGCCAGCCGCGCAGCCCTAGCCGGCGCCCGGTGCGGCCTCGGCGGCCAGCGGCGCACGACGACCTCGCGCCTGGCGCGGTTGTGCCCCTGCCCGGCTGCCCCACACGACCACTTCCCCAGCTGTGGTAAGCCTTTTCTCAAATTTCAATTTCTAAAATATAAATTTGTTCCAATTTGAAGTAAACCAGCCCATGATTTGAAGTAGATAAATAAACCAAGCATAATATTTGAATTCATGACCTCATGTTGACAAATAGAGCTCTAATTTGTATTTTATCCTTCATATGTAAAGAGCTCATGTAGACATTATTCAATTCTAGATCGGAAACATGAGGAGGAAGATCGACAAATAGAGCTCTAATTTGTATGTTATCCTTCATCTATGCATATGATATGTTGAACAATTGTCAATTAGCAATTTATTTTAATGGATGTATGATATTAGGCCTAATTGCGTGCTATCTGTTATGTGTCATATATATCATACAACCATTAATATAGAAAAAATGTTAGGTGTTCAATTTTTTTTTACCCCATTCCGATTTCGAATACGGAATACCCAAGTTCAAAATCCTGGGCCCGCCCCTGTGTACAAGCACAATCAAAATGTTTTGGAAATAGAGAGTTGCAGAAAAAAAAGACCCATATAATGATCAAGTATATCGTCAGTTCTGCTACTGTTAACTTTTAAACCAAATAGGAAAATGAGAAAGTGGTTAAGATCAAATATTGTGTTTCTTACTCCAAGGCTGTTACGTGTTAAGTGCTAGTTGTTCCTGTAAATTACTATGGGTGAAACAAAGTACAAAGAAATGTACTATGAATTATGTTCTGTAATTTACGTTCAATTAACATGTGCAAAAATATTCGTCACCATATAAGGGACAAAGGTGCCATGTTCCTGAATGGAGAAGAGGTCCCCTACCAAGTGGTGAGCAATAGTATTTCAACCAATGTCACTTAAGTACGCGCAACATTGTTGAGCGCATCTTTGGGTCATGGAAGATGCAGTGGCAAATACTTTTAAAAATGCCTACCTATCCAATGGACAAGCAAGAAATGATCATTGCAACAACCATGTGTCTTCACAACTTTATACGCCAAAATTCTACATCTGACAATTACTTTAGTAGGTGTGAGTGTGATCGATATCCAAATCATGTGCCAAACTGCCAACCATACCTGCAAGATATGCCGTCTCCCAAAATGCATCAGATACCTCTACTCCGTAATCTAATGATAGGTCCATGGACAGATTTTGGTGATGACCTAGCAAGTGCATTGTGGCAGTCTAGCTGAATGTTATCATTATAAACAAAAGTATGCATGCATTTTGTTTGAACTTTCCTTACGTATTATTATTTTGCATGAACTTGATTTTTTATTGGTCTACTACAATGGATATGTTCTATGAAATATTCTGTATTACACCAAGCAAGAATAAATTTATATCATTTTACTTTCTTCTTAGTGAAAGTCAGGATAGACAATATATCTTCAAGTCCTCCCTTTAGAATCTAGAGGGAACGTTTGTAACCAAATGCTTAATCCAACTGATTCTGATTCTCTTGTGAAACTGATTCAGGGAGGATCATGATAAGAATCACAAAATCACAGAATGAGGAGCTCTATCAAACAGGCCCTTAGTTATATCTGATTCTAAGAGTTTGTTTTGATCTATTGTGATCAGAACAGTGTATTTCTAGCTACTCCCTAGTCTTATATGTTACACTTGTTTTATGTTAGGTACACTATTTAACTATTTGTAACGTATTACATCATGTGTACTGCTGTTTATGATTTAAGACAAGTGTAATAAAGTTCATGAGTTTGAAATAGGCTTCAATCATTGGTGATTTAGGACAGTGTATGTTAGGGGTATATGTTTTTTCACAAAGCATGACACAATAAGTACTCCCTCTGTCCCATAAAACAAGTGTTTCTAGGGAATGTCAGACAAATTAAGCAAGATGTAAAATGACCTTGACTGCCCCTATTTATTTGCCATATTTGGTATTAATTGATTTTCACATGCACATACACATACTAAATAGGGTAACAAATACTAGAATTATGGGAAAAATTTTAAATCCTAGAATTACTTGTTTTATGGGACGGAGGGAGTAGTATTTAAATACCATATTGCTGAATTTTTTCACAAAACATGAAGAGGAAGAATGGTCCCTCGGTACAAATATTAGGCCTTTTTTTTTGCCCCTTCCCATTTCAATTACCCAACCTAAAAAATCCTTGGCCATCCCTGAGGACATCGGCTGGGCGCGCCCAGCTCTCCCTGGCCCCATTCACTAATCAAACCCTACATGCTACAGGTAGCTGTTCAATTCTTTTTTTCTCAAACTGTAATATATTTGTGACTTTTGTATGATTTTAGTGTAAACTATATTCTGTAGAATCAATCATGGTTGTGATTTGTGAATGTGAACAACTTGTTAGTTATCCTGTTGCCACTGTAGAATTGGTAAGACATGAAGAATCATTTGACTTTGTTTTTAGTGCATGCTTGATGCTTGTCATTAGATATACAAATGATTTGTGTCTTTCTTTGCAAAGGAGAGATATCACATTATTTCATGGTTCAGATATGGTTCTTCAATTCTGAATTAAGAAAATGAGAGATTAAATGATATCGTTTTGTTGGCTTAAGGTGGGATACTAGGATTTATTGAGGCTTTGATTGATTGTTGAGCTTGTCAAAATAAATGTAAGACCAATGAGAGTATTGACCAATAGTTTGATGCTATGTTTATATTTTTCATTACTGTACCAGTTTCTGTATTTTACAATCCTTTTGTCAAAGGGTACAAGCACAACTAGGCTAGCTTATATGTCGTTTTTTTCTAGGTTGAACTAGAGTCTAGTCCATTTGTTCATCGGTACCAAGTCTTGTCTTAGTCAGTGACTCTCTGTAATGGTCCATTCAGATATTAGGATGGACAAGGTCACACAAGCTGTTGAGAACCTGAAGGAGGAATGGAATCAAGCTGTTGCGCAGCTTGAAGGGTGCATTGCTGCAATTGAATCATGTGGGAAGATGGGAAAGGGGACAGAGGAAGCAAGTTCCCTTCCTAGGTTGAATGGTTCTGCGCAGGATGCGCTGCAATTGCTCAATTCACTACAGTGCAGGCTTGATCCTCTGGCAGAGCAGCTACCCACTTTTGAAGAAGTGCAGGCTGGCCAGGCAACCTTGCAGTCATGGAAGGAGCAGTATCAGAAGTAAGATATTCTCTAGCCCCCGTCCTGTCTTGTGTAGTAACCCCTAGTTTGTTTGGCTTTTCTTATCAACTGATTTCTGTTTTCAGGCTACGCACAAGGCTGAGGAATGCTAACTTACAAGCGAATTCAAACATAAAGAAGGCTGCTCAAGAAGAGGTGTGTGATTTTTCTTAAGAGTGATATATTGGTTTTGTTAATTGCCTAGCTATGCGTGCCTTTTGTAATTTAATGTACCCTCACTTTCTAATCGCTCTTTCTCTAGAGGGAGCTTCTTCTCGGGGGTGGAGAAGAATCTACCATCCGTAGGCGCAATCTACAGTAAGTTGGTTGTCTCAAGGTCTCCTTTAATTATATACTGGGAATAGTTGATACATTGTTGCTGGTGTGTTTGATCATCAGTTCAGTTTGCATGGTTGTTTAATGTGAGTATAGCATGCGGAGAAGACACAAACTTGTGCATATTTTTTTTCCTATAAGCCACCAGCAAACATCGTTAAGAGTAGAAGTATAAAAGTCCATTTTTGGTTGTTTCGTTTATTTTTCTCAGCCTATAAGCCGTAGCTCAAGAGACATGTTTTTTAGTAGATGAATTTGTGTGTATCATATGGAAAGGAGTCTTGTACTGTCAAAATCACAAATAGTTGATTTCGGAGCCTGCTGAATGGCAAATAGTACTGACCCGCCTAATGATTTAGGACGAAGGCTGGGATGACATCTGCTGCAGAAAGTATAACTGAGAGCCTCCGTCGGTCTCGCCAGTTGATGGTTCAGGTTAGCACTTAGCACACCTGTGTTCAGTTGATGTGTCAATTGTCCTATGCTGATGACTTCTCGCACTTAGATTCAAATCTAACTATTATACATATTTATTACAGGAAGTGGAAAGAACTGCTAATACCTTGGCAACTTTTGGTATGTTTCCATGCTCCTATCTAGACATGTATGCAAGAGGCTCGACTGCAGTCTTTTTTTTTTCTGGATTTTCTTGGGCGTTTTGTGGAAAGATTAATTTCATGCTATGTCCATATTTCAATAAACTTATTTTATTTACTCATTGGTTGGCTAGAAGAGCGAAGGTAAAGGTTGCCTGTAGATTTATTCCTTTTCTGTGGAGTAATGCATTTTCAGAACTATTGAGATGTTGTAAGCTAACTTGAAAATTTTGCAGATGAATCAACAAGTGTTCTCCGGAAGGCTGAAGGTGAATATCAGGGACACCGCTCTTTGCTGATGCGTACCCGTGGTTTGCTATCTACAATGCAACGGCAAGATGTTCTTGATAGGTAAGTAGCTTCCATTAATCTTTCATATGGCTCTGAGATGCATGATGTGGCCATGCAGTCGAAATTCTGTTTTCTAATAGACAAAGATCATTAAAAAAACGTCTTCACATTTGGATGTTGTTATCTTCAAATTTTACCCCTAGCTTTACCGCTAGCTTTTTGTAAAGCTGACTTTATCATTAGTTCTCTCTATGAAGATTGCATTAGTCAAGTCCCACCTATCAGGATCATTTTAGGTAT
The DNA here is from genome assembly GCA_000325765.3 of Leersia perrieri. Classification (NCBI taxonomy): domain Eukaryota; kingdom Viridiplantae; phylum Streptophyta; class Magnoliopsida; order Poales; family Poaceae; genus Leersia; species Leersia perrieri. Next base: position 18,862,313 of record CM002480.1, on the reverse strand, counting down.
TACTCCTCTCGAACAAACACACTTACCTGTATTTTTTAGATGAACAGATGGTGCATAGTTATTTGGGAACATATCCAGTGCACACGAACCTTTTCCTGCACACACGGGCACACAAACTAACAAATTTCACCAAAAAATTCTAAAAAAAATTAAGCATGTACTTTCAATAGTGTTACACATATCTGCAAAATTTTATCTTAAAATTCTTTATATTTTAGGCACAACGAAAGGATGAAAAATCTGACAGCTTTTTGAGAAAAATCTGTCAGAATTTTGTTATTTTTATTGCTCTTTGTGTATAATGAATTTTAAGATGAGACTTTGCAGTTTTTGTGAAATTTGTTAGTTTATGTGCACGTGTGTGCACGAAAAGACTTGTGTGCACTAGATATGTTCCCTAGTTATTTACTTCTTGTTATCTTGTTTTGATGTCTCCGATGATAATATCAGAATTATTTCCTCACAGAAATATTTGCCACCTACAATGTGTATAAATTTGATATGCAAATAACACAGTTTCTAATCAACAAATAACTTAAGAAAATTAAGAAGTTTTTCAAAATTTTCATGAAAAAACAGTTTGACAAATCCTTTCTAGAAAGGAGGATTTGTAAAGGCCATGATGAAATGATAGCAGACAATCAGCCTGAAGAATCAGATTGGTCCAGAGCACCTTTTTTTCCCAATTCCTGGATGGACTTTTCAGCTTGTTGCAGGTTTATCTTTTACTGGCTGGCTATTTTGTATCTATAATCTGGCCTAAAAAACATATCTAGTAAGATTCCTTATTAGGATCACCAAATTTTTTTATGAGACTAATACTACTTAAAAGTGTGAATTGGCCATGTATCCCAGCAAATGACTGATTTTCACATTCACAGGAATGTGTTTATGTGGCCAGGATGTATTCTCTTAATTATCTCTGTTTCAATAAGACCCCATGCATAAATATTGCATCAATCACTTGGGCCCTGTTTCTTTCAGCTTGGGATTATTGTAATCTAGATTATTGGGAGTAATTTGAAGAAACAAACAGATTATTGAAGTAGCCTATTATAATTATTATAATCTGGAGCCCAGATTATTATAATCTGATAAGCTCATTTAGGTGAGCTTTTTCTAGATTATTGGGTGGGAAATTACCAACCATGCCATCCCACTCCCCTTTAGACTTGCAAACACTATAATTTAGGCTCCAATAATCTAGGAAAGAAATAACTCACAGCTTATTCTACTACAGATTATAACAATCTAGCTTATAGTAATCTGGCTTAGTAATCTAGATTGCAGTAATCTTAAGCCGAAAGAAACAAGGCTGTAGTAGTTTTTTCATGTGGAAACAAATGTTCATTTGATTTAACAAATACCTTGTTTTATGATTTCAGTTTTTTTTTAGAAAAAAAATCTAGTAAACATGGTTTTGCCTGTGAACTTGTAATATTACTTTTTTTTGTGGGGTTTACTGATTGCTAATGGTCTCTTTACCAGGATCATCCTTACTGTCGGTTTTCTCATTTTCTCCTTGGCGGTTCTATATGTTGTCTCGAGGCGTATTGGCCTGTTAACACTGCAAAGGAAGCTGGCTGATGCCATCAGATCAGGCTCAATATCAGCTGAAGACATTGTAGCAAAAGTCCAGCATGGGCCTGTTCCGGCAGTCACACCTACTGCTCCTGCTCCTCCTCCTCCCATTTATGATGAACTATGATTTACTTTCGTGCATTTGTTTATACATGTAGATCCAGAAGAAAATGTTAACCGTCAGCGTCAGTTTTTATACAGTATCCTTTTTAAGAATTCTGATTGTTATATGAGGTGTCGATTCTCGAGTAATCTTTTGTACTAAGAAGTCCAGAGGATGTGTCATGTGAGCGGAGATGGATGTTGTTTGTCAAGGTTGAAATCTGTACTGTACGATTTTTGTGCATAATCTTGATTTCACCAATTTCACTGGAATGATCTTTACTGGCATTTTGCTTACATCTATTTGGCATGTCCTGACTCAATTCTTCAGGTATGAAAAAGTCTATATGAAAACGTAACAACATGCAAAAGGGGTTGTAGTCTAGCTGCTAAGCAGCACCTTTAGGTCATGTGTTTAACTCTCAAGGGAGTCCTTACCTTTTTCATTTGAAATAAAATAACAAAACCAGATTGATTTAATTAAATTACTGTTAATCATTTATTTCTAATGAGGGCAACTAGAGCATGGTTTGCCGTTCAATTAATAGCATTGTTTATGTTTATGTAAATCTAGTAGATCTTGAAAATAACTTGCTGGGAATGAAATGTTTATGTGAAACGTCAGCACATAAGGTACTAAATCTGGAAAATAACTTGATGGGAATCGAATGGAGCATGCCACAGTGTATAGGTAGCACATAAACTTAGGTACTATATTTGGAAAATAACTTGCTGGGACTCGAATGGAAAATGCGACAATGTATATACTACATCTAGAAAATAACTTGGTGGGAATCGAATGGAGCAGGCGACAACATAGAAGATTGATGATTGATCCATATGCGCAGCTCACTTTTTTTTGAGAAAAATCCATCTGAAAACTTTCATATGAAAACATTCATCTAGATGCTTTTTATCTGAAATTTTGGGTCAAAAGTGTACGTTGGTAATTCATATGTGCCAATTAGCATTCCAGGCACCACAACAGACATGTGATTTATGATTCTCGCATTTTACAAAATAGCCCATAGTTGGCATGTACTAGTCCTAGCCCAATAGATTTGCAAATAAATTAGGCCCATGAGGCGCTCGCAAAAGCGGTTGTGTAGAAATAGAGATATATTCGGCCAGAGATAACGAAGTCCACTATAAATGTTTTTTTTAAAAAAAAGACATGATATAAGAGGAATGGCTCTTATATCTATGTTTCTTAAAAGAATGAAACTCAAATTTAGGCTGACTAGCCCATAACTTACGGTACTAGCCAATAAGACTTTGGACTTTTCTCTACTATAACTATTAGAGAGTAAAAAAAAATTAGATTCTAATAGAATAGTACAACACAATAGTATTTTTCACTGCATGAACCTAGTGCTCCGCCACCGAACATCCGAGGAGAAATGAGAAGCCTAGAGAGAAGAACAGGCTAATTAAGCTCGGAAATATCACATGCATGAAGTAAATTGAATTGTACTCCTAAATGGTGCAATGCAGGTGGCCTCTACCACTGCCAATAGAACCCTCCGTGGCGTCTGCAGTGAGGTGGCCGCCAAATGAAGGCGTCACATCGTCGCTGCAAACCAAATCTCTCCACTTGTCCGTTTGTTTCATTACTCGCCTCACATGGGGGCACCGCAAACGGTAGGCCCAGCCGGCCGGCCAAGAGCCGAAGAACACAAAAGGATCCATTTAAAAGTTCGGTAGCTAGGCTCAACTGTTGTTACAGTTATGCATTGGACGGTCCCCATTCCCCCGTCGCATCTCTCCAAGCCGCTCATTCCACTCTAGACCACTCCTACTCTTACTGATCTACTCTAAACAGTTGCAACCGTCGGCGTTGGGCCAAAGTACACGACGCAGCAACAGCAGCATAAGCAAATTAAGAGATCCTGGCCATTCACGACACGTATGTACGTATACGTATAAAGCCGTGCCGACACTCACACTGGATATTGCAAAGAAGTTACTCCGGCATGTGGAAAGCCTTGGAAACTTTGGTGCTGTGTACCACTGTACCTCCTACTGTTCTACCTTCATGTTGTTTGTCAGGTAATGCAGACTAGGGGACGACGACAACGACGACGACGAAAAATCACTCCGACATTCGGCCGCGTTTTTAACCGCTATCTTGTGACTCTGCACCGCGGGGACCAGGACTACGCCGGCAACACAAACAAAATTAAGGGAAAACACGATACGCACGAACATGCAGATTGTTTTATCAGCCGTGTGAAATGAACTCAGGACTCGGAGAGAGCCGGGGTAGATGTATGGAAGGATATGATAGATTAGAAATTTCGATGCTGCCAATTAACATGTTCGGGGTTTTGACCACCCCCGAATACTTGAACAAATCTCAGCCCAAGCCGAGCCGGGCGACAATGCACGGCCACGACCACCATGTGCGCCCGTTGCTTTCACCCCTCGCGTCACCTCAGAATCTCTCCACATGCGCCCGCGACTGACACAATTGGGGGATCCGCCATGCTGCTCACGCCTTTGGTTGGTTGGTGCCTTCGTGTTGGTGGTGGTCGAGGACTCGAGGTGGTGGCCGCCGGCGGCTGCACGCACTGTGAAACGTACTACCAACCGATCCATCGGCCATCCATCCATCCATCCATGATTCATCCATGGATCGATCGGATTATTGGTAAGGGAGACAAAACGGGGGCGCGGAACATGCGAGCCGTCAGAGCCTGGGGGCTCGGTTTTGCATGCACGTACTGTTGCCGTTCTAGAGCGATCAGTTTTTTTAGATCGTTGTCGTGTGTGTGCCTGGCTGGCACGTGGAGGAGCCATGTAGGATCGCGGTCCTGACAGTGACTAGGTAGCGTCTTTTGACATCGACCACTCGCTCGGGCTGCAGCTGCGGTCGGCACCATGTTCTTCTTGAGGAAAGAGAGCTGTAGGCTATAGATGGTGTGGTCTCTTTCGTATCACCGCCGCTAGGATCGTTTGTACTGTGAACAATTTAAAAGACTCAAATAGCCTATTAATAGTAGTAGTATGCATGGTTTACAGTCACATTCTGCCATGTGATGCACGAAACCGAAGATAATGAGGAAACAGGCATGGTTTGCGCTTGGTGCCTTGCTGGTTGACATTTTGTCTTCAAGAAATGGTGAAATACGACTGGTTGCTGGTTGAATTTTGCGTAGCAAATTACGGAGTACATCTTTTTTTTATTCATGCAACCTGCACGTTTCAAATAAGAACAGTGTTGTGCATTGAATACAGTGGAATTAAGTAGATCAAATGCCATAAACTATATATATGAGTAAGTGGTAAAATAAAGCTTGTATTCATATCACGCTGGGTACAATATTAATCTGCGCGCTCGTGCAGCTATGGGCAATTTTAACTTTCTGATACGAAATCCATGGTCGTCGTTTGCAGTGTGTATAATCTTTATTTGTCAGACCCACATGATAAGTCGACTTTACTCAGTTTCCAGTTCATAATGCCAAGGACAACTGAAGCCTCGGTATGTAGAGGAGAACAAGTGTACATTCGAAGTCCATGCATTAAAATACCATTGAAAACAGTTCGTGTCTTAAACTACTACTCACAATTGAGTACAATCAGTTTCTGTAACATTCAAGACTGCACTTTTGTCTACTTTTTATGAGAACTGCATGTGTCTTCGTCGGCAGGAGGCCAGCATAATTTATAGCACAATTATACTAGTACCTCGCAATGTTCAGACAGATAATGGCAAAATGCGGCATTGGAGTTTATGCCATTTGGTATGTTTCGGAAAAAAAGAAAAGAAACAGAGTATTGGTTATTTGCAGTTTTGCACCACGATGCACTTGCAGTAGTTTCATGTACAGTTTCTAATATCTGTGATAGTGATAATATTGCTCTGCTCCATAATGCACATACAAGCTCAAATTACCGGCTGGTTGTTCAGGGATTCAAAATTTTTTTTAACGGCTCAGTGATTCAAACTGCAGCTAGTGGTGTACTACTACTAATCTTTAGAGATCATAATCCAAGGACTGCTCAGTAAAAGTGAGAATTGAACCAAAGAAAGACAGACAATGCATGGTTTTCAGAAAAGTACAGAAATCTTCTGACAGTACTAATCCATTAATCTGAAAGATTGCGTGGTACAAAAAAACACACTCACACAAACTTGATACATCGGCATGCAACATTAGCTGCAGCGCAAGCTTCTCCTCAAAACATCACAATAACAGATGAAAATAACCAAAAAAGAAAAAAAAGTTACAGGCAAACCGACGACTGACACACATCACTAGGGGAATGCAGAGACCGTGGAGGGAAGAACACGATTCTTAAACCTCCTTCCTTCCTCTTCTGACACCGCCTCTCGCAACACCCACTCGGACGCACATTTTCCCGCAATATATAATTAACCCGAGGCCAATCATAATCACCAAATTCACCATCACTCCACCTCTTGCGTGGAAGGCAGTGAAAAATCAAGCTGTAATTTTAACTTAGGAGTAGTTCACCAGTGAGCGGTACGTCACTCCGGGCTTCCAGCTCGCCGGGATGACGTTGTTGGCGACGAGCACCTTGCCGGAGTCGGATGTGAGCCGCAGCGAGAATGGCGCCTTCAGTGCCTTGCCGGTGTTGGAGTTGTACCGCCACAATGCGCCCCAATTCTGCACCATCGGCGTCCATGTGCCGCAGCCTGACTCCATCAGGTCGACGGCGTTGAGGTCGCCGTCGCCGTCCTCGAACTCGATGAGCACCTCGAAGTAGAACGGGTTCGCGCCCTGGTCAACCCTGAACGCGATGTTCACGCCGCTGTACTTGCATGGCACCCTACAATTAATTCACAGATTAACGGAATTAGTGCAGCTTAATTCTTAATTTGTGAGCGATTGATTGATTATGTGTGGTGATGGGAATGTCTGTGTAGTGTGTACCTCCTGTACTGAATTTGGAGGATTCCGGCGGCGCGGAGCTTGTCGGCCATGCCGGGCTTGGCCATGGCGCCCATGGAGGTGCCGCTCATGTCGAAGTGCGCCGCGCCCTGGAGGCAGATGCCACCGGGGCACTCGTCGGTGATGACGACGGTGGCTGGCTGGCCGGAGCAAGCTGCGTTGGTCGAGCATTTAACCTGCGTGTACACGGCCACATGAACGCATTCAGTTAGCCTCAGCCGACCACTTTCCGCCATTAATGGAGCTACACGAAGCTATTATAGCTGCAGTAACATACTAACATCTAGCCCGTGTGACCACACACACTAGTGTGCGGCCGTGTATGTGTGTGTGTCAATGTCATGTGTGCAGTGTTCTGATCGATTGATCACCTCGTAGCACGCGCCGCAGCCCTTGCCTGCCTTGAACAGCGACGGGCTCCCGGCGGCGATCATCGACGAGAAGGGCCGCTGCCCGACGGCTGTTTGGTAACCGCAAGCGCCACCTGCATTTTTCACCAAGATTCCATTTCAGTTCCAGCTCGGCGCCTATTGCCGTGCAATGTAAGTATAGTACTGAAAGTGTTCCACACTGACCGTCACTGCCGTCGCCGTTAGGGGCGCCGTAGTACGTGGCGCCGGCGGCGGCCCAGCCAGTGGTGACAGTCGCCGCCGGGCTACCGCCGGTGTAATTGTTGTGGGCCCCGACCACCGGCCTCGGGCTCGGCTTCGGCTTCGGCTTCAGCGCCGGCTTTGGCTTCGGTTTGGTGAGCTTGCGGGAGCAAGCAATGGGGCTCACAAGAAGTGAGAGCCCGACCAGTGCGACAAGGAGAAGTACCAAAGTGCAAGATTTCGCCATTGTTTCTGCTGATTCCTCTAGCTAGCTACTAGCTCGAAAGAGGCCAATGAGAGGTAGCTAGCTAGATATGCTTGGTTCGAGTGTTCTTGGGTGAGTTGCCGGGAGTGGCGGGGAAGGGGTATTTATAGGGAATTTTGGAGGGATGCAGACGTACGTGGCAAGAAATTTGGGGATTCTGCCGGGCTCATTATTGGTGAGAACGTGACAAGTTGGTGTAGGAAAGCTAAACGAACTGTTTGTTAATTTTCGATCAGTATTGGTCAGTACCTACAAAATAAAGGCGAGCTGAATTCTTGTATGAAAAATGGACTAGTGAAGTGTGCAATTGGGAACACAAGTTGAGAAATTTAATGTGAGATTATGTACCTGCTATAAGCGCACATTAATCGAAGATCAACTTATCAGGGTACTAGTAGAGTTGTTGTGTTAGTTTTCAGTAGACTACAGAGTGAACAACCAAGAGGTGCTATGCCCTCAAAAAAAAAAAAGTGAGATGCTACTATTAGCTAGTGTCTACTTGCAGTACGAATGCGAAGAAAAACTTGCAACTAAAAGTCTGAAACCATGTATCTCTGGTTCAGTTATGTACTATTACCACGTAAATAATTGATCTATGTGCTCTCGAAGTTGGCACGACATTGTTCTTTCTCCAAATTTGCTTCTCTTGCTCGGGACTTGCGATATGCAGTCAGTTTTTCCCCCCTTTTTTTTTCAAAACGAACTGGCCATTACCAATGTATATTTTATGGGCAATTTTATAGTCTTTGATAAGATACCAAGAGGTACTACTTTTTCTAGTGTAAATTTGGTACCTCTTGATACCTTAGATACTATGAGGTACCAAATTTTATACTAAAATTCTGGTACCTCTTGGTATCTCCTCAAGGACTGTAAAATTGCTTATATTTTATAAAGAGCAATTTTACAGTTCTTAAGGAGGTACCAAGAGATACCAAAATTTCACTGTAAAATTTAGTACCTCCTAGTACCTGAGGTACCGAGAGGTATCAAATTCACACTAGAAAAGGTGGTACCTCGTACCTTCTCAAGAACTGTAAAATTACTCTTTTATAAAAGGTGCCTCAAAAAATAGGTAAAACCTTTCGATGCATGGTTATATATATATATAAAAGAGCCCTGCTTCGTTGGTCTTTACTGAAATCAATCTAAATCATCCTAAATCGTCCATGCGAGAATATTCTTCCCTATTTCTACTACCATTAACTGGGGTGGTAGTAGAAAACTAGAAATCAGTTTTATCCCCCGGATTAAAATAGATCTAATCTAAAATACTGTAGCTACGAAATCAAGATAGGCTCCACACTCAACTCCACTGGTAGAAGGCAACACACATTTCTCACATGCAGCTCGAACTAGCAGGCTTAAAGAAAAAACAAGAATTCCTACACTTCTTTTTTTTTTTCGGGGAAGAACCCCTACACATTGCCACATTGGCAATGACAGGACATCGTTACCATTACACTATCACCCTTGCGATCAGGTGAATCTGAGTTCTCCATGAAAGCACCAGGGTAAGGGCAGGACTCTAACCTCTGTCAGGCCACAGTTAGACTTGACTCGTGCCATTGTTTCCCTACGCCACACCCCGCCAACGACATAACTCGAACTTTACAATTTGCAGGCTCATCAAGGCAGGGGCGGGCTAAAGTAATAAGCCTTATAGATAGAAACAAATTTCTATGCCACACCGGAGCAAAACACGATTGATAATGTTTGCATGAATCATCTTTGTCGAGTTCGCAATCGCGTAGCAGCTCCGGTTTTTCCACATACAACAACCAAAAAAAGAAGACACCTTCCTGTCATAGTTTTCTAGCTCGTCAAACACCTCAACACGACAATTTCAACTTCCCAAAGCTACCGTTGAGTGTTGTATGAGGACACAACCTGCAACTGTCAAACTACATCAACGGATTTTCATGGTCGTACCTTCAGGAAGGACATGAGACTAAACCGTGTTATAATCACCAGCCCAAGAGAGTTGGCCTAGGTTTCGCCTGAGAAATCCAAACACGACAGGGTAACAGGCACAAATGAAGCTGTCTCTAATCCTTTAAGTAGAAAACAACACATGTAGGAATCATCGTCGATGTTTTTGCCCTGACCTCCACCGCCCCACCTTGGTGAGGGCAATCCAACATAGCCATTGTTGCACCATTGTGAATTTTCTTTTTAAAACTTCATTCAGATAAAAAAAAGTTAGAATAAATTTCACCAAAACCCCATCTTAAAATAGAACTTTTGGCTACTTACATGGTCGAGTGGCTAAACCCTTGGCATCGTGCTTGAATTGTTTCGCCAATAGTTAAAATTTTACAAAACAACAAAAAAATAAAAATAAATGTATGGTGGGTAAAACTTTTGCATTTGTGATATTTGAGGTTTAAGAGCAATGCTTAATATAAAATATGATAAAATAAATCATAAAAAATCAACCTAAAATAAATTTTAAAATTTAAATTTTAGCAGCCAATGATAATAATCTGAAAGGTCAATAATGAGAGGTTTACATGCATTAGACTTCAATTATTCTGTTCGTTTCATTTTAAACTTTAAAAATCTAAAACTAAAATCCCAGAAGTAAGGGTTATGGCAATTGTGCAAGAGCTTCACCAATGTAAACGCACTCAAATGATGCAAATGCTGGAACTCAGGAAGCTAGCGGCTGATAATTCAGCCGTGTCATGAGTTGAATCACCGGGTATCCTTATTCACGACCCCGGAGATCACTAATGTCATCGATGGCAGATCAAGCTTTAGTTTTGAAATAAAAAGCTAAATAAACAAAACAACAAAGAAGTATATCACACGCGATTTGAGGACGAATTTGGGGAGGATTGATCGGTCTCATGATTTTCTTTTGGGCGATAAGATATATAATCCCATGCATGATTATATTGCTGCTACCAGTTAGTATAACACGAAATGGAAGGAGTCAGAGACCATCCCCTTTGATAATGGAGGTGATCACGTTCTCCAACGCCCAAATCATGATAAAGAAAACGAAATCTCACGAGGTAGTTGCCCTCGGCGGTTAGGATAACACGCATTAAAAAAAATCAAGAATTTGGCGAACATCTCTGGCCCAATCCTTTCTCAAACGCAAATTTAACAATTGGTTACTGTCTACTGAACATCATCTTCGAACCATTCCTTTCCCAAATGCTCATGATTCTCTCATCGATCTTTAGCTCTCTAATGTTGATCATTCACCTTACCACCACCACACCTTACCTGTCATGCACGAGCGATGTGACCCCTCAAATGCAACGATCGATCATTCCTGTGCCAGCCTGCAGGAGAATGTTTTTTCAGATTGCCGCATTGAGCTTTACACTGCCGCCATTTGCTGAATAATTTGATCCCTGTCGTCCTGTGCCATGTGATCGGTCGAAACGACGCACCCCTTTTCGTGGCAAAGAGGATGCAGAGAGCATAATCATATCATGCTATATGTTAAACAGAGCTTTTGAGGTGTTTAGAGAGGAGATGTGTGCGCATGCATTAGCATTACAGTTCAGAAGAACGACATGTTCAGAAATTAATTGTGTTCTGACTTCTGAATTCTACGTGTGTTCATCATATAAGAACAATTAAATTAGTAGAAAATAGCTAAATTAATCCTGTAATAATGGAGAACTATAATCATCCACACCTTTCGATTTCTTAGTAGTTGAGGCGACCCCACAGCCACATGCATGCATACGTGCATACGCCCTGTATCTGTCTTTTGGATCAGATTCGATGGCCGAAATGTGGCTGTACTTGTGACTTTGAGTATCAAGCAACCGCCGATACGCTATGTTCTTTCGAGCTGTTCTTGGAAAAAGGTAAATTGAATTAAAACGGTTGTTGTAAAATGGGAGATGACAGTAGTTGCGGTATTCTTCCAGAAAAGGCAGTAGTTGCAGTAGCTTTGTTGCATTTGCTTTTTATGCGTAGTTAGTCGTTACGAACATTGACATGTTTTTCCTCACTGAAACATGACATATTATATCTGATAAGAAAAGTACTACTTTCAATCATCCGTGTTGACTTTTATCATTTATTTTATTTAAAAAATTAGTGTAAATATACAAAAGTCTAAGCTGCGTTCGAATCTGGCTCGTGGAGGAACAGACATGTTAGAATAGTAATGCACGGTAAACAAGAAAAGCCATTAGCATGTTATTAATTAAACATTATCTATTTTAAACTTGAAAATAAATTAATTTGTTTTTTAAACAACTTTCATCTTTTTTTTGCAAAAACACGCCGTTTAACAGTTCGGAAAGCGTGATAAAAATCACTATTTTTTTTAGCCCACTAGCACATTCGAACAGGGCCTAAGTTGCACTTAAAAAATAGTCCGGTTTCGGTCAAAATCAACAGCAACAAAATCTACTATAAGAGTAATTACAATTTCTACACTATCCCCGAAAAAAATGTGTTGTTTGCAAAAACAATGCTCCACGTTTTATCTTAATATTCGTTTGGAGCGTAGATTGAAAAAGCGCATAAATAAGAAAATATGAAAATTGAGTGTCATGAATATCTAAAACCTACGGGAAATGAAAACACATGATTTGCTAAAAGAGGTAGTATTTGGTTGCTCCATAGAAAAACCATATGAATTTTCAATGAAAACACTTTACTAAAACAAATTAAAGGGGAGAGATAAAGACACGTGTCACCTTAGACTTCTCAAGGGAATGTAAAACATGAACGTTTTGATAAAATCCTCCAAAAAAGTGAACGAAAGGAACCGATCCTATAGAAATTTTGGAACTCATTCCTATCATTCCGAAGGGCTACATACATAGAAAAACTTTCTATAGGATTTTAATCCTTTGAATTTTATACAACGTTCTTTGGTTCCAAACGATTCCTTAAAGGCCTTAAACACCGCAAAAGTATGAGCTGAATGAGTGCAAACACAACGTAAATCAACTGAATAAGCAAGCATCCGAACAAATTGGTGATTTGTACCCTAAATTCGGCATTGATAGTTTGACAGACAACCTTTCTAGCTTCTAACAAGTCTTTTTAGTATCTTGTGGACACATTTGACATCAAGGAAATCAGAAAAGTTAAAAAAGATTTACCTTAATTATTATATTGAGAGGTACACCTTCTTGTTGCCGGTGGAGCCTGAGGACACTCCGGGGTCCGGATAGTCCTATATTTTTTGTTTTTCAATGCTCATACTTTTGATATATTTTCATGAATATAAAAAACATTTATCTAACTTTGCATTAAGAATGCCTTTGATATTTTATCTGCATCAACACGATTATTTATTATGGCTTTAAACAAACTAACATTTTCTACTTACCTAAGAAATCTGCATCCTTGGACGAGCTTTTTTTGCATCCACGCAGTATTTTTTTCTTGGAAAACAAGGTTGGAATCATCAATCATGCTTGTCTAAGGTCTAATCAAACCTCTTCTGTTTATTCTAATGGCTAAAGTAAGAGAGAAAAACACACTGGAGCAAGTGGCTGCAAAGTAAAGAAACGAACCGGCCGTTAATTAGTTGGTCGTTAGTGTGGGGCCCACGTGTAGTATCGACGGGCAGAATCGTGTGCCTCGTGGAGCCGTGGGGTTAATTGTCAGTTGGTGTTCGATCCCAGACACGTGTATGTTGGGTGCCTGTTTGTTTAAGCCGTAGCACATGGGTTCCTCTGCATTCTCCCTCTCTTTTCCACAGTTTCGATCGTGTCGGAGCAAGCTGATTAGTACTCCTGTCTCCTCCGTAATCTCTGACTGGGAATCACGTTAGTGCACTTGATTTTTAATCCACCCCTCGAACCCGGCCACCGACGTCCATCGGCGGTATATTATCCGATCGTTTTCCCCTAAAATCTGGCACAATCGCCATGACTGTCGTCTACGACTGTCAAAGCGTCGATAATTTCCGTTCTTGGCAGAGAAAGAGAAAGTGAAGTGCTACGGTGCCCGCATTCCTAGACGCTACTGCAGTTCTTAATACGAGTTTGAACCTATGCACGTGGATCCAAAATTCCAAACACAGCCGCAAGATTTAGCCAAAGCTACAAAATTACGCTGCACTGTCGCTGTTAGTGCACACCTGAGTGAGCTTTTTAATTTACTCAGCTCAAAAAGAGAGAGAGAGAGAGAGAGAGAGAGAGAGAGAGAGAAGCAGTTGACAAGGCAGTGTCCAAGCCGTGAATTGAGGAATCAGGGGCTACACCCCGCCGATCTTGGCGCTGGCGCCGGGACGTGGAGCACGTGTACCCGTGAAAGTACGTACGAGCGGACGAGCCTCGCCACCGTCCACCGACAGGATCAGGCTAGGCTACTCCGCCTACCGGCCGGCTAAACTCGCCAGTTCGTCGCCGCGCGCGGCAGCCGAAAGTTCTCTCCGCCCGCGTGGTCTCACGCTCTCACGCCTAGCCGCCGTACTCCCCGCTAGTTTTTTTTTCTCCCGAGACCTGCAGCGTTTCACGCCGGTGGACGACTTCCTGCTGGTGGGTGGGTACTGCAGATTGGCGCCCACGGCCCAAGCGCGCACGACGCCTGTTTCCTTGATACACCACGGGCACGCGCGGGTGGTCGCGACTCGCGACGAATGAACGACCCGCCGTGTGGATTATTGGCGATGATAAGATGGCTAGTACATATACGTAGTACATATATATTTATTTATTAACAGCGTATGAATTATGATGCTGCCTCTGTCTCTGCCGACGCTTTCTTTTTGTTTTTTCTATATGCACGAAATTCCTTTTTTTTCCTAAGGCGAATCATTGGGCATGTTGACCATTCCAGTTGATGATGCCCTCTAGCGCTTAGTACGAATTATGATTCGTGGTTGGTGTTTTGATTGTTGGGCGTTAATCATGGAGAATGGTTTTGGCATATAGGAATATATCCATTTCCACGCACGAGATACATGGATTTAGGTTAGTCTTTTTTTTTATGTAAGGGGGAATTGGCTTATTCCAGCATGGCACCTTCTTTGGATAGAGGAAAATTCCAAACACCGTCCTTTGTTGGTGCTTATACACACACACTTTTTTTTAAGCCAGATATACACACATATCTTGATATTTGTAATATGTACCTTTGTCGAGAGCCCAGAGTAGGGTCACATGCTCTTATAACTCTTAGAAAAATCCAATAATCTCCTTTGAAAAAGATCACCAAAGAAATACCACATCTAGAAGAACATTTACTCTTCAATTTGGATAGAAATAGAGCTGTGAAGTTGGGGTCCTGGATAGAAACATACGATATTTTAATAGTTGAATTAACTAATGAATCGTCTATATCGTGGAGGCCTTGGGGCTATTTCGATAAGAGTTATTCATAGTCCTTACGGAAGGCAATAATTTACCATGTTATACAATAATACATCTACTATATTTCTAACGGCACTCATGAATGCCCAATCTAATACACACTTCAAAAGAGAGAGTCATGATAATTTTATGGTCTCGTGAAAATAAATTTACAACACATCATGAAATTCTTCCCAGCTGCATGCCATCACTCATTTCCCACTAAAATATATACTTGCCTCCCACTGGTGGTGAGAAGGCTCAATAAAGTGCAAGTCCAACTACTAATGGACAAAGCGCATTCTAAGTTGGCACCTTGGCAAGAAGGACTAATAACAGCGACATGAAGAACCACTCTTACCAAAGCAGTTTTCACGGCGCAACCAATCTACCATGTAATGGCTTTAAAACTACCAGATGGAATTATCAAAACCTTCGACAAGATCTGGCATAAAATTCTTTGGAAGGGGAGATGAAAAATCCGGCAGAAAATACAAGATAATTTGGGAAAAAAGTATGCCTTGGCATCCTCAATCTACATATGTTCGTAAGAACGCCTCGTTTAAGATGACTTTGGTTCGAATGGATGGCACCAGCAAAATCCTAGGTGGACACATCAATACCTTGTGACCATTTGGACAAATAGCTCTCCAAAAAAAGTTCAGCCGAAACACAACAACTTGCGTCAGTGACATAAAATTAGTAAACCTGCATAGTTGCCAAGGGGGCTCAGTGTAGGAAGTAAATCGTTTGAGAAAATTTAAGAAATGTCATTAATAAACACATAAGTCACAGAGATGCTATCGACAAATGCATGTTTCCAGAAATATCATCGTATAAGCGACTTTGTCCGAGAAATGCTATCGCCGTCAAAATTCTGTTAGCATTTCTCCGTTAAGTGGAATATGAATAGTTTATTTAATGGTGTCGGCTGGAATAGTCCATTCTTTGGTACTTAATTGAGAAATACTAACGGAACATAACAACGATTGCATTTCTAGGAAAAAGTTGTTTGTAAGATGGTATTTTTGAAAACTTGCTCGATGACATTTTTAGGACTTAAGCATCTGTCGATGTTATTTTTATTAAAGATAGCAACCGAGATTGTATTATTATTGCACAAGCCGCAAAAGCCTCACAAGGCCAGCAGAGCATTAGTAAAGCATTAAGCATTCACCAGACCACAATTGTGCTGTCTATTTCCCAGAGGTCCATCAACTGTGCAGCTGTCCATCTTCCTAGAAAAAGAGAGAGAACCTTCCATGCTACTCAATTTATACGAGTGGGGAAACACCATTAGAAACAGAAAGATCCTCAAATCCACATGCAGCTGCAATCCTGCACAGCACGGTATCCTGTTGATACACCTAATCAAGGAACTCGTGCTCAACAAACAAACCAGAAGTTGGGTTCGATGAGGCTATGGAAGAGGCCTCTATGATTGGGCTGAAAAGACCGCACATCTGATCCAATGCATCCGAGTATCTGACCCACCTGACTCAGTAGCAGGCTCGCTACTGGGCTAAAATAACTGTGAGGTTACTGGGCCAAAATTAACTATGGTCCGAGTTCGATTTCCTTCCTCAGCCGCAACTTGGACTCGGGCCATAGTCGAGGGATAACTTCTTTCACGGAATAAGGGCTTGTTTGGTTGCTCCCCTGAGCAACCTGCCTGAGCATTTTACATCCCTGAGAGTTGCCTGAG
>CM002480.1:18825967-18845765 GCA_000325765.3 Leersia perrieri | reverse complement strand
GGTCTCCCCCATTGAAGCCATGAATAGATCGACTCCAATCTTTCTTCACTTTTGAGAGCAAGAAGGGGAAAGTGATGTCATTTTTTTAGTTGGTCAGTAGATGTGGTGATTAATACTCAGGCATGTGAAGAGGTTGGCTCAGGCGACCCATTTCCTAGGCCTGACTCAGGCGTGCACGCTCAGGCAAGTATTATCAGGCCAATATCTTCAGGGCACCAACCAAACACAACTCAGGCAAGTCACAGGCTTGGACTCAGGTCAGGCATATTTGCTCAGGGTAGCAACCAAACAAGCCCTAAATTCACTTTGCGTCCCTCGTCTTGACACTGAGTTACAAAATCGTCCCTCAACCTCAATACCAGAAATGTTGGCCCTAAAATTACGAAAACCGTCCAAATCAGTAACTAGGGCAGTATGCAGAGGTGGTTTCGCTGACATGTTATTGTGGGCCCTCATGTCAGTAAAACAGTAAAATAAATCAAGTTCCAAGGTACTTATGTGGCAAAAAATAAACGTAGGACACACCTGTCATCCTCACTCCATTTTTCTCTCTCCCTCCTCCCTCTCCCTCCCCTTTTCTCCCCCCTCTTTCCTCTGGTCGGGAGCGGCGGGCATGGGCACCAACGTGGGGCGACAGCGGCAGCTGCAGGCACGAGGGGAGGAAACGACAGTGGCTGCGGACGCGGCGTGACGGCAACGACTACAAGCATGGGCGTAGGCGGCGGAGTCTCAAGTGCCTTCAGCCCTTGTCGCACCACCGCCCCCGGAAGTTGAGGGGAGAGAGATGAATAGGGGACGACGAAGCTGGCGTAGGGAGGTTGTGGGTGGTGGGTGGAGGCCCCGCCATCGTGATGTGGGCCACCTGCGGGCACTAAGTTGGGCCACGCTGGAGATAGGCAACCGATCTAGGAGCGGATGCAGCGGCTTACGGGGTGGTGAGGATCGTTGAGATGCGCATCATCTGGCTGGCCACTAGAACCTCTCACTGTGCTGTGGAGGAAGGGGAAGACAGGGGGTGGCCACAGTACGCTCGCCTGTCTCAGGGCCGATGTCGGCGAGGAAGGGACCGGCGAACTTCATTGCTTTCGGGGAGCCAGAAGGGAAGAGGGAAGAAAAAAGAGGAGAGAGAGTAGGAAGAAGAGAGAAGTGTGTGTTTGTTATATGGGACCTACTTTATTTTTTTTGCCAGGTAAGTAATTTTGACCTGGTCACCTGCCACGTCAGCAAAACCATGCATCTATACTGCCCTAGGACCTAATTTAACTCGGGGCAATTGCTCTCGCACCACTCATAAGGGGAGGCATCCCTAAAAAGCCATTACATAAGTCTGCATCCCTGAAATACCACTCTTAATTCCTAAAGCACATCTATCCCATCTGGATACCACTTTGGCCTATTAACCCCAGCGAATAGACCGTTTTGCCCCTGCCTCTGCCGCTGCAGCACGAGCTGCCACCGCGCACAGGCCGAGCAACCGCCGCGCGCCTGCCCACGCCACCGCTGCGCGCAGCCTACGCGTCACCTGGGTGTGGCTCCCGTGTGCGAACCTCGCCCCCTCGCGGCCGCGCGTCCCCTGTGCTCGCTGCACGCGCGCCGGCGGCGGCGATGGAGAGGAATCGAGAGAGGAATCAATAAAGGCAGGGGCAAAGTGGAGTTAATAGGCCAAAATGGTATCTAGATAGGAGAGATGGG
Source organism: Leersia perrieri (assembly GCA_000325765.3). Lineage (NCBI taxonomy): Eukaryota > Viridiplantae > Streptophyta > Magnoliopsida > Poales > Poaceae > Leersia > Leersia perrieri. The sequence continues at coordinate 18,844,073 of CM002480.1, read as the reverse complement.
CTTTAGGAGTTGTATTTCAGGTATGCAGGTTTTTGTAATGGTATTTTAGGGATGTCTTCCCTTATGAGTGGGGTGAGAGTAATTGCCCCAATTAACTCGGTTTTACAATATTGGGGTCCAAAATTTCTGGTATTTTGATTGAGGGATGATGTTGAAACTCAGTGCAAATATGAGGGATATGAAGTGAACTTATTCCTTCTTTCAATGGAAACGTGCATTTAGCCGTACAAGAATACCAAAACAGGCCCCTAATTGAAGGGCCGTGCGGGAGAGGCCCTAATCACCAGGCCGCTGGGCTACTTGGCTCTGGTCTGGCAGCAGCAATAAAGGGCTCGCGTCATCCCGGCGATTGACCGACTCATCGTCGTCATCGACGGAACACACTACATGGCCGGACCACGATGAGCAAAACGACCGTAAAAGTGTCTGAAGTCTTCTGTTTATTTCTCATATCAACCGATCGAGCTAGCACAACAACACTACACCCACTTACGCAACAACGGCGAGCGCACCAAATGATTGAACACGCACAGACGCCCTGATGTATCGACCACCTAATTAGCTATCATATATCGATCGATTTCTCCGTCGATCAACTGAAGTTCACGATAGACCGGTACGTGCCGCCGGGCTGCCAGCCGGCGGGGATGACGTTGCTGGCGACGAGCGTCTTGCCGGAGCCGGACGTGAGGCGGATGGACATCGGCGCCTGCAGCGGCGGCCCTGAGTTGTACTTCCACACCGCGCCCCACGACTGCTGCATCGCCGCCCACCCTCCACCACCGCCGCCCTGCATCAGCTCCACCGCCGACAGGTCGCCGTCGCCGGCCTCGTCCTCGATGAGCACGGCGAGGTAGTACGGGTTGGACCCGGCTTCCACCCTGAATGCGATGTCCACCCCATGCCAGTTGCACGGCACCCTGCACCACGCGTATGCATATCGGTCACGGACGGAGAAAAATGACAAGAGATCGACCATGGCTCACGATGGCTGCCATGCGTGCACGGGCCGCGTTGTTTGCGTGCGTCGTGACAAGCAAACCCGGAGAAATTGTCCCGGATGCGTTTAAATGCATGTGACAATGTGAGATATTGCTAGCTATATATAGGATATATATGAGAATATATATATAGCTTGATTACCTAGAGTATTGGACTTGGAGCTTGCCGGCGTTGCGAAGCTGATCAGCCTGCCCGGGATGGGCCATGGCACCGAACGCCGTCCCACTCAGGTCGAAATGAACGGGCTCTTCGAGGCACGCGCCGCCGGGACACAGGTCGGTTAGGACGACGGTGACCGGGTTGCCGGAACAAAAGGGGTTGCCGGAGCACTTCACCTGCAGTATTGAATTCCCAATGATAGCAAACAAAATGAGTGACGTTAGAGTTGACTGTCATATTCCTACCAAGAAACAACAAGAGCAGTAATGACATCAGCTATCTATTGATTGAGGCGATCGATCGAACCTGGTAGCACGAGCCGCAGCCCTTGCCGGACTCGTAGATGGACGGGCTGCCGGCGGATATCATGGAGTTGAACGGCGGCTGCCCGACGTCTCCCTGGTACCCACACGCGCCACCTACACACGATCAACATGGAAAACGTACGCCTCGTCAGTACATGGCCGTCGTGTGATCTCGATCAAGTAGTCCACGAGATGTGCATAGTACCATCGGTGCCAGAGCCGTTGGGAGGGCCGTACCACGTCGCGCCGGCGACGGACCAGCCGGAGGGCTTCCGGTCGTAGTCGACGGACGCGAACGAGCGGAGGGCGAAGCAGGCGAGCGCCACGAACGTGACGAGGGACGGAAAGACCCTGGTCGCCAATGCCATGTCGTCGTCGATTCTATCAGACAGTGATGTGCAGGTGGCTGTGTGCGACAATGTGTGCACTCGTGCAGGCTATTAATAGACAGCTGCATTTGCTGCAGTGGCAGGTAAACGGAAGTGGTGCAGGGAGGAAAGATTAAAGTGGTGCAGGGAGGAAAGATTAAATTCCTTTTTTGCTTATAATTTGTAGGGCATGTTTATCTTGCCACCACGAACTATACCATGCATGTGTGATTATGTAAGATCAGCAGCCGGATATATATGGAATGTAGTTATATATTTGCTCAAATCTACGTAGGGACGTACTTTACTTCAATGGTAGTAGCAGATTTGGTGATTTCCATGATACGATGTGTGTTTCTGGACATGTATTGCAGATTCAATGATCATTGGTAATTTTGGCATGATATCATGTTGATTTGTGGACTTGGATAGCAGATTTGAGGACTTAATAGAGCCGGCGTACATTCAAACCGGTCAGGTCGCTAGCATATTAGCATTGCATATTGAGTGATGGCTGCTACGTATGGGTTTCAGTCTCAAAATGGGCCTTTTGATTGGAGCCCACCAACAATGAGGCCATCATTCTAGCCGCTTAAACAAGAAACCAAAGTAGGATGTGCGGACAGAAAGGTAAGATTGTACATTTGTACCCGTACCTACAACAACTTGATGGGTGGATGTGAGTTGCATCTAAAGAATTAATTGTTATAGCTATTTAAAATATATCTTAAAGAGTTACCCCTCAGTCCTAAAATATAAGAAGTTTTATGAAAGACAAAGTGAACTTTGATTATTAATAATGAAAAACTTAAAATGAACTATCACGTGAAAATGATGCTATTAGATTCATCATTAAACAAACTATTATAATATGCAACTCTTTAATTTAAAATAGTATATTTCCATAAATATTATTGGTCGAAGTAGACTCTCGAAGATTATGACAAGTCCAAAATTACTTATATTTTGATTTTGAAATGGAGGTGGCAGAAAATATTAAAATTATATTATGATGAACTTACAAAGTTTTTTCAATCATACCGTTTAGGACTTCAGTAAGTGTGCCACACAAAATCTTCATCAACACTGTAACAGAACCATGCCCAAAATTGGTATAGATAGCTAAACACGGAAGAAATGTCATATGAGATAAAAAATGACGACATTAATACATGATATTTGTTAACGGCTGGTATCCGCAACATGGGTTTTTGTATGGTATGGGGTACGTCGAAACCAGGGTTACGCAAGATCGTAGTAAAAGAGATGAAGACAATCACAGAAAGAGAGGCAAAGATTTTTATACAGGTTCGGGCCCCTATTTGATAGGTAATAGCCCTACTCCTGTTGGTCGAAGCCGGTCTTCATCTATATTCATCATCATCATACATGTACAAATATGTGGTAACCTATCTAAGTTGTCAACTTGGTGGCCTGGAGTACCAACACGTAGTCGACAACAGGGTAGTCTTTTTCTCTTTTCACTTGTCCCCTTCTTCCTCTAGGGGGTCTTGTATTTATACCCATAGAAATCTTCTTGTCAAAGTAGGATTAAGGAAACCAATACGGGTACTATCCGAGTAGTCTTATAGTTGTCATATAGGGCTCTTCTTCTCCTTCCTTATTCGGAATTCCTTCCACATACGAGGTATGATTCCGTATAAGGTATGATAGATGGTGGGCCTAGCCGAGTTTTGATCGAGTACTATTGGATATCCCTTATCGGTAACCCTGACAATATTTGTTAACGAGATTCAACCGATGCCTACTTCATGGAGCTTTTAATATGAGCACTACTTCTCGATTCAGTATAATTACTATCAACAACTCTTGATTGCCACGTCATTGGCAGTCGTTTCCTAGCCTATGCTACAAATCTATAATTGCCATGCAATTAACTTAGATAATCGACTGTATACATATATTTGACACACAACTCTAGAAAATATAGTAGACTAGAACGAACACATAGGATACTATTTTTTGTCGCACTTATTTTGTTGTTGTGAACTGGGTATCGTGACTAGGCTTTTGGTAGGGTTTATCCGATTTACTCATTTGAGTTTTGTCTAGATGAGAAAACCAGAATTAAACAAAGAACATAAATGAAGGTATTTTTAAGTATGTGATAAATGCTTTTTTTTCATGTCATATATGTTGTGTATGTTGTGCGCCACATAGTCGTATAGTTTTTTATCTCTATCTTAACATACTGTGGCTAAGATTTATTTACATTGTATATACGGATAAGAATGTACTTAAATTATCATGGATAACGATAACATCAAACTCTAATAACCAGTAAGATATGCCATCTTCAGTTGTACATGAACCTGCATAAACTGTACAAGCAAAGTCACAGTTATAAATTTGTTACAACGGCGTTAGTTCGTCCTCTGATCAATTATTACCCAGACACTTTAGAGCTCGGGTAAATTAACGGAGCCCTCTTTTCTACGTAAAGAGAACACAACCAAACGACGCAGTACACCCAACAAAAACCGCACGTACCGTACGTCGGTACGTGCCTCCCACAAAATGCAACTGTTCATCTCTGATGCAGGGACCAACAGATCACCGAGTAGCTCGAGGACGGAACAGGCCAGATCGCGTCGAATTGCCCGAGGTCCGAGCAACACAAGAAACAAACAAGGGATCAATCAAAATTCTCCGCCAAAACAAAAGCAAATTATCGAGAAAATCCTCCACCGTGCATACAGCGCGGAGCCGTGGGCACCACCAAAATCCCCAAGAAGTCCCCAACCGATAGGAGCCAAAACAAACGCTACCTTGGCTTGCACACGGAGACAAGGAAAGGATTTCAAAGCGTTTGCCCCCACCAGGCCACCACCCCACCGCTGCACCGCACGCTGCGGCAGCGGCTCAACTCAACTCAACTCACCACCAACGCTCCTCTCTCACTTATCACGCTCCTCCTCAAGCGGTGAGGCAAAATCTCCAAATCCCAAAAGGCCAAAACCCCCCAAAATTTGAAAAATTCTCAGATCCCCGCACAACCACGCCGAAATCTCCCGTCGACGCCGTGCCGTGCCGCGCCGCCGCCCCGCCCGGCCGCACTGCGGCGGCTGGCTCTCCTTCGCGGGCGCGGCGGGGGCACGCGGGGCCGCGCCGCCGTTCGCGGGTCGTGGGGAGGTGAATGCCTGAGGCTGACGTCAGCTGCCTCGGCGGCGGTGGCCTGCACCACAACGGGCTCAAGGGTTGGCCTGACCTGGCGGCGTTCTCCGGGAAGATGATGATGACGACGCCGCCGCCGCCGGCGGAGAAGCAGCAGGCGCGCCCCGCGGCGGTGGCGGCGCCGGCGGACGCGGCCCCCGACCAAACCCTAGAGTTCTCGGACGGGCTCCTCCTCCGCATGCTCGCCTGTCTCCCGGAGCCCCACCTCACGGGGGCCGCGTCGCTGGTCTGCAAGCGGTGGATGCGCCTCGCGGGTCGCCTGCGCCGCCGCCTCGTCGTCAGGGACTGGGCGTTCGTGACCCATCGCCTGCACTACCGCTTCCCCGAGCTGGCGGACCTCGACCTGTTCCCGGCGTCCATTGTCGCCCCGGCCGTGCCGTCCCCAACCTCCCCTCTCCTCACCTGCGCCGAGGTGTCGCTAACCCTAGACCCCACCGCGGACCCGCCGCTCGGCGCCTGCCGTTTCCTCGCCGATGACGTGCTCGACCGGGGACTTGTTGCCGTCGCCGCCAGTTTCCCCAATCTACGCCGCCTATCAGCCACAGCCGCCGCTGAGTCCGGGGGTCTGATGGATATTGCTGGTGGCTGTGCAACGTTGCAGGAGCTCGAGCTCCACAGATGCACTGACCTCGCCCTGAGACCTGTCTCTGCCTTTGCGCACCTTCAGATCCTCCGCCTTGTTGCCGCCTCCTCAGCGCTATATGGCACTGGTGAAAATGGTGGTGTCACTGATATCGGCCTCACCATCCTTGCCCATGGCTGCAAGAGATTAGTGAAGCTGGAGCTTGTTGGTTGTGAAGGCAGCTACGATGGCATTGCAGCTGTGGGGCGGTGCTGTGCGATGCTTGAGGAGCTCACGATCTCCAACCACAGGATGGACAGTGGGTGGCTTGCCGCGCTCGCTTTCTGCGGCAACCTCAAAACGTTAAGGTTGCAAGGGTGCTGCAGGATTGATGACGATCCTGGACCTGCGGAGCATCTTGGTGCCTGCCTCACGCTCGAGAGCCTGCAGCTTCAGCAGTGCCAGCTGCGTGACCGTCGAGCTCTCCATGCTCTCTTTTTGGTTTGTGAGGGTGCCCGTGAGCTGTTGATGCAGAATTGCTGGGGCCTTGAAGATGACATGTTTGCCTTGGCTGGGCTATGCAGGTATTGTAACCACAAATCTCATTCTTCAATCTTAGTATTACTAGGTTGTTGATATATTTCAATGATTACAGAATGGGAGCAGATAGTGTCTTTGAACTTTCACTGTTTAGTTATTCATGCTTTAAGTTTCATCTGTCAGATTGTGATGGTGACTCGCTGCCCACTGTAGTCTTAGGTAGCTTATGTTTGGCTGTTTTGACACTGGTTTAGTGTCAGGAGATGTAATACTTGCAATGCTTGGACCCCTCCATGTTTGGAGTCAGTAAGTCACCATTGCTTCCGCAGTGATTAATTAGAAAATAAGCATAATGGGACTTGAGAATGCAAATTTTATTATTTAGGGGTCTTTCTAAAAATCTCACTTATATAGCTTCAATTACTTTTTTCCTTTACGGGTCGTACCTTATGTTTGATAAGCGCCATAAACTACTCACCTTTGTTCAGTATACTGCATGGCTGTCAAATAAAAAAAGGTGTGCTTGCATTTTCATTTTGGCTGTTTTAGCAGATAATTGCTTGGCGAAGACGCCAATGTTTGTTACAGATGTGTGGGAGTTAAAAAGTATACCAGATTTGTGTTATATTCTTTGACATAATAACTTTTCTGTTATGTGTCAAAAACTACTAATAAACTGATGCCAATTCTGTTGAGAATACATTGCCCTTTCAGTCTATGCCTTATCCAGCTACTCGATGGGCATTTTATTCTATTCCTTTTATGACCGAAAATTTTGAGCAGTAAAAATGTAAACCATACTTAGATGCATAAGCAATGGATTCAATAAAGATGTAGGTCACTTCGATTGTTCCACCACAAACTGTGCACCACTGCCTGAGCACATGGATTCAATAAAGATATAGGCTTCATTGATTATTCCACCACAAACCATGCACTGATGTTATGGAAGATTCTTTGAAGTAACTTGCGTTTTTTGCTTATTCGACTCCTGCCAACAATGTTCTGAAGGACTGGTCATCACTTCTAAAAATTGACGGTGCCCTAAAAGGGCCAACAAAATGACGACATTTCAGTATATCATCTTTCAATGCGGTTCATTGGGCTACTAAATGTTACTAGTAGGCTATCTCATGCCACATAAAGTAGTTATGTATGATGCATAAATGTTATCCGGCTACACTTCCATGTACTTTTACATAGTTCTAGATTTGCGTTAGCATTGACCAATGCTAAGATTTGCATTGGAAGTGGCAGTGCTAACTAGGGTAGGTAATTTCTTTATATTACTGCAGAATAATTTACAATTTCTTCTGTCCCTCTATAAGCTTGTATCATGCATTGCGGCATATTGTATCATACTAATCAGATGCATCGTGTAACTGGATTATTAAAGTAGACATCAATCTACCTATAGGTTAAAACCATGTTTTTACCTTTATCTCAAAATTTTTACCTGGATATTTCAATATTATCCTCTGGAGATGCTTCGGCAAATAGAAGTAGTGCTGTAATAATGTAGAATATCACATTTATTATGTTGCTTTTTAGGAAATGGTGAAACATTTTAGTTACCTAGCTATGGTCTGCAACCTACATTTTTGGAAAGTGTTTGTTTTTGACTTACTTCTGGATCTTGACTTACATCTGCTGTGTTCTCTTTCTTTTTCAGGAGAGTAAAGTTACTCTCCTTGGAAGGTTGCTCACAACTGACAACTCGAGGTCTAGAATCGGTGATAACCTCATGGAGTGATCTGCAGAGCCTAAAAGTTGTCTCGTGTGATAAAATCAAAGATGAGGAGATCAGCCCTGCCCTCTCAGAGCTTTTCTCCGTTTTCAAAGAGCTGAAGTGGAGACCCGACAACAAGTCTCGTCTTGCTGCAAGCCTCGCTGATACTGGAATGGGAAAGAAGGGCAGGGTGCTTTGCAAAAGGGTATGAAGTCTGATCATCTTGGTGCTCCATTCCCCTGAGCTGCACTTCACGTCTATATGGATTGAACTTTTCTTGCAGCAAATCTTACCAGGCCATCAACGAGTCAAAGAGACGATGCTGAACTATTCAACAGGTGTTGCTGCTTAGTTGGATTACAAATTCAGAAGTTTGCATGCTCCTGGAAAATTCTTGATCTTAGAAGTTAATGGAAATTCTTCGAATTTAGAACAAAGGCGCTTGCCAATTTCCTATACTGAGAAGCTGACAGTATGATGCTCAGTTGAGGTGCAAATATGTGTTTGCACATGAGTTGTAACCTGTGCTGAGCCAAATGGCACGGAATATTGTTTCATAAGTTATGGCAGAACTTGTTAGTTCCTGATTAACATGAGAGCCAACAGAAAGTTTATGTTTGCTCCTCAGGCCATTTGCTCGAATTTCTGTCTACTGCCATCGTACTCATCTGCAAATGATGGGTTCGAAATACCAAGTGATACCCTGGTTCTTCAATGATCATTGTCTCTAATTTTACTTTGTCAAGAGAGCAGTAATTGAGAGGGAAAAGGAAAAGCGAACCGACAATCTGCGTATATATGCTGGTACAAAGAGAACCGGGCCCACTTGTCAGTGAAGGTTAACACACAACCCATGGTCCACAAGTCAGAAGACGACCTCTCTTTCTCTCAAGTCTAAACACAACATCCTCGCGCGCGCTCTGCGACCAACAAATTGCTTTCTTCCTCTCGAGAAATCAAGGCGAGGGCACCGGAAGAGGGCAAGAAGCCGCTCCCCCCGAGAAGATGGCGGCGGTCGGCGAATGTATCTCCTCCTGCGGGAGCACCAACATGCGGCGCGTCGACCACCTCCTCCCGCTCCCGATCCCCTGCGTGGGGGCGGAGCCCACCGCCGCGTCCCGCGTCTCGCCGGGCTCCTCCCCGGCCCGCTCCGACGTCTCCGAGGGCGCCGCCTCGTTCTACGCAGCCGACACCGAGGCCGAGCCGGAGGCGTCCGTCGGGAGGAGCACGCAGATGCTGCTCGAGATGGCCGCCATGGGGGGCCGCGGGGGACCCTACGGCCGCCGCCCGGCGTCGTCCTACGGCAGCTGCGCCGGATGGAGCGCAGGATCGCTCACCAACCACCGCCCCGCCTCGCCGTCCCCAGTCTGCAGCCCCGTCAGCAGCAATGGAGGGGAGGGATGTCTCGGCGGCGGCGGCGGAGGCGAGCGCCGCGACGGTGACGACGAATCCTCGTTCGCCACGCCACGGCTGGTTAGTTCCTTGGGTTCTTGTTCGGGAGGGAGACGGTACTGAGGGTTCTTGGTTCTTGATTTTTCCTGCCTCGGGTCTTGATTTTTCAGTTTTGCGTAGCATGCGGCTCTTGAATTGTGCTAAAATTCGCCGATTTCTTGTGTGAGTTCTTGGAGGAAAGGACGTTTCTTGGATGGGGTTATTCGGTTTCTTGCATATATTCTAGGAACAAGCGTCTCCACTTTTAACAATTCGTCTAGGGCTTCAATGCAAGATCTATCAATGTTCCTTGATTTGATGTGTGACCTTTGATCGATCCAAATTGTGAAGCGGTAATGATAACAATTTTGTTTGCTGATACATTTCTGCTTACTGAATCTTGAAACAGCCCGAAACCATAGAATTCTTAGCTCAACCATCTTGCTTGTTACTACCCTCTGTTTCAGATTGTAAGGCGTCCTACTAGAGGTAGGATGCCTTACAATCTGAAACGGAGGGAGTATATAATTATCTGACTGCCAATGCCACTGTTTAAAATAAATTTTGGATAATTCCCTGTCTGGGTCTATCGAATTGTTACATGTAGCTTTTGTTTTCTGTGTCCATATAGTTATATTTATCTCTCGGTTTGATTTTTCACCGCCCATACGTAGTTCAGAAATGTTAAGAATCCAGTTGTCTGCAGGAAGAAGACCAAGAAATGCTGCCAAACAGAGGAGATTTCATAAAACCGTCTACCACACCACGACACATCAGACTGCAAACGCCCAGGCACCCTTCCCAGCTGGATAGGAGATGTGGGTACTTTTGCTGCCTCCTTCCATATATTGCCTTCACATTTTCCTTTTTTGCATTGCATTTTCAATAAATCCACTTGAAACATGCAGTTGAGAGAACTAATCCAGTGCCACTAAGATTCACCCACAAGGCCACTCCAGCTAGATCGATGCGCCGAGCTCAGTCCTCACATAAATACCGTAGGCGTTTGGGGGCAACGGATGCTATCAGTGAATGGAGACTGCCCAAAGTCAGTGAAGAAGAGGATGAAGTAATTGATCAAACAGATTGGCAGGTTGATACTCTGTCTTCTCGTATATCCTCAGGTATTGATCTAAACCTCACGAGTCCCATCAGTTCTTCAGGAAAATAAGATTTTTAACAATTCTGTCTGCTGCAGCTCGTGATTGGAACTTCAAGCCTGGTGGTGCCTATGAGGGAACCAATCATATTGGTGGTGCTTTTAACCATTCAGATGGCGAAAATAGCCCAGTTGCAGGCCAAAGAATGAGGAGATGGCTCCAGGGTTCTGCGGTTAAACCTAAGGAAAATTTTGTACACCCCAAGTTGGTTACCTGGAGGAATGCAGAGATTGAAAAGCTCATAGACAAGTAATCTACATCATCTGATCTTTCACAATTATAACCTCTGAACTCACACTTGATAGAAATTAGTTTTAGAGATTGCCTGGAGCAAAAATATCATGTAACAAGAACAATTATACTATTTGTCAATGATGATAAGTTCTCAAATTGCTTACTAGCCGATTAAAATGTTGCATTTTATCTCTTCAGCCTTGAAGTAAAGGTTCAATTACTAGTGTAGTCATGACTGCTTGTGAGCTGTTATTGTGTGGTTTGTTGAATATTTGATATTCAAACTTCATAATCTACTGTCTTATAAATGCCATCATTGATCAAGTTTATAACAAATTTTGGTTGGTTTGTCCCAGAGTGACATGTTTTAAACTCATCTAGTCAGAGTATTGATGTAAATTAATTCAATTAGGCTGAGAAGAAAAGAGGCAGATATCGATGACTGGCAAATGAATCAGGTTACACAAGCAAAGGAGAAGATGAAAAGAATTGAGGTATGCTTTATATCCCCCCCTGCATTGAACATTTTTAGTTTAATTTGGTGGAGTCTGAGTTGTAGTTTCACACTTACTGCTTTTGTGCCTTAACTGGAAACAGATCAAGTTGGAGAAGAAGAGAGCGCAAGCTGCAGAGAAGATGCAAAAGGCAATAAAAAATGCACAAAAGAAAGCTGATAAGAAGAAAATCAAGGAGCATGCAGCAACTGATGAACAGATAGCTGGTGTTGAGAGAGCAATGGTGAAGATGTCTAACAAAGGAAAGCTCCCCTGGTCACTGGCTTTTCTGTAAACGAGCTCTTCACTTTTGGTAGATCGAAGCAAACGGATTTTTTGAAACCAACCGTGCTGTCAGAACTGAGAAGCAGTGCCAACTACTGAAAGAATATTTGTTGTATATAACGGTGGTTTGTCATCCTTAGATGATACAAGTTTCAGGTTTTATACCTGATTAGCATGTGAATACTGTTCTTTAAACATGACACGAACAATCAAGAACAGATTATTGTACTTTCACTTTTGTTGGGGCTGCAATTACTGTTCTCAGGAACAACATTATTTTCCCCATTGAGGATTTATTTGTAAATACGAATGTATAGTGACAAACTGACAACTTCTATGTTTTGGTATGATCTGATAATCCCCACATGCTCACCTTTTTCCATATCCCTTTTCTGTTGTTTGGTTTAATTATTTTGTACGGTGGTACTTGTTTAAACGATGTACAGTAATACATGTTGTCCGACTAATTGGACCTAGGGCAACAACAATTCCAATGCATTAGCAACTCTGCAGAATTGCAGATACTACCAGCCATGCCGGGTGCTAAGTTGCTAACTCAGGCTTGGAAGTTCAGAAGAAAGTACTATCTTAGAGATAAATCATAAAATACGAATTTAATCGAGAGATCGTGATGAAATATCTCACTTGTAACCGTCAAACTGACTTGTCAGACCAGACCGCCCTTTTTATTCGGAGCGGCCAGTCGTGTCGTGGCCGGAGACATGCCACCGATTTCCACTCGTCATGACCTGTTTCTGTAGTCTGTACGAATGCTCTTTCGTGTCGAAGAACTCGTTAGCCTCATCTCACCTCGCGGTCTCTCCGTACGTTCCAGATTCCCAACTCCAGCGAGTTCCGCCGTCGCGAGGCCTCTCTTCTCCGGCGCCGAAGTGAATCGTGCAATCCGTACATCCTCCTTCCACCGGAGCAACATTGGGGTGTAACTCATGCATCCGCCGCTGCAGCTAATAATCAGCGATGCCGATGGCGAGCGACGTGGATCAAAACCCGGCCGAAGAAACCACGGGCCATGTGGGCGACGACATGGAAGAAATTCGCCACGACGTGGATCAAAAGCCGGCGGAAGATACCACGGGCAATGTGGATGGCATGGAAGAAACTCGCCAGCATGTAGGCAAGGTGTGATCTAGCACTCTCGTCCGTGAAAACGTTCGTGCTGACAATGCTATTCAATCAAATTGTCTTTTATGGCGAGCTAATTATAAGTGCGACAGGTGAAAGAGGAGATTGTGTGGTGCCTGAAAGCAGGCTTGACGAAGGCGGAGATGTTCCGACGACTTCGCGAGAAGGGTTTCAACCCGAGAATCTACTATGCCGGTATAAGAAACTAGAACTAACTCCATCAATTCCAATCTCCTATTTTCGCATCTGTAAATCGAGCTAGTCGAGAGAAAAGTTGTCGATAGCTTGAAGTTCTTGATTCTGATCGTTTGCGTACATGTATGAATTTGTAGTGTACAAGGAGCTGCGTCGGCAGAACGAGGATTTCTTCACATTATACACGTTGAAAGTAGCGGTGCACACGCAGATCAGCCGGCTAAATATTCAGCTTGCCTTGTACCGTTTGCAGCTTCAGCGGCAGGCCAACGCGTCCGGCGCCGGCGGTCACCAAGGTCGCCACTGCGGCAACCCGTCGTGTTCAGGACACCATCCGGTTGCTGTGCCTGCGCAGCATGGACAGGCGCCCACGCTGCGCGCGATGCCGTCAGCACCGGTCGCGGCGGCTCCCACTTCAATGGCGACGGCACGGCACGCGCATCGCCGCGACGTCACGGGAATGCCGCCTCCGCCGCTGCCGACGCCAAACCGCGGTGGCCATCCCGGCTCGAGCAGAGGCGCACACGCCGTGCAACAGTTAGCAGCCGGCCACCGCGTGCCGGCGACGCAGTGGCCGGGCGCGGGCGCGGGCGCGAGACAAGTTGGGCGAGCGGTGCCCAGCGGCTGGCCGGCTGCAGGTCCCGGCCCATCGACGTCGGCCACTCCCGTCGCCTCCGGCGTGGCAGGCCCCTTTCCTCCGGGGCAGCGCGGAGGCGATTCTCATCGTGTCGCCACGCCTTACGGTGACTCTCGAAACCAACACCAACGCCAGCAATTCTCGCAGCAACAGCGGCTGCAGCGTGTCTCTCAACACCAACACCAAGAGTTCTCTCAGCAACAGCCACAGCACAGTGGCTTTCGACACCAACACCAACACCAACAACTCCCTCAGCCACAGCAGAGTGAGAGTGGCTTTCAACACCAACGCCAGCAATTCTCGCAGCAACAGCGGCTGCAGCGTGTCTCTCAACACCAACACCAAGAGTTCTCTCAGCAACAGCCACAGCACAGTGGCTTTCGACACCAACACCAACACCAACAACTCCCTCAGCCACAGCAGAGTGAGAGTGGCTTTCAACACCAACGCCAGCAATTCTCACAGCAGCAGCTGCAGGGCTACCAGGCGCAGCAACATTGGCACGCGGGTGCGAGCTCACCTTTCGCTGCACCTCAAGCTGGGGCTCAACAACAATATCCCACTCCTCAGCATCCACTGCAGCAGCACGGTGGTGGCGGCAACGCCGGGGAGAGGCAGTGGGGGTTTTCCACGCCAATGCCGTCGCATGCCGAGGTGCAGCGGCCGCTGCCGTTGTCGCAGCTGGCGTTGCAGGTGGGAGAGCAGCAACGAGCCAACAGCCAACTACAGCAGCAGCGGCAGCATCCGCCAGTAGAGCCCCCAGACAGCAGACAGCAACGGTGGCAAGCAGGCGGAGGGAACTCATGTTAAGTGAGCACGGTGTTCGGATACTGAACGGCTGACTATTTCTTGTGTTGGGCTTAGGTTTAAGGAATTGAGTTTACTGTGTTCTTGAAATCTGTTGGGGCTTTCTTCTAAAGCTGGATTTCTAATGATCTTAGGTCTGAAAGTATATTCTTTTTCATGTTTGTTAGATTTTAGGGATTGAGTTTGCACAGTCGGCTGTTCTTTCTGATAGTTTTGACTTGAAGCAAATCATTTTCGCATTTCATTTCTTCTATTTCTAGTGTATACATACGACTTTATAATCTTAACTCCAACTGCCAGGCTGCAAGACTGACCATAGTCTTCAGGAATGCAATGCTACACAGACTAGCTTCAGGAAGTACAATGCTACAAAATAGCTTCAGGAAGTACAAATGTACAGTGCTACAAGGCTGATGCTCCATCAACTCCAAGAATTTTACAGTCCAAATTTCCAAGGATAATGGCAATGCTGCATTTAGAATTCAAGTGCGGAACTACCAGGACAGCATTTAGGACAACAAAATCAAGGACAGCCATTTAATTCAATCCCCATTGGAGAGTATCCTAAGATCAGGTTTGCACTTTGCACACAAAGCGCATTGGCATTCAACAAACAGTAGAAACACCATTAAAATACATCACAACAACGTAGCAAACAATTGAGCACTTCAAAATAATCTCATTTATCATTATTATTGCAGGAAAGACACTCAAAATTGTTGTTAACAAATACATCTCTGGCCTTTGCAACGTATACTTGCATGTTTTTATCAAATTATACTAAAAGGCATGATCTTAAAAACTTTGAAAGGTCCAATAGAACCACAATTGTAGGAGTAAAAGCAGGCAGCACAGAAACTGATTTAGTTCACTACTCTACAAAAGTCTTATCACTCTGATAGAATGACATGAGCAGGTCTTCCAGCATTTATCACCTTGGGACAGACTGACCCATCTCTATATAAACACAAATAAAGCATACATCAGAATACTGAATATCTCAACTCTTCAATTATAACTTTTATAAGAGTGGATGCATACAGCGTTGATGTTTTCGCTGACACTACCGAAAGAACTTTTACAAATTTCAAAGTGTCCAAAGCATAAATTCTATGACTAAGATGGATGTCGCAGTGATACATGTGCAGCACTGCCACAACAGCCAAGCACCACCTTAAGACATTGCGTAAATGGTTCACGTACCATCACTTTCATCTGAGAAGAGAAGAATGATCATATTGTAAACTAAAACGACAACCATATTGATAAACACTCTTTGTTAAAAATAAATCAACGAAGTATGCATCCATGCAAACAGGGAAGTCTAGAAAAAAAATGCAAGTACCATAGAAAAATTGCATAAATAATATTAAATATTTCTCAGACAAATAGACTTGGATAAACAGCCTAGTATTGCACAAGAACATGTATAATAGTGTTTATTCCATCAAGTCGTCCCTCAACACAGGCAGCTAAGATTCTAGGTAAAAATGATGACACTAGTCTTGATTACAATTTGACATGTCTAGGCACTCATTCTTGAAGATTGTGAAGCAAAACAGCAAGCTCCTGGTAAAATCTTTCAAGAACTAGCAAGTCATGTGCCTGCAGAAACCAGATGTCTTACTCAATTGACCTCAATTCATCAAAAAGAACATTGCTAAAGAAGCAAATCTGATTTACTATAGCACGAAATTGGTCAAAATGTTTTGCTTTTCATAAATAATTTGGGGACCTGGATTTTCTTTTTCCCTTTGGGACAAGGAGGTGTGATGGTTTGCTGATCAGCATGGGATTTTTTTTTTTTTAAAAAAAAAGATCGCACCGTCAAGATGTTGATATATGCAACACTAGTTCATTGTACTAGAGGAGACAACGATTAGTGTACGAACACAATTTGTTCGATATTCACAACTTTTGAAGTTATGTTTCCACTTGAGACATCAATCAGAGAAGTATGACCTCCAGTCTGATGCATCTATTTAGACATTGCAATATTTCAGCGATAACGTTGAACACAAAAATGCTAAGTTAAGGGGACAACAACACTGATTAAACAAACAGCAACAGATCCTATAAAATAGTTGCCAAACAAGTAGCTGCGCTAACAGTGGGTGAAGAATGAAGTACACAATAATATGCACGGGCACGGTTCTCACCCAAACGGAAAAGACAGGCAAGAGCATGTCATCGATTGGTATGATTGTTAAAGTCCGGGATAGGTGCGACAGAGGATACCCTGAGAGAGAGCGCAGCAGCTCCGGGACGCCGTGCTCAGCCGCGACGTCAGCCTCGCCGCCGCCACCGCGCTGTGCAGCGGCAGCAGCGACAACCCCGCGCAGCACCCGAGCTCCACCGACATCCTGCGCGCCACAACCACAAAACCATTCCCGTCACAGATCCGGCGCCGCACGAGCCCCCCAAAATAATATTTTTAAGAAATGCGACCGCGGACGCTACCTGGAGAGGCGAGGGGCGCCGCGGAGCGCGGCGGAGCGGCCGGCAGCGGTGGGGATGGAGCGGGCGGCCCCCGCCGAGCGGCAGGCGGAGGAGGCCATGCGAGCGGCGGCGCGGAAGCAGGTCGAGGCCATTCCGGGGGCGACTTGGTTGGAATCCGGAGATGGGGGTGGAGGAGGAGGAGATGTGGGCGTGCGAGGGTTTCGGCGTCGGGATGAAGCGGCGGCGGCGGCGGTACGTTACCCTTCCTTTCCTTCCCTTGGAGAAGGGGATGGAGAATTGGAGATGTTCGGGCCTCCAGGATAGCGGATACAGCCCGGCCTGGTAATTCCTGGTGGGCCTCAGAGATGAGAATTTTTCCTGGCCCAACACAGTAGAAAAAAATCAGGACGACTTCGGGATTTTTTTTTCTTTCCTATTTGGTAGGAGAAAGGATTAGTCCCTCCCATTGCGTAGATAATTTCTCATTGAGACTTTAGTAAAGTGTTTGGGTTTGTTCACTTTGTTGTCAAAATAGACCCTACCATTTGTTGGCAAACAAAAATTTTGGCATTTTTGCCAACATTACCAAAATTTGGTAACAAGCCAAATGCATCCAATATTCGTGGGTTTCTAAATAATGGAATGGTTTA
Source organism: Leersia perrieri (assembly GCA_000325765.3). Taxonomy (NCBI): domain Eukaryota; kingdom Viridiplantae; phylum Streptophyta; class Magnoliopsida; order Poales; family Poaceae; genus Leersia; species Leersia perrieri. Next base: position 18,826,738 of record CM002480.1, on the reverse strand, counting down.
AAATGGCAACAAACTGAACAACCCTTTTATGTTTGATGTTAGTCACTTTCCTAGCTATGCAAATGCCACTTCATAATCATCAAACTTACCTAGCTGAAACTCATCCTAGAGAAAACTACCGCAATATTGATCAAAACCATCATAAAATACGATTTATGTTATTATGTGTCTAGTTGAGGGAGAAAATAACGCTTCGTAGCTCAGTGTAAAAACTGAACATCGACTAAACTTTTGCTAACAAAAAGTTTTACCCATATTTTATGAACTTGTCCAAATATAAAATTGATGTGTATACTTTAAAAGATTGAACAAATTATAGTCGTAAGCATCAAATATAGAAAAAAAAGCTGGATAATGGGGAGGATTTTATAAAGAGGGAAATATGAGCGTGCCCAAGAGTTGAACATAACATGGACCTCAGGGCTAAATCCACACACATGTTAGCATCAAATATTTATAGCTGGATTATCTCTTGAACATAACGACTCTGGAGAAAGTTCGTTCTTGCATGGTTTTTGATTAATTGTAGTAATTTAAATACATCAGGTAGGCACAGGCACTACTCGAGGAAACGGGCAAATGTATCTCAGACACTGGTCGTGGAAACAGGTAAATGAATCTCAGCCAGTCTCACTCGTCTCACAAAACTTCAGCTTTAGACGTCAGTCAAAGCTCGTATTAGGTGTTTCACTAACACTCATTTGCATTCCCGGTCTCTTCCTTGGAAAGCTTGATCATGTCATCAATCCTCATGATCATTATTGCTGCCTC
>CM002480.1:18800518-18825867 GCA_000325765.3 Leersia perrieri | reverse complement strand
CCTTAAAGAAAGATAACATAAATATCGACAGACTACCAAGGATTGAGTTTATAAGTACAAAACGAACTCCTACAGAAAGCATTTTCCCTTGCTAGCCACTAAGTTTCTTTTGGAATCTTTCTTCTACTTCTTTCCAATCTATGTTACGAAGTTTTCTATAGTGTTGGAATTCCAAGATAGCGGAATGGGAAAGAACCCATGTCACAAAAAGCTATCAGCGTGAACAACTGAAGTGGAAATGGTGGATTGAGGATTTGTTTAATTCCAAAAATTTTTGGACTTGGTTGTCACATCGGATGTTTAATCAGATGTCGAAAGGCTATTTCGGCGATTAATTAAAAAACTAATTACATCGGATGTTAGAAAACCGCAAGACGAATTTATTAAGTCTAATTAATCCGTCTCTAGCATAAGTGGGTTACTGTAACGCTTATGGCTAATCATGGACTAATTAGACTCAAAAGATTTGACTCGTGATTTTTAAGTAAACTATACAATTAGTTTTCTTTATCTATATTTACTTCATGCATGTGTCCGAAAATTCGAGTGATGTTTTTGGCAAAAAAAAAAGAATATTGGAAACTAAACGAGCCCTGAGTGGTATGAATAATGAACGTATGATCTTGAAGTCCTTTTGCCATTGCTATGTGGGTGGTGCTATGTGAATGGTAATGAGTCATCAGAAAATCGTCAGTTCGCTGTTCTGTTCCATCTGTAGACGTTTGGAGGTTGAGCCGTTGAGCGAAGTGTTAATACAGTGATTGCTGGGAAATCTTCAGATGGACTGGCAACTAAATTACTCCCAAGTCCCAACCTGTATCTCGTTTCAAGAGCTGCACGTGGAGACAAGTGCGATGTGCAAGCGTTCTTCTTTAGCACAGGATCCAGCACCAGTTCTCTGAAAAGCGACGGCTTCCTTATCTGATCCAGACGAGATTTGCGTGGCGTGAAATCAACCGGTCTCCAGAACGCCCATCGAACAGAGAGACCTGCCTCCAAAGAGGAATCAAGCCGATCGCCTGGATAAGACAGGCAGAGATAAGGTAGGAGTAGTACTACGGTACAAGTACAAAAATATCAAAGCAGAGCCAGACCTTCCATGCTGACCATGCATACAGATCAAATACTCGGTACTCTGTGTACATCAATACTCTGCACTGCATGTACATATGCTTCGGGGGAGAAAATAATCTTGCTCCAACGAAATTCTGCATTGTCATATACACACTTGCATTACATGGCTAGCTTCATGCATCATGGATTCATGGCTTCACCACTTCGCTGCATGTGTCTTTACATGGAGGGCGACGCCGACGCGCATTAGCCGTAGTCCGCACCTCCTATACATTACTCCCTTTGGACTAATTCAGGCGATGCGGCAGATGCATGCAGGATCGATCGACGACACACATGCAGCAGCAGTCTCGACGCCTCGACGGTGCCCACACGGATGCATATACTCAATGAGTATTACTTGTTCAATGAATGATGAATCAATGGTTCGGTGGTCGTGCAGTACAGTGCATGCACACGCCTGCAGAGCCAGGAGATTGATAGGATGGATGATGCAGGGGATGCATGCATGTTTGTGTCAAGTGCGCCGTCTCAGTCCACAATTAAGCTTAGCAGGCAAGCGGCTACAGGAATCTTCTGGTCTATAAGCAACCGGTACCGGTAGACAACTGGATTAGGGCCGGATTAGGGACCCTTGTAAGCACATTACATTACTCGATCGGCTCCGGCTCCGTCCATGGACGTAAAGACCGACGGCCAGACCGACCTGGTAGCTGCGTGCATGCGTGCCGTTCGAGCGATTGCCGCGTACTAGACCGCTGTGTGTACCGGACGGCTTATAAATGCTGTACGATATGTGATTTAATCGTACGTGTACGTCTGGCCCCTGGACACCGAACGACCGAGCTACAGTCCAAAGCCAGCGTACGTACGATCTACAGCCCTACAGAACTCCACTATACTACCACAGGATTAACTGTATGCCTTCGATACGGTGCCTAGCTTAATTTGTTCTTTGTTAAACGTCGTGCTCGTGCGAGACACTGTGCCATCAAAAAATCACACAGAACGACAACCGAATACTCGGAAGGTAAATAATTCCAACTCCGAATAACTGACGCGGCGACTATTCCTGCCACCCCTTTCGTGCCAATCTTTACACGTACGTACACATGGACACGTGGCCCAATTTCCCACCCATCCAGGCCCCCCTCCTGTCCTCACCCAACCAAGAACCGCGCACCTGGGAAGTGGGTCCCACGCAGCTCGCACGCAGCCGGCCACACAGCCGCCCCACCCTGCCACCACCCACGATCTCTCTCATGCAGACTGCACGGTGACTCTCACGCCCGTCCCTCCCGGTCTCTCTCCAGCTAGACTATTTAAAACCTTCTCCGTGTTCCCCTTCCATTCCTGCCACCTCTTCCTCTTCCTCTTCCACGATCCACCACATTACCACATCCGTCTCCACCGATGGCGAGCACCGTGTGTTCCATGTGCGGCGACGTCGGGTTCCCGGACAAGCTCTTCCGCTGCGCCCGCTGCCGCCGCCGCTTCCAGCACTCGTACGTTTCCGCATGAAACCGATAAAACCTCCCCGTTCATTTTTGCCTCTCCCCCCTCCCTATTGATTCTTGGCATCTAGCTAGGTACGTACGTACATGCTCATCAAAAACTGATGCGTAGCCTGATTCAGCTACTGCACCAACTACTACGGCGACGGGGCGCCTGCGGAGGCGGGCGCCGGCGTGTGCGACTGGTGCATCAGCGAGGCCTCCGCGTTCGTTGGCAAGAAGGGGGCGTCGGCGGCGGCGACGCCGGGCGCAGTCAGACAGCTGGTGGAAGAAGCAAACGAGGAGTCGTTTCGCGGCAAGAGCAAGACGGCGGCCGGCGGTGGCGAGCAGCAGCAGGCGATGGAGTGCGGCGGGCGGAGGGTCTCCAAGGGCGCCGTCCGCAGGTACAAGCTTCTCAAGGACGTCTTGTGCTAGACATACCGAAACTGTGGAAGCTGATGATCCAGTCACCTTCTCACCACGTCTTGTACAAACCTAGCTAGCATTATGTAATTAGATGATCCATGTGTGAATGTCGCTCGATCTCCATCTGTTAACCGCGCGCGTGTGGCGTACGTGTGTGTGGATGTACGATACTCCTTCCGTCGATATCCTAGCTAATCTGTGTATGTTGTCAGTGTCATAGCCATGATGTGTTTCACGAGAGGTATCAGCTTGTGATGAAAATGAGAGCCTTGATATCTTGCGTGGCATATTTGTCCATACACCAAACGATACTCTTGGTCAACCGTACGTGCGACATGCGGGTGCTAATCTTCCCGTCATTCGCTCTCGTCATCAGAGGAACCGACTCTCGTTTCTTAATTTATATATACTCGATCGATTGATCATTGTCTATGATTAGTAATTAGTCGTCCATCCATCCACATCGATCGATCTCCTTCAGACATACATAACCATATACATCAATTAATCACACCAGTTAATTAAGACTTCAGTAATTAATTAAGCACCACGCGTCTTTGCATGAGATGATTATTAGATCCATCCATCCCTTCCTCTGGTAGTACGTTCCTACGTGGTGCTCTCAGCTACTCCCACAAGAACTCTCTAGAAGGCGATCACGTTGCATTCTCGGCACCCTTACCTTTTTTTGTTCCTTGTCTCATCGCGGCGGCGTGCCGATACAGAGGAATCAAACCGGCAATTCAGCAGCAAAGGACTCCAAAGTGGCCGACAAAACCACGTTAAATCTCCCCCACTTGTGGGTTAGCCTCGGATGACACGCAGATCTTTGTGGGCGCAAGAATCCCATTGAAAGTTGGAAACGCCACTCGATCGCACCATGCCCATCGGATAGGTCGATCGAGCTCTGAGGCTCTGACAGCACAGTGCCCCGGTCAACCGGAGCTACTCGATCGATCGATCGATCGATCTATCGATCTGCTCCGTACGAACCGGATAAACGAATGGTTGGTGTGTCTGTATGGGTGGCTGCCGTCGTGGCACGTCGGCCTTTCTCCCGTGCTCACGTGTACAGTACAGTGTACAGTGGCACTACTAGCAGAGCATGTTTTAGCGGCGGGGTCACTGTGTATCAGTCAGTGTATGATCGATGCATCGGTCAGGTGATGCGTCCGTTCTCAAATAGTGTTATAGTGATCGATCACGTGAGTGGGTTATGTGTGTGTACCCGCAGTATGAACTTTATCAGTGTATCAAACTGCATCGTGTAAGGAGGATCAAGCTGCTTCTAAACCTAATCGAAATCCTGGGTCTCATTGGTCTGGTTGAGTAGGCCACAGTGACATATACTACGTATTGTTGTGGACTTGAACAATGCTAGAATCTAGATGATGCTAGACGTATAGTACGATCCGGTAACTTACCAACCTTCTTGGGCCGATGAAGAAATTGAAAAACAAATTTGGGCCATGGAAGTCGAACTAGGCTCTATGGAATCTTCCCTACAAGCCCAGGCCGGTATACAACGCATTCCTGCGGGCTGCAGCTAGCTGTGTTCGTCACAGGACTCACAGCATGAAAAGTACACCATTTTTGCCTGGATCCTGGGAGTGTGTTCTTTTATTGTGGTTGCCAAAAAAATTAGTGTTGCACATGAAACGATAAATATCATTAGTGTGCGATTAAGTGAGTATTAGTCATTTTAAATTTGATAGATTAATTTGATTTTTTTAAAAAAACTTTTGTGTATAATTTTCTTTGCTAAAAATATAATGTTTAGCCGTTCGGGAAGTCTATAATCAAACCAATTCTATCGAACATGTCCCTTATGTCGGAAGTACAAAAAAATTGTTCTAAGAGAAGAATCAAGAGCTTTGTCATTTTAATTAGTATAAAGTATAGAACCGTCTTTTACAGGATCAATGGGCGTGGGGAGAACAAACCTTGCAACACAACTTTAAGCGACTTAATTTTTGGATGTGCTCAGGGACAAATCCAGCATGAATGCTGGGAGACTCAATCCCCCTACCTCGGAAGAAGATGGAGATAAAGGAGAGAGTAGAGGTGCTGGATGAGGAAGAAGGAGATGAGCCCCTCTCTATTTAATTTATAGGTCCGTCCCTGGAGGTGTTTATAGGGTAGAGTATACATGCGTATGGTTATAGGTGAGTGTGTACGTATTTATGGGCGTCTGTGTCTATATTGTATTTCTAGGAAAAAAACAAGATTACGATTACTTGAGCTAACATTTCATAAAACTGGAATATAAGAAAAGCAGAACACCAGCAATCATCTCACGTTGCAAAGCAAGGATTGGATATCAAATTAATCACAGTTTAGATAAGGTGAAGCTGGACAGATAACATATTTGAGCAAGAAATCCTCGGCTACAAAGAGAATGAACGTGCAGTTTGCTCACCGAGGGCAGGCAGGCAGACAGACAGCGGAAGAGTGGCGCTCATGTGGAAAAGATTCCGAATTGCAGGCGTGATTTCTCAATCATTAATGCAAAGCGATAAGGTAATTAACAAACAATTGCAGGTTTGCAACGTCATGAAACGACATAAATCCACAGCGGAATGTTGCCACTGAATATTGCAGAGAGCAGGACATCGCAACTAATCTCAGCAGATTAGTGGCTAGAGCCTTGTAAATTAGCCAAAAAGTGCTTAACCACTGCACTATAAAATGCGTGCCTCGCGAGTCAAAAAATTGGCTGTTGTTAGAGAGTACTCTATGAAAATGCAGAAGATTCTTGCAATTCTCTGTTAAGTTTATTTTTGGATGATGTCTGCATGACCAGAATGAAGGAGCACAAACCTTGGTAACATCTTTGGTAAGGCTTTGACTTGCATGGATTAAAAGAGTATTAAGTGCCAGCGAAATAATAGTGGAGTAATCCACAGCTTCTCTGATGCACTTCTATCAGAAATTCAGAACTCAAACCCTGGAAGCTATGATAATCAATCCTGTGTCCGCCGTCCCAATATCAGCCATGCAGTCAACAGCCGCCCTCACTGCAAAAATTTCTCTTCTGTTACTATCACCAATATGAATAAATGCACTCCGAACAAATGAAAACTTTAACTCTTGCACCATCAAATGCACTTACATTGGAGATGAAATGCAGGGAAAACATTTTCCAATGGTTACAGTAAAAGAAATCAATGTACAAGTCGTAATCATCGTCTGTCCTTGCCTAATGACGTCTCTGCCACCGATTTTAGCACTATCAAATTGCTGTACCTGACGCAAACTATGTGTATTTAATATTCTAATTCACCGACCTCAAAATGCAGAGTTCTCATTTGCTCCTCTACCGCGATCACTGATCCGAACTATCTAGAGAAGTAGAAAGTGGAGTATTCAAGACCATCACTGTATCTAGTGAAGATTTCTTGGGTTGCGAATGCTTCTACCTGACCCACTCTATGAAAGACGCGAGTTCATTTTGATGGAAAGAACTTTCCCTGATTGCTCATACTTGGCATGCATGTAGAAGTAGAACTACTACTGGTTGCAACTTGCAACAGTCATACTAAAAGCAAACTGTGAACCGTTTTTCTGCATAAGCTTCCTAGTGTAAACCGTTAACCTTTTCCTTTGAATTGAGAGGAAGCGTCCTATGCCGCTTTTAAATGATTTTAGAATTTTTTTTGAACTTAGGCCACATTTTTCATTGACCCGGCTTGAAAAACAAGCCAAAAGAAGTTACAGAGGTTCACAGAGAAAAGAAAACAACAGAGATCTTGGGTACATCAGCGCGGGACATGCCCAGCAGCTCAAAGCGAGAAAGATTTTAGAAATTTTGAATGGCCAGCAAACATTTGATCACTTAGTTTCCTCAGAAAAACACATGAGAAGAAACAAGGACAGCATATCAAACATTTCCAGCTATTAAATTTCACAACATCCATGTTACTGCTACTTAAATCTAATATTAGACTCTTAGTGTTCTCGTTGCCACACATTACTCGTACTTAAGTTTTATAATGGCAACAAACATTTGGACAAATGAAAGTGCGGTTGGGCGGGCTAGTATCAATCATTGAACAAGCTAGAGTTTAATTAAAATGTTTGTGGTGATCATTCGCACCGCCCATTCTATTCTAATCCACAATTTTAACGAAAAATTAAGTCGCTAACACGACGCCATGTGTATAAAAAGGGCCTAAGCTGAATGAGCTTGCCACATCAGTAACCAGTAAGCTCCCTTAAGTGTAGAGTCCTTTCCACACTTATCAGAGTAAGGGGAAAAAATATAGAGGGAGAGAAAAATGGTGAAGCTCGCATTCGGAAGCTTGGGCGACTCTTTCAGTGCCACGTCCGTCAAGTCCTACGTGGCGGAGTTTATCGCCACCCTCCTCTTCGTCTTCGCCGGCGTCGGATCAGCCATTGCCTATGGTGAGTTCAGCATTAACCAGCCTGATATACATATACTCCATGGTTCAATTCTGACATACCGACGGCTTGGATTGTGCAGGGCAATTGACCAGCGGTGGCGCTCTTGACCCGGCCGGCCTTGTGGCGATCGCGATCGCCCATGCATTCGCCCTTTTCGTCGGCGTTTCCATCGCCGCCAACATCTCCGGCGGCCACCTTAACCCGGCCGTGACGTTCGGCCTCGCCGTCGGCGGTCACATCACCATCCTCACCGGACTCTTCTACTGGGTCGCCCAGCTGCTCGGCGCCTCCATCGCATGCCTTCTCCTCAAGTTTGTCACCCACGGCAAGGTCAGCACATGACACCATCACCGTACATTTTTCTCACAACAATGAACACGTGATTAACCGGTGAAATCGATCTCCAATTACGCGTGCAGGCCATCCCGACGCACGGCGTCACAGGCATCAGCGAGCTGGAGGGCGTGGTGATGGAGATCGTCATCACGTTCGCGCTGGTGTACACGGTGTACGCCACGGCGGCGGACCCGAAGAAGGGCTCTCTCGGCACCATCGCGCCCATCGCCATCGGATTCATCGTCGGCGCCAACATCCTCGCCGCCGGCCCGTTCAGCGGCGGATCCATGAACCCTGCCCGCTCGTTCGGCCCGGCGGTCGCTGCCGGCAACTTCGCGGGCAACTGGGTCTACTGGGTCGGCCCGCTCATCGGCGGCGGCCTCGCCGGGCTCGTATACGGTGACGTGTTCATTGGCTCCTACCAGCCCGTTGCTGACCAGGACTATGCGTAAGGTGGATGAACCGAAGAATCCGTGTCAGTTTGCATTGTTGGCTTGATATTTGGTCGTGTGTGATACGTTCACGGTCACGGGCCTTGTATTTTCCCGTTTACCTCCTTTTTTGTTGAAGACAACACGTGTAAAAGGTGTCGTTCTGCGATTGTTGTTTGGAAGGGACAAAAAAATCAAAGTTGTAAAATATCATCTAAACAATCGAGACAAGAACAATTTGCATTTGATTTCTTTTGTAACCAGAAATTTGGAATCGTTCTTAAAAGATTGAAAATTTGGAAGACGTATCCCTATTTCACAAGCCACAAATCAAATACAACAATATGGCTCCAATCGGATGGATGTTTTTGCTTTAGATTTTCATCATAAGCCCATCTGTTGCCTTAGGATTTTTAGCCAAACAAAGTGGGCCATGTAAAAACTAAGTATTCCTTGCGACTATTAATTCTGTGATTCTCCATAAATGCTTCCACTCCACCCATACACAATAAGGAACGCAAATGGCCACATTAGATGAGTCCAGAAACCATTTTAGCCTAATCTGCCAACCGATGGAAATGCATTGACTAAAATGGAAAAGCAACTTCCGTCTGATCAGTAAAAGTATATTGCTTACCGACGAGGCTCTATTTGTGCGAGCACGAGGGCAAAAAGTGAAACATGTATTGTAAGAGGGAAAATCTTAATGTACAAACATGGATATTTGCTTATATGATGTCAGCCTTTTCAAGTAACAGGTACAACTGTCAACAACAGATCAAGCTCATGTGACATCAAGTCAGGGAGACATGGTGGCTGACATGTGGGCCCATGTGTAGTAGGGCCCACATGTCAGTCACCAAGCTAGGTTGGCTAGCAGTATCATTCCACTATGAACTGCCAGACTAAAGAGGTCCCCACTTATCAAGTTTCACTTAGCACGGAAGACAAGTCGATTGTTAGGGCTGTATGGATGTGAGGCAGACGCTTTTTTACCCTAGATCGCATCCAAGATCTCATGGAGAGTTCAGTGTGTTTGTCATCCGTTGTGACACATACTGGTCAAATAAAGACGAGGCACATATGGCCTATGTGTGTTGTGTTCACCTGATTAGTACCCATACGAGTTTGGCATGGGTGAAGCCAACATATAAAGGCCTTGTTCCTCTAACGATATCAATCATGGTTAACCTTTTTACACAAAGCGATGCGAAAGTGTGAGTGAGTGGTATGTGGAAGTGATCTCGCCCATCTGATGGTTGGGTTGCGTGGTTCTAGAGGGCACACTGTTTCATCCATCATGGACCTCCCTCCGGGCAAGTTATTTTGGCTTGCTAGGAGACTGCCAATTATACATCAACTTTTATGGTGAAGGGAAGCATCTAGGTCACACCTTAGCGGGCATTACCATGAAGCGTGCCTTGCAAAGAGCTTTTAAAGCCTTGAACCTTGCAATGAACCTCTAGTAGTCCAAGCGTTGTCCTCGCGTATAGCAAGAAGAGATGGGTGTGTATCCTCCTATATGTCACCTCACATTGAAGGGCTGTGGGTGGGCTAGAGAGCCTTGTTCATCACATTAACTCAAGATTATTACAATTTGTTGTGTGGAGGATGCAAGACCTGATCTCTCTTGGGCGTGAGTACTAGGCGATCAATGGGCCAACATAGGCCTGAAAGGATATCATCTTTCTATTGATTAAGGTTGCGTTTAGTTCCCCAAAAAATTTTGACCAAAAATATCACATCAATGTTTGGACACATATTTAAAGTATTAAACGTAGACTAATAACAAAACAACTTACATATTCGGGTTGTAAACAACGAGACGAATCTTTTGAGTCTAATTATGTCATGATTAGCCATAAGTGCTATAGTAACCAACATGTGCTAATGACAGATTAATTAGGCTCAAAAGATTCGTCTTGCAGTGTACAGTCCAAATATGTAATTTGTTTTGTTATTAGTCTACGTTTAATAATTAAAATGTGTGTCCAAACATTAATATGATATTTTTGAAGTCTCAAATTTGGGAACTAAACTCGGCCTAATTCAAAATGTTAGCTCATGCTTATGATGATGTGCCATGTATTTTGTCTCATCTCAAAGATAGAGCCTAGAGCTATAGGGTACAAAGCCAAACTTGGATTCGTTTTTAGGGCTGGATGCTTTATATCAGACAAGAACACTACCGGTCGTCAGGCTTAACTTACAAGGTTGAAAAAACCTATATATACTTTCTGTTGATGGTTAGGAATAAGAGTAGGATTATTATTATTCTTTGAAAACCTGAACCTTTATAAACACTTTATGTTGCTTCCTTTTTCCGAGCGCACTAGACATGCACCCCACGTCCCTTAAACCCCTGTTCGAACCATCACCTTTGAACATATGTTCAATAGGAATTTTTATGAGATCAGGATATGCCGTTGTTTTTGTCTCGAGCATATGTTGGGAGGTATATTCATAAGTGTGTGAGTATAATGTTGAGTATACAGTGTACCCGCCAAAAAAAATGTTGAGTATAGAGTGGGGTACTGGGTACGCGCGTGTGCATTAGGTCAGACTAATGCCTGGCCTACGGTGTAATGAACCAAAGATGTGGAGTTCTGTCTTGGGTATGATCGCGGTCATGTAGGCCTCATTTGCGGATGCAAATGTTGAGTACGCGGTTGCTTTGTTTACCGAAGGCGAGGGACCGGACCGGGGATATATGGTGGTGAGTGACGACGACCCGACGAATGTCGACTGTCGAGTGCTGAGAAATGGCTGTGACTTCTTCTGATTGTCCATGGCAATGGGATTGCCGATCCAGATCTCCTCGACGGTGGCTTTTTTACTGCAGCGCGTCCTCTATTTTGGCCAACTAGAATATCAAGACAGGAGACATCCTCTACCGTCCCACACATTCTTTCTGATCTCTCATTTCTGACTAGCGTCCGTTTTCTCCGACAAACTTGGCGTGTAAACATTTGGCCAGCACACTACACACGGGCCACCGTCCCCCGCATAAGAAACGAAAACGAATAAACAAGCAGAGAATGTACACTGGCAGGCTCACGAGTCCGAGGTGCATGCACGCCCTCCGCCCCTGATCCCCGCTCCTCTTTTTATACACTCAATGCCCGACGCGCCTGTCTCCTACGCGCGTCCCCATCTCTCCCCGGCAAGCAGCACTGTTGGTCATCTGTTGCTACGTGTCGTCCCTCGCGGCAAAGCGACGACACGGGCGGCAGCTCCGTCAGACACCGAAGCCTTGGTGTTTCCTGCCGTCCACGCACCCTCTTTCCCGTGCTTCGTGTGCCCCTGCTGTACTTCCATCGCCAGCTCGGCAGGCCTCACGGCTCATGATAAGTAGGCGGCGTGTCATCGCCGTTCAGAAGCATTGCAATTTGCAAGCAACGGATTGATAGTTTGAAACTGCAGCGTATAAGAAATTTTGCAGGGAGGGTGCGGAAGGATGGAAGGGTACCTGCAGTTGGGGAGGATGAGGAGGAGGGATCACCTGCTGCTAATGGACGCTCCGGCAACAGCTGCGGTGCAGACGCCGATGGAGCCTATGGAGTTCCTGTCCCGGTCATGGAGCGTGTCCGCGTCGGAGATATCCAGGGTGCTCACCGGCGGCGTCGCCGGGAGGCGTAGCACCAACTTCGTCGTCGACCGCCTCTCCGGGATGCTCATGCCTGAGACCCTCGCCCTCGCCGCCGCTTCCGGCACCAACCTCAGCCCCCGCAAGCGCGTAAGAAATTAAGATGGTCACGAACTGTGTCGTGACGTTTTTGCAATCTTATCTGAAACTCATGTTGTTTTATTTGTGTGCAGTATTCCAGGTGCAGGAGCGCCATCTCGGCGCACCAGCAGGTGCAGCACACGATCGGGAGGTGGTTCCACCACAGGGACGGGACGAGCAGCAGCAGGGTGGACAAGGCCCGCGCCGAGCGCGCGCGCGTGCACGCCGCGGTCACCGTTGCGAGCGTGGCGGCCGCCGTCGCGGCCGTGGCATCCGGCGCCGCGAACCCGGACGAAATCGAGGACGCGAAGATGGACGCCGCGATGGCGTCCGCCACGCAGCTGCTGGCCTCCCACTGCATCGAGATCGCCGAGCTCGCCGGCGCCGAGCACGACCAGGTGGCGTCTGCTGTCGAGGCCGCCGTCGACGTTCGGAGCCCCGGCGATCTCTTGACCCTCACCGCCGCCGCAGCCACAGGTGAGCAAGCATCAATATCTGTAGAGATTCTGCGAGTGCACATGCATGCCAACTCGGAGCAACTAAACGTGTTCGATTTGTTGTAACGTGGCAGCTCTGAGAGGAGCGACGGCGCTGAGGCTGAGAGCGCAGAGGGAGGCGAGGACCAAGGCGGCGGCCGTGGCGCCCTACGAGAAAACCGGCAGCTGCCGCGGCGACATATGGTGCAAGGAAGGGACGCTCCTGAAACGCAACCGGAAAGGTATATAAGCGCAAATTTTCTCTTCGACGTGGACGTCGCGTCCTCGCTCGATCTAATCGCGTCGCGAGATGATGATTCTCTTGTCATACAGGCACTTTGCACTGGAAGCGAGTGGCCGTGTACATCAACAGGAAGTCGCAGGTGGTCGTGAAGCTGAAGAGCAAGCACATCGGCGGCGCCTTCTCCAAGAAGAAGAAGAGCGTCGTGTACGGCGTCCACGACGACTTGCCAGCGTGGCCGGCGCATGTGTCCGCCAGCGGCGTGCCTCCTGCTTCGGAGACGGCGGTGGCTGAGAAGTGCCATTTTGGGCTGAGGACGGCGCAGGGCGTGGTCGAGTTTCAGTGCGAGAACAGGGCGCATAAGCAGAATTGGGTGGAGTCGGTGAAGAATCTGCTCCGGCAGGCGGCCGGCGGGACGGCTCAGCTCGAGCACTCCTTCGAGTCGCTCCGGCTTAGCGCCTCGTAAATTATAGTGAACTCGATTTTGTTTGGTGTAAAATTGCCTGTTGAGGTCTCCTCTCGCTGCCCGTTCGTTTTATCGCAAGGGAGCAGTCGTGGTTTGTGGGAGCTGAAGAATAAAATGTGCAGACTGTAACTCGAGTAATCTGTAAAAGGATATGTAGATAAACGTTACGTCAGTGTTGAGATTTTGATGTATACTTGCTTTCTTTGCAGTTTGCACATGCTGCTAATTCCCTGTCGAGCTATGCTGTTTCCTGCAGGTTTTTAACATTTAATCCAGCAAAGTGAATGACTGAACAATGCCATTTAGAAGCGATACATCCAATCCAGCTGGAGACGTTTTATGCGTTTCGTCAGGGCGTCGCGGGGGAAGCCCATTAGTTATTGGGCTATTACGGGCAACCAAAGTCTGATAAGGTCACGTTACGACATAAATATACAGAAGACACGCAATTCATCGAAGCAAATTAAAGACCTTAAAAAAAACGCCTCGTTGACAATCTCATCACTTTGAATAGCCCCACAATCTCGAATAGTATAATATATTTTTTCTCTTTAGGTTTGTTCTTTTTGGATGGCCCCAAGTATAGCTGGCCTATGGCCTAAGGTCTGACTCACAGCATGGTGCTTTGGTCTGGCCCAGGCACGACACGTCCCAACCACTGGACTGTGTCTAGGCCTAGATCTTAGCAAGGGGCCGACTCGACACGGCCGATAATACTCAAGAATAAATAAAATCCTAAATTAGAATTATTTAGGATTATCCTAGCCGTGCCGGACAGGCCGAATGGCCAATTATAGTGTTGAGAGTTGAGACCACCTGGATACCCACCTAGGCCCTAGCGATTCGCGACGCCGCGGCGTCGGTAGTTAATACTAGCAAGGTAAGGCTTGCAAATGGAGCAGGAGTCATCTTAATTTTGCAGCCGAGACATGCATGATATGGGACATTCTGTGCTAATCGCTACCATAATGTATTGTTGGGCTGATAGTTTCTTCGATGACCTTTCCGTTGGCAGTTGGCACTGTTTTCTTAATTAAGTAAGGTCAATGAGCTTATGAGCTCATTATTCCTGTCATGAATTTGAATTTATTAGTTGCTCCTTGGTGATGAAACCTTGGAATTAATCACAACATGACTGGACAACTGGTATGCATTTTTTTTTCAGGAAACGGGAGTTCTTTTTACCAGGATCAAATTCTTGAAAATTTCTCATCATTATCAGGTGTAGTAGCGATCACAAACTGGTTCACTTCCATCTCGCCGTTGTTCCTCGCTTCCAACTTCGTCCAACTCCAATATTGTTTTCAGCACGGGCAGGACACGTCTCGCCGAACACGCCGCGATCGAAGCTTCGCGAGCACCGCGCGCGCGCGCCATCGATCAGACGTCGTTGTACGCACGCTAGCTTCGTCGTCGATCTTGCTTGTTGTGCGCGTGGCGGCGCTCCGGTTAACGGTTTCGTCGCCGCACGTTCCGCTTCCCATTATCCCATACGTTAATACGTACGCGACGCGCGTGCGTGTGTCAGCTGGTCGCGTTACGGTTTCGAGTTCGACCAAGCACGCGGTCGACTCGAGGCGCGGTGCGTGATGGCGTGAAGACAGCAGCCACGCGCGCGCGCGCGCGCGGTAGCCGCTAGCTGGCACGCGCGCGCCGTTGTGAGTTCGCCACAAGCAAGAGAGGAAATCGATCCCGTGCGTAAATTTTGAACCTTGTTTTATGCATGTTTTGTAATGATAAATCGATGAGAAAGTTAGCTTGGTGCTGGTTTAAGATTTGCACGCACTGGAGCTGATTAGTTGGTGGCGGAAACGCGCGCGGGGTCGAGTGGAGGAGAGTATCTGATCTCTGAAAGCAATGGCACGTGGCCACGTGGGGCCTGAAAAGGTCCGTCTTTCAGGTTCGATGTGTCAGGGAAATACCGTACATGGGTGGGCAATCCGGTTGGGCATCCGGGTGCACGTAGCAGTCAGGTGCTGCGAACTGCAAAGCGACGTGGATAAATTCTACCCCATGACAAGGAAGCAAGACGCGAGCCATAGCTATAGGGCATGGAAAATGGTTGCTCCACGTAAGTTGCATGCGTGTACCGAACAAGAGAGGGATTTGGATATATTCTCTGCTTGGTATTTTCAGTGAGAGCACAAGATAAGATTGTACCTCTCCCTACAATGAACACACGAATAGAGAATATGCTGCGCTGAAATTTTAAACACACAAATCGAATTTAGAAAAAAAATCATTCTCAAGTAAAAGGGAAAAAATCAAGAAAGTTTTTGAGAAAAAGAAAAGGCTCTACTGGCCCTCTCGAACTGGCTGTATCACACGACAAAATCTTCACTACAATACTCATAAAGAGGTTCTCTTCTAAATAAGATCATCGTTGATGATCCGAAAATAATTAATCTATTAATTGGCATATACTTATATAGATTCATAAGAAAATAATACTACACGGAAAAAGTATATGTTTGTCATATGTAAATCATACAAGAGTAGACAAATAAAGCAACCAATCGGCATGCTCAATTCTGCAAGAAACCAAACGAGGAGCTACAAAGGTAGGAATTGTGGGTGACCCCAAGCAATACTCCACCTCCTCCAGATATGAAAGCACAACAGATATTGCAACCAACTTCCTAGTCAAGAATCCTTCAAAATTATTATCCCACCACATCACACGCCGCAGCATTCAGAAAAAAAGAAAAACAAGGGAAAAAGGAGGAGATTGGGTTTTCAGCGCAGCCGCACCCCGCCCGCAGCCGAAAAGGCGATAAGCTTTAGCTCGCCGGCCGGCGCGCCGGCCATGAGGAACCCGCCCGGCAGGCACCTCCTCCGCGTCGCCACCCGCGCCGTGCGCTCCTCGTCGGGGCTCGGCAGCGGCGGCGGGGGAGGGGGCGCCTCCACCTCCGCCACGTCCCCCGTCGCTGCCGCCTCCTCCTCCGGCGGCCGCTCGCGCACCCGCGCCGGGGGCCGGATCCTGCGCGCCACCTCGCCGCCCCCGCCATCCGCCATCGCCGCGGCTGCTTGCTGGGAGTCCCGCACGATGGGCCGGGAGGGGGAGGACGAGGATTGGGAGGAGGTCGTTGCCGGGGCCGGGGAGGCGGTTCAAGGGGGCCGCGTGCCAGCGGAGGAGGAAGAGTACAGGGTGGTGTTCTGGTCGCCGCCCACCGGAGACGAGGTCCACGCCGCCCTCTCCAGCATCGAGGAGTAAGATTCGTTTGCTAGCTTAGCTCTCTCGCTTAAATTTGATTTACCTTTCGCCTAAATTTGGCATGTACGAGTGCTTTGCATGGTTCTATTAGTTTAGTTTTGATCGTATGGATTGATTTAGATTGGAACCGTGTTGGTATATGGTTTGATGTGAGAAAGTCAGCGAGAATCTGTTTGTCGTTATTGTTCAAATCAAATCCGTGCTCCAGTTGCAGGTTGTGATGGTATTTGTCCTGTGCTGTTTAATGTTTGCGATTGGTTGGTTTGGTTTCTTCTCCATGATTGGATGGGAGCCCGGGGGAGCATCGTGTACTTCCGTGATAGGCACGGAGAGACGCTAACGGATCCAGAACACTTTCGTGCAGAGTTCATGAATGAACAATCATGAGTTTGTTAAAGTGCATACGTTTTCTTGAAAATCTGGACTGTTCCATCGCATGTGTTGTACGAGGAACAGTATAGGTGATCTTTGAATGGAATTTTGTGGGATAGAAATGGGAAATACATTGAATCGCTTATTGAGGGCATCAAAATTAAACCTGTGATATATACCTTTAGTTACATACCGAATTAGAATCAGGAGTGTAATAATATTCAAGGTTTTGCTTGCAGCCTTTTCCAAACCCATGGTTGAGTTTATTAACACTCTGGGTTTCTTCCATTCTTTAGAAGTGACCTGTCAAAGTGTGTTCTTGTGATAAGAAATGATACTTGTAGGCCTATGGCTTCAGAAAATACTTTTTGGAGAAAGAATAGTCTAAATTAATTATCCAATCTCTGTACTGTAATCCATTGTACACGCAATGATGCAAAGAACATCATTCTAGATGGAGCTGTTGTACCCCATTGTAGTGTAAAATCATATATGCTGAAAAGGGACCATTTAGATGTAGTCTTTGTTTTGCTCCATCTGATCAAGGTACTATATGCATTCAGGGTATTTGGCGATCCTTTTCGTGCGTATCCAGACGAAACTGAACAAACAGAATTGTCCACCTCAGTACATTCTTCATCTGGGAATTCATCAGGATCAGATGACTGGATTGAACCTGCTGCATATGCTCTCAACTCAACTGCTCTTCTGGCAAGGGAACATAGAAATGTTTTGGATGCCTTCCGTCTATTGCAGAAAGATCCGAATGTTCAGGTGAATGAGATGCAACCTATTTTCATGTGCTCAAAAACAGTTTATTACATTGGATCATTATCAATTGGAACACGTCTCCTTTCAACTTTTGTTCTGTCTATTTCAAAAAGTTCCTAATGTTTCAGTGGAAGGAGACCTTAATATTTATGTGCTCCAAAATATTTTAATATGTCATATCATTATCAATTGGAACTTGCCATTTTACATAGTTCTTTCAGCTTTTATTGTCTATTAAAAAAACTGTAATGTTCAGTTGAATGAGACCTAACAATTGTCACGTGCTCTAGAACAGCTTATTACTTCGTATCATTTTTAACTAGAGAATTTAAATTTACATTGTCATTTCAGCTTTTGATGTACTGTTACTGGCTTCGGTCCGAAGTTCTGACATGTGCTAACCTTGTCTTCATTGCAGAAAATGGTTATGTCTTTGTCATGCGACAGGGCTGTATGGAATGCTGTTATGAACAACGAGGCAGTGCAAGAATTTAGAAGATCTTTCCAGGATGGTATGTTACCCAAATTTTTTAATATTTAGACTTGCTGGTCATAAGCAACAGTATTCGGATTGTTGAATTCTATCTATATTTCAGAGAAAGAAACAGGTAGAAAGGGAAACCATGGTGGTCCTACTGGTGTACTGAAGTGGATCCTAGGGAACACCCAAGCTAAAATTATGGAATTTATAGACAATGTAATGAAGATTGTCAACATGCTTTTCCACCCTGATGATGATGAAGCAAACCCCGATCTTTTCAGTGATGCAGTCAAGGTGTCCTTCATGCTCTCCGTTTTCATCTTCATTGTGGTGGCCATTGCTCGTATCAAGTGAGCACAACAATCCGTCGACTTTACATTTCATTGTTTTATGGTCTCTTAGCTATGTGCAGGAGCGCACCTCCAGTCAACTTAGTTTAGCCAACATTGATACCGATCCTAGTTTGTCACTCCCATGATTTTCATTGGCCGTTTTGGAATTATGATTTATCATAGTGAATCTCAATGTTCAAGCTTCCCTTCAGTCTATCTTATTGAATTTCCTGGTGCTTTTGAACACAGTTATGAGCCGTGGGATTTCAAAGTGTGGTGATGCAAGATTCTGCAAGCCGTGTATATGTTTTGTAGAGGACATCTCATGATCTCAAGCTTCTAACTTATATTCATACGGAATTATACATTGATTCCTCATTATTGGGCTGTATCATTTGACCCTGACTGACTGCTGTAACGGACCGTCTGTCTGTCTTCGTCCGTTCTTCGCTAGGTAGTTCAGAATAGATAAATAGTTATGCTTGCTTATAGCCTTGGACGATGGTTGGGAAATTGCCCCTCAAGTAGTTGAGTTTCCTCTTCCGGAACTTCAGCTGTGGTGTAACAGGAAGTTGACCGTGGTGTTCAAGTTCAAGCTCAAATCTCTGAAGCCACCTTCCCCGTCTACGATCTCCAAGCATGCTGAGCAACGAAGCCACACCAAGCACATTAGGTCAAAGTGCACCAAACAAAGCATGCGCTTATGTTTGGAAGTTTGAATTGACATTGTCACATAACTTCTCATCTGAATAAATTTGCACCCAAATTGTTTTTGCAAAACTCACAAAATCGACTTTATTCCTCTTTCATTGGTTTTTCTCATAGTACTCTGAGATTCAGGATCACAGTTGCATCACATCCAAAGGGTGCATTCCCAAATTCATCGAACAACCAAAGCCTGATTAAAATTACAAAAACAACGAATAATTGAATAAACCACGCTAAGCAATTCAGCCAGTGATCATGGTGCCGGTGCCCTCATCGGTGAGGATCTCCAGCAGCAGCGAGTGCGGGACGCGGCCGTCGATGATACTCGCGGTGTGCACGCCCTGCGCCAGCGCGCGGACGCAGCACTCCACCTTGGGTATCATCCCGCCGCCCACCTTCCCGTCGGCCACCATCTGCCTCACGCCGGCGATGTCGATCTGCTTCACCAGGCTCCCGGGGTCATTGCGGTCGGCGAGTATGCCCGACACGTCGGTGAGCAGCAGCAGCTTCTCGGCGCCCAACGCGGCGGCGATCTCGCCGGCCGCCGTGTCGGCGTTGATGTTGTAGGCCTGCCCGGTCTCGTCGGCGGCCACGGTCGCGATGACCGGGATGTGGCCGGATTCGATGATTGGGTGGAGGACGGACGGGTTGACGCGGGTCACCTCGCCGACGAAACCGAGTGCGGCGGCGTCGGGGGAGGGGCGGGCGGTGAGGAGGCGTGCGTCCTTGCCGCAGAGGCCGACGGCGGTGGCGCCGGCGAGGCTGATGAGGGAGACGAGCTGCTTGTTGACCTTGCCGACGAGCACCATCTCCACGACCTCCATGGTGAGCGCGTCGGTGACGCGGAGCCCGTTCCGGAACTGCGGCTCGATGCCGACGCGTCCCAGCCACGAGTTGATCTCCGGCCCACCGCCGTGCACGAGCACGGGGCGGAGGCCGACGCAGGAGAGGAGGACCAGGTCGCGGATCACCGACGACTGCAGCTCCGGCGACTTCATCGCCGCGCCCCCGTACTTCACCACTACCGTCTTCCCCCTGAATCGCTGGATGAACGGGAGCGCCTCCGAGAGCACGTCCACGCGGCTTAGCGCCGGGGCCGAGGGCTGGGCCCCCGCCGCCGACGCGGGCTGCGCGGGCGCCACGGAGGAGGCGCGCACGCGGAGGCCGCGGCGGCCGCGGCCGGAAGGTAGGGGCGTGAAGCGGCTAGGGTTTGGGCTGGGATTTGGGAGCGATGGGGAGGGGAGGAGAAGGGACGAGGGGTGGGGCTTGGTGAGGAGCATGGCTGCGGCGGGGTGAGTCTAGCCGGCTAGGTGTTCGACGAAATGCCTAAAGCCGCCGCGGCGTCGGATATAGTTGGTGGTCGGCGTCGGGCGTGCGGCAGAGAGGGTACTTGTAGATGGGGCGGCGGCGGGAGTTGGTGATGACCGGCTCCCGGAGCTGGTGTGGTGCGCGAGCGGCTGCGGTTGACCCGAGCACGTGTTTTTCCTTTTGTGTTGGCTCACAAAGACTAACTACTTTTTCTTTACACCGCAAGCTCTCTCCAAGAGACGACCCCACCTCCTAGCTCCCCCCTTCTTCGACCCGGGCTCCTCCTCCTCTCCGGAGCCCGGTTGCTACCTCCAATCGCAATGTGCCCGCAATTTCGCTGCTTTTGAGTTTCGATTGATTTCTGCTCTAGATGGGCGGGGGTTGTGGCGGCGTGGGGTTGGGGTTTGTTGCCTTTGCTTCGCCTGGCTGGAGGGATTGGTCTCCTAGACTTCTCATGATGCGGGGGATTTCATTGGAGGCGATGGGAGGGGTGGTTAGGGTTGGGGACACAGGTGATCCTGACCGGAAGCGGCACCTCACCACCGGCCGCCGCCGCGGCAGCGGTGGAACCCACCGATCGGTGCCGTGCCCTCCCCGTGTTCCGAGTTCCGACGAAAGCATGGTATACCCTTCTTTCAGAATATCGTTGTTCCTTCTCGCTTGATTTCTCGTGGGTATACAAGTAGGATGATGTTCAATATGTTGATGTGTCAACTGTCAAAGTTCGTTTAAATTATTTTTGCATTCTGTATCTGGTTAGCTCGAGTCAATGGCCTTATAATAGTTCGTGAATTCATAGGAGCTTCTCAGCATCAGTTATTCTACTTAATAGTTCGGAGGGATTGAGATCAGGTGAAGTTGCTATAGCAACTTCACCATGGAACTGCAACAAATCTGAGCCGTCGGTGTTTTAATCCAATGGTATCAACTTCAGCAGATCCCAGTCCAGTTCGGAGGGAGAGCATTTCCTGCTGTCTATTTTGATAGACGGAACAGTTTTCTTCCATAAATTGTTCATGAGGTGTGTGTTAGGATGCGAGATGATTGGCATAACATGCTCGTTATTTGTGCTTGGGAAAAATATGGTAAATCAATGATCTGTTTATGCCGCAGCTCACCTTGTGCTGCTAATAAGCTGAGTATAACCTAATTGTACACTTCCGTTTATTTATAAAGAGAGAATAGACTAGATGGCGGGAGAGAACAGCTGTGATATGCCATATTACTATCTACTGAGGTTGGCAATTGCCCTTTTGTTTGACACAACAAAATAATAAGCTGTACTTTTTCCTTGTGATTTCAATCCATTTCATTCTGTATGATCGCTGCACGCTTGAAATGTTGACCTGTATGCTTTGCACCAGCCTGCCAGGTGATGTTCAAGCCACATAATTGATTTGCAAAATACATGCCTGATCATTAATAAATTGTAATTCTTGTTAAGGGTATTTGGACATTTTGTCAATTGTCAAGGGGCATATACAGAGATAGCACAAGAGAGCTAACTATACCCCTTATTATATATACATGGTAGTATATGATAAGACAGTTGTGGTGATCTAGTATTACAGGGTCAGTTCTCTTGTATTACAATAATATCCCTGTCAATACTTTGCCACGCTGATATTCTAGTGTTCTCTGCATGTAAAAACAGTAACGTCTCCAGTTCATGCATTGATCCTTCATTCTAGCAATATGGTAAAGTTGCATTCATGTGTCTTATAGTTATAGTTGATTCTCTCTCTCTCTCTCTCTCTCCAACAAACGAATTATCCAAGGATTCATCTTGAGTGGTTTATTTGTGGCAGAAATTGTGTTATATCCTTTCAATGTGTTGTCGAATTTGTACATTTAACGCTATATAATTTTTGTTGGCAGCTTGATTTTGCTATACTTATACAGAAATCAAAAGCTTTAGGAACAACTACAAGTCCATAAGCTTCAGTATCTTTGGGAGTACATTTAATGATCAAAACAACTGCAGAGTGCAAATAATGATTTCCTTGGTCTGGTTAACATGTCTCGGGGGGAGGCAAGATATATCAGCTATGTTATCTTACTCCAAGTAACCACAAGTCTTCAAAACAATACCATTAAGTATCTCATTTGAACAGCTTGTGACATATTTATATGGTGTTTCTGTTCACAAAAACAGACCTCAAAATTCTGCCTGCGGTACATTAGATTATAGAAATATTACTAGCAGTATAGCTTTGTACTTATATTGCACAGTAGAGTAAAAAATGTTACAGGGAGCATTTTGATTTTAGCAGCCAATTTGCTTATCGATTAGCTAAAGGAACCTCAATATATCTTCAAAATCGTAAACTGTGAATATGAAATGATCGAACCTCCCACAGGTCATATTCATAAGTATGTGCCTTGTATAGTAAGTAGGTCAGTTTAAGATGGTACTGTGTAAATTTTAGGCTTCCAATCTCTGATATTTTAGGCTTTTAGCTTATGCTCAAGTAAATGTTAGCCTGGATGCGGGGCTGGTGAAAAAGCTGGTTATTGAACCTGACAGTTTATCCAGATACACTTTATTTTCCTCAGTCAAAAAGGAAAAAATCCTGTTGAATGAACCAAAACCTTGAAAGCACCGTTACACCTTTTGTTGGACTAGTGTCTGCCTATTTACCCAAGTTTAACTTGCTCTTGTTGAGCATAGGAATAGTAGCTACAGACTGTTGTTCTATCAGATGGTTAGTATGATATTATATGATGAATTTGCAGAAAATCTAAGTTAGTAATGCATGGCCACATGCATATGCTTGGTTGATGAGTATTGGGTAATGTTATATGTATGAACAATCATCACCTGTGTAGGTTCTGGAGAGGTTCGTGACTTCATTTTAAGTCCTGAAGGGGTCGTGATATATAACTTCTTAGTATCGAAGTATAATAATTATTTTGAACTACTTATACTGCAATCTTTCTTTCCCGTTAATGCAGGTCCTTATGGAAGGTTTCAGTGAATCAGGTGTAAGATTGTTTGTGTCTAGAGGTATACACCTTGCACAGGAAATTGCAGCAGGCGAACTGCACGGTGGATCTCTTATAATGAGAAAAAATTGCTCACTAGAGGACAAGGCAATACATAATATAAGAATGCAAGAATATCATACATTCATATGCTTACACCGAGGCATGCTTTTCCGGTTTTCCCTAATTCATTTGCACTTAAAAGTTTTGCTAGATCTGGAAGGGACAGTTCTAGAGGATGGATAACTCGTTCTGTTTCGTTGGGCAATGCTCAAAGAAAGCTGGTTTACAACTGGAAATACAGGATGGGACCAAAAAATCGAGGCGGTCATGGATCAAATACATTGCCAAGATCAAAGATTGATCAACTTGAAGTTGCTGATCTGCTTATAGAGTTAGATAAGGAAAAAGTAATTTCGTGAGATGTCATGTACCACACTATATGTGATCTAGTGACCTTCCAGTTTCCCTTATGGCATAAGGTATATTTAGTATGAGGAGAATTAGCAATGACTTGAAACTGATGTCAAGGAAAGCGTTTTAGTATATGAGGAGAATATTCAATGACTTGAAACTAATGTCAAGGAAAGCTGGTTGTCTTCTACTAGCAAACACAGATTTTCTTGCTCTGGTGGAAAAGCTTCGTCAGGAACTGAAGGAATACATGGGAATTGTGAAATGTGGTGTCTACCATAAATGTCTGGAGAATATTAGTACGTCTGTTTCATACATAATATAAGACATCTGAATTTTTTTTAATGTTTGACCATTTGTTTTATTAAGAAAATAAAAATATTATTTAGTTTGTTTATGACTTTATTATCAAAACTGATTTAAGCATAACTTATCAATTTTTATATTTGCACTAATATAAAACGGAGGGAGTAATAATGTTGCTTCATTTCCTATAAACCTGGTCATCATATTCAATCTAACAGTTTGAGTCATTTAAGTTGTGATTGCGAAGTGTCACCGTCTTTTCTGTGTTGAATGTGTACAGAAGTCACTCAGAACCCGTAAATGGAGGTGTTTTTCCTGTGGATTAAGCTTTTGGGCTAATGATGTGAAGCCTATCTGTGATGCTGCAGTGGCAGCTGTTGGCGATTTGGCAATTGGCATACTGAATGAACTCATACAGGAGGAAGATCCATTTTATGGCCCAATCTGTTGGTCTATGTAGATTTGCAGGCCGCCTTCCGTTGACATGCAGGATGCCATTGTGGCTTGCTGCTACTTTGAGGAGTGGTCCTTTTCTCCTGTCGCAACACTAGTAATCTTAGCTTGCTTATACATTTGATCAATTGCTTGAAGCTTCAATAGAAGTGCGCGTAGAGTGTCGAAAACATGTCATCCATATGCCTAGATTCATAGTTCCAAATCATTTTACTGTTGGACGGAAGTGGTAGTAAATCTATAGCTCCTTTTGGTTGAGCTGATAAAATAGTATTCTCTTTGTCTTAAAAATATAGCAACGAGATTTATTAACCTCTTCTAGAACAATAATGTATCTTGATATTACACCTGTCTAGATATATTATTCTAGGAGGGATCATATTTTCTTCTATATTGATATATTTTAGGATGAATACAGTAGGTTTTGGTTTTGATTGGTGCATTTACTATGGGTGTGTTTGATATATTAACCCATTCCTGTTTTTTAGTTTGGAGCGGTTCTATTTTTCTGTTTGCTTAAAGGGTTAGAACGAGCCTGTTTTTTTTGTTTGGTAGAAGAGATTGGGATGAAATGGATACTAACAGAACTCTCTCTCCCGTCACCTCCATCTTTTTCTTTCTTTTTTTTTTCTCTTTTCTCTCACATCTTCTTCTCTCTTTTTCTCTCTCTTTCCTCACTCCGGCAGGCGAACTCGTGGGCGGCGACGGCGACTGTGACGTGTGGATCCGAGCCGGCCGAGCGAGGTCTGCGAGCGGCGGGGTGGCGTCCTTCACGGCGAGCTCTTGGGCGGCGGGCTATGCGGGCGGCGCCTGCGGCGGCCTCAGATCCGTGCAGGTCGCCTCAGATCCGAGCGGGCGGTGGCGGCGGGCAGCTCACGGCGGTGGCAGGCGAGCTCTGCGGCGGGCAGCTCGCGGCGGCGGCAGGCGAGCT
>CM002480.1:18767773-18791664 GCA_000325765.3 Leersia perrieri | reverse complement strand
CACCACCACATCTTTTCTTTTGGCTCCACATAATTTTTACTAAAAAGTGGTACCAATTGTGAAGTCAAAATAGTCTCGAATATGAAAGAAAGGACTAGCGGTGGTTATATAAAATTTACACCCGCACAAGATATCCCTTTCAGCCGTCATGCTGTACATATCTTTAAATGAACTGTCTGTGGGGATGATCCTTTTTAAAAAGCCATAGTCCGTATTTCTTGTGCTATCATCAGAAGTGAAGCAAATTAACACGTTATGTTGTTAGACAAGTTCATTATTGTGTCTTTCAAGCTTACTGAAAGAAAAGCTTTTTTAAATGCTGATAGTGACTAGCTTGGACCTCTGGTTGTTGGCGAAAATGCCAAGAGTACGGTGTACCACTAAACTTCATTTCCGGGTGTGATCTATAGTAGTGATATGATCTAGCTACAGGTGGATTGTTGGACGTCTATCTTACTACAGTTGTAATTAATTACCCTGAAAAGGACGCTTTTTCATCTATAATTCGGGCTGTCGTGTTAATGGGGATCAGACAGCTGCTTGCTGGTTGTGATTTGTGAACAGCGGAGCCAATTCATTTGCATTGACTATATATCAGCAACCTCACAAATAGTCCTGACACTTAAGTGAGATTACACGCGGATGTCGCTGATGGTTGTCATTGGGCCAACGGTTATCTCACGGAGTGAGCACCCATGCATAGAGTAACTTACATGTGAAGAGAAAAGAAAACTAGAACTTAAAGGATATGATAATGAGAAATGAGTAACAAATTAAAAATAAATAAATAAACTGTTGACAATAAAAAACAGGAAACCAAACCTTTCATGATTTCTTATTGAAAGCATGTTTTTAAGGTCGTACCGATGTGTATGATGACGGATAAGATGTATGCATTTAAGGCTCACTTCAAATCAGGAAAAACCGTACCTAATCAGTAATCAGCCATGACAATGAAATCATGAATTAAAGCACACGGTTCAGAAGCTTCATTCTTAAGGAGAAACATAACAACGGGCGAGCCGGAGTAAACCCCCAAAACAAGGATCCCAACTTCCCCACTACAGGTAACATGGATGACCAGATTAGCAACCCATCTCGACTCCTCCCCGGTAGTCGTACGTACGCGCGCACGTTCGCATCAGAAGAAAACGAGGCCCTTTTCACGGGAAAATATCACCTCCATGCCCAGCTGCGCCCTCCCGTGCTGCAGCCTGCAGCCACCTCGATCGGTCTCGCTCGCACGCACGCGCGCGCGCATGTACACGCATGCACGGCTCGCTCCACGTCCGCGAAGGCGAAAATTAACCCGCGCGCGGAGACGGACGCGCCGCCCCGGCTCGATCGATCGATCAACCGAATAGGATGGGATCTCGCCTTATCCCCGCGCGCACGACGTCGTCCGTCCCGGCCATTTATTATGCGCGCAACCACCATGCTGTCCTCGCTCGCTGCCCGTCCATCCCTCCCGGTGCGTAGCGCCACGCATGGCCGTCCGCGTCAACGTACGTACGTGCCGGGCTCAGCGTACTACTCCGCACGAGGCCACGAGACGATCCGTCCAAAACGCGAGCCGTACGTACGCTACATGCGTTTCGCACCACGCCGCGGATGCGGATCGGTCTATCCGTTGTTTATGTGGCGCGTAGTGCAGAGCCAGGAGAGGTTGATTAATTGTTGGCTGGCGCTTTGAAAGGAAGGTGGAGGAGGGAGTTGGACCGATCGAACCTTGCCGTAATTTCAAAGGTGCGGCAGCGGCATGCAGCATCGATCTTTATTTAGAGACTTTCTTTCGTGTCACATTATATAGTGCAAATCCCGGGTAGATCAACTTTAGCACTACCGCTAAAGATAGAAATAAAAAATAGTATGACCCCCAGAGGAAAAGGAGATGCGCTGATAATTAATTGGGCACATATTCTTGCCCCACAATCCAAGCAAAGGAAGGAGGGAATGAATGAAGGAAAGAAGGCTAATTTTATACATGGTCTGTTTCCCAATTTTGGTGATTGCATACAAAGGAGAAAACGACGCTGAATTTTGGCTACAGTCTCTGTGTTCGCCGTAGTTTGGATGCATGGATTTCGAATTCCTGGTCCACCGTGGAAAATTACGACGTGTAGATGCATACGCTTGACGTTTGGCACTAACGAGGGATTCACCGGGCGGCGCTTGGCTTTTAGTACTCCCACAGCAGCGGCTCCTCGAGGCGGAACACGCCGGCGCCGGAGATTAATCCAACTTCGTTGTCGTCCCAAGACGAGGCGCACGAGAGGCACGAGCTAGGTGGGCCGCCGTATCTGAGGTCGAGGAGGAGGTCGGGTAGGTCGAACAGCCCGTCGTCGGTGGTTTCCGGCGGCGGCGGGGACGGCGAGGCCGATGCGGACCCGACGTCGTCCGATCCTCCGTCGGTGTTATCATCGGCGCCGGCCGCATTGGCGGCAGAGGCGGCGCCGGGGGGGAAGTCGGCCGCGGCGGCTAGCGCGGCCGCGGCCTGGACGTCCTTGGGCGCGGCGGTGGCCGGGCGCGGCAGCTCGTGCGCGAGGCCCGGAAAGTTGAGGTGCGCCGCGCGGCCCTTGATGGCGAGCGCCGCGACGTCGTGCGCGCGCGCGGCCATCTCGGCGGTGGCGAACGTGCCCAGCCAGATGCGCGACTTCTTCCGTGGCTCCCTGATCTCCGACACCCACTTGCCCCAGCTTCGCATCCGCACCCCGCGGTACGTCGGGTGGTGCCCGTCCTCCTTGCGTGCCCGCTTCTTCTTGGCGTCGGAGGATGACGTCGACGCGGTGGACGGCGGCGAGGCCGGCGCGTTCCCGCCAGAGGAGGACGAGGAGAGATCGGAACCGAACGACGACGAGTCGTCCATGGCCACGGACGCCGCGGCGGTGGTGGTGGAGTTCGTTGGGAGAGGAGAGGAGAGTGAGCTAGAGCAAGCGTGACTGTGCGAGGCGAGTGGTGTGGTGAGGTGAGGTGGGAGGGAAAGCGGTGGGAGTGGGGTTTTTTTAAGATGAGCAGATGGGAGAATGGGACGCGGGGCGCGACGTGGAAAGAGGAAAACAGGGCGGGGAATAGTGCGGAGGAATGCCGAAGGCCCATGGTGGTGAGAGTGACGGGGAGATGGTGAGAGTGACTGCGAGAGAGGGGGAGAATCAGACGGGATTTTAGGAACCTGCAGGCCCTTTTTTTTTGGCGATTCAACTGCCTTGGTGTTACTCGGTTTTACTGCAAATCATGGGACTGCAATCACTGCATGGTATTTATACGAGTTGTCATTAATAGGGGACATCTGGAAATGGCACTTGTTTGTAATTTTTTTTGGTGGATCTGCTCATTAAGGATGCACTGTGCCAGCGGCAGTGTTAGTGCGTGTCTAAAATCAACGCTAAAATACTGGATCTTCCAGTCACTAATAAGTGTTTTTGATAAGCTAATCTAGCATTGACTGTAAGTGTTATTTGGTACTGGTTTTTGTCCGTATAAAAATGACAGCTCAATTGTCATAACAAAAGGAGTATATCACTGCACCAGAACCATATTCGTAGGCGACACTTCAAAAATATCACAGGCGGCTGAATCATGTGCCACATACAAAATGGTATAGGGGCCGTCGGATTAAACGTCACTTGTGGAAGTTCTTTTTTTTTTCAGATGACCCACGTGGCCACACCCGCAAAAATACGTTTTTACTGGTGATACATAATATAGACCCTATAAAATAGATGAGAAGAAGATCCATGTTAAAACTTGTGTCAGATATCTACCAGACTGATCAAATCCTTCAATATCACGCTATCATTTCTCACCTATCATTTTGCATATTTCTTAACAAATGAAGGCCAGTATGGGTATTCTCGCCACAATTCTACGTGTTTCCACTTGCAGCCATGGATTCTGAGACAGCCACAATCATAGTAGAAAAATCCAAACCGGACGTTGAACCTTCGGACCCTTTGGCTCACCGGTCTAATGGTCGGACCATTGGTTCAACCAGTCAAATACATAACTGTTAGAGATATATTTTAAATGCATATCTACCAACATACATGGCTAGATGGTTAAGCTAACCATTTTCAATCATCCAACCTGGGTTCAAACTACCACCTCTCTTCTCCCTAATATGGGTGTCGCCGGCTCAACTATGGAACAGTCTTCTTAGCAATATGAACCGTCCAAGGCACTAGTTTTGGGTTTTCTCAGTTCAGTCACTTTGGAGGAGGTGGTGCCCCTCAACACATACGAGAAAGCTCTCCCTAACGCTACAACCATCGCTTGAAAATGACTACATGACACACTGATGGAGCAAAGCTCATGGTAATTATGATGGCCACGACAACAACGCCAACAATGATGGCAAGCGCAATTGGAGGCAGAGATGTTTGCCAACATATATACTAAAGACACCACTAGACCCTAGAGCAAAGAGGTAGCGGTCAACATGGCCGTATCGGATGTGGCGATCAAACTAGCGCCGGAAGTGAAGTCGGATTTAGAGTAAGAGCAAAAGCATTAGTTGCCGCTAGCACACTATCCTTGTTGGCGGAGGCTGCTGCTAGCACGTCGCCAACGAAGCAATAGTCTATGGAGCCGGCCACCAGGGAGCAGCACAGCGGCGACGAGTAGATTGATCGGC
This sequence comes from Leersia perrieri, assembly GCA_000325765.3. Taxonomy (NCBI): domain Eukaryota; kingdom Viridiplantae; phylum Streptophyta; class Magnoliopsida; order Poales; family Poaceae; genus Leersia; species Leersia perrieri. The sequence goes on along the minus strand of CM002480.1, from coordinate 18,787,034 downwards.
GACGAGGCTCCACTAGGGTTAATTAGTTAATAGCAAGTTTGTTATATATAGTTTCAATATAATTTATTAACCGTATGTGTAATTAATTATAGTTTATATGAATTAGACCCTGAGAATATGAGAAGTGGATCTAAGTAGTTATTTAGTTTCAAACTAGCATGGTGTATGGGATATGACACATTATGTGTATTGCTAGTCAATGATGTTTTGTCAGATTGTATCTGTAGAGTTTGGACTCGTAACGGCAGATTGTTGTCTTCGGACTTGTTGTGACTTATCTTATAGCTCGTAGGACTTTTGTTTTTATACCCTCAAGTAATATCATGTCCTAGTTAGACTTAATAATTTCAATAAGGAATAAACCAGATAAGAAAAAATTTCTTCGATCGCCTAGATAGCTCCTTCCGGATATAACACATTTTCCTTATCTAAATCCGTACCATATCAGATTTACTATTATGTCAGATTACTATTATATCAGATAGCTCCTACCATATATAACATATATAACACATTTTACTATTATGTCAGATTATTTAGATTCCTTCCATATATGTATATGTGCCCGAACTACTACATGGTTTCCTCATAATCATCTGTGTAAGGTTCCCATATTGAATATTCTGACATAATAGTACAACACATAGTTGTAATGAGTACTTGTAATAGTACGGCGGTTTGAATACACAACAACGCCCCAAAAGAAGAGCGGCGTCCGTATGCGTCGTCGTTGCCGGCCCGAAGACAAGGCTTTCGCCCGTAAAATCCCACCCTGTCGTGGCACGCCTGTCAGCCTCAATAGTAACCAAGCCTTCAACACTTAGTCCTTGCGTCAGCACCCCATCGCTGGTCGCCCATCAAGCAGGTGCTCGACATCCGACGCGCTCTAGTTCCATTCACGCGTTTGGGTTGAAAGGGGAGAGTGTGAGAGAGAAGAATGGATTCTCTCTCCCCTTGTAAGCCCACCAACGTGGCCATCTCATGATGGCAAAGGTGACGTCATGAGAGGACAAATGTTTGGACTGGAGCATGCCACAGGCCCGCAACGCCCACCTCATGACGCTCCCGTTGTATCTGCCTTGGCCTAGTAACCAGCAAAGCGTCATCGCCGGCATGCCGGTCTCTGCGCCAATCTTCAACCGCTTCTACCTTCGCAACTCAGGAGGCGCCTCCGCACCAACCTCAACGCAGGCCCAGGCCGTAGATCCGACCGTCACATGTTGGGACCGGCCTTCGCCTTTGCATGGACCTCCTCACCACCGCAGTGGCCTCCTCGCTGTCATTGTGGGCTGCACACCGCCTCCACAGCTGTGCAGCATTGGCAGCCCAACCAGCTGGGGGGCAAAACCTGGTGATTACACCCACAGCTTCGCATGCGTGTTGCCTCCAACACCGCCCATGACACATGGCAGGCCACCTTCGCACCCACGTACTCCGCACTCCCGCACCGCGCACAGCCATCGTCAGCGCGCCCACGGTCTCCTCACGCCCTGCCGCTGCCAACACCGTCGCCTCCCGGCCTCTGTGCGCTGCGCCCCCGGCCTTCGAGAGCACGCCATGCCTTCCACGTGCCCGCACCGCCTCCACCACCATGAGCGCCGAGTCCCCCGGCCGTCGGCTAGGGAGACGAATTCGGGCACGGGGGAGTCTGGTCCGTGCCTGGCAGCATCAGATCTAACGCTTCAGGCCGCCGCTGGCACACACAAGTTGCCCCTAGGCCAGATCTGGCCATCGACCCCAACGCCCATCTCAGTCGCCCACGCCGCCGCCTTCGTCTTCACGTCCCGGCACTGGTGGCGCCAGATCTACTTGCAGCTACGCTGGATCTGGCCACTGCCGCAATCAGCTCACCACCGCCCCAGCTGACCGGGAACCTCCTAGCCTCGACGACGCCCTAGCCGTCGTTGCCACGAGTGTCGGGGAAGAGGGCCCCAGCGCCAACGTTGTTGTAGCTAGTGGCAGCGAGGTTGAGGGAGGGTGGAAGAACGGCAGCGGTGGATGCTAAGTTTCGCCACCTGTGTCACCCCCGGGCAGAGCGACGCGGGCATGCTGTGTCTCCAGTTTCTTTAATTCTGAAAATCACAGAAAGCAAAATATCTCCTAACTATCTATGCATATCTTACCAATATACTCCAGTAAGTGTTATGGTAACTTTGTAGCTAGCTGTTCAGAAGAGCCAAACTATAGTGGAACATATCATATTCAAATTGGGGTCGTAGCATCGATGATTACCTAATATGTAGCCTCAATCTTTCCAAGATCAGTACTGATCCTTCTCATAGATGATGTTGCAGCCGTAACCACCACCCTAATGTTAACCAAATCTAGATCGACACAGTTTAAATAATGCCTCCAATTAATTAAGCATGATTACCTTCCTCATGGCAAGGAGGCCTATGGCTAGTGTATTGCTCACATGCATGAAGATAACAGAATCATCATTGCTGTTCTGCTTAATTAGGTGACAGATCGAGAGTACTATTAGTGAAGTGGAGATGCTTGCAAAAAGCTCTGTGCACATAGTACATTGTTACACTTCATATATATGGTAGAACTTATCCAAGTTTCTTTGGTATCGTTTATGAATATTTGAAGTGTGTGTAACACACGCTACTACACCTGTTACCGATGTGCTTTCATCCGTAACGGTTCGTGGTTCTAACCCGTTATAGATCATCTGTCATGGGCCAAAATTATGACCCGTTACAGATGACCTCTCATTCGTCACGGGTCATTTTTAGTTGGCATATCTGAAACGGGTTATGTTTTGAGCCGTGACGGATGAGTTATCCATAACGGGCAATATTTTCTCCGGAGAAGTGAGCCGTTACCGATGAGGGTGTTCTGTACTAGTGTATACTCTCTCCGTCCTAAAATAAACAAATCTGAACATAGGTTATGTCTAGATTTAAACAGAGAAATACGTTTTTGCTGGGACGGAGTGAGTACGAGAGAGTGCGCGTTGACGAGTCTGGCAATTCTGTAGCTATACTCCAACCCAAGCGTAGCTAATACTAGTAGTATAAGCTAGTAGAAGATAGTTTGGTTTGGACAGCATGATTGAGTACCGTTTCCGGCCTCTCAGAAGAGAAATTATTATGTAAGAGAAGATTAACAGGTACTGATGGAGAACAGACTTTTTGGTTGGGTCACTAAAAGAGGAAGAAATTTGTAAAGGAAGGTCGACAAGAGAAGACCAATTATGGATTAACAATGTTAATCGATCACACCTGATATTTTTTTGAAAAAACAATGTAGTGTAGCACTCTGTGAAGAGATAGCTTAATCGATCTGGCCGGCCGGTGCGCATGCATTTTGTGACTAGATAGCTTAACCGATTTAATCTTGAAGCAAAGCAATCTTTCTTTCACACACACACACACATATATATATAAGCATGAGTACTATACATCATATAATTAAACATGCGCTAACATACTGTTCTGTCAAGTGCCAAATTAACAAATAACCACGTGCATTGTGCTGTTTAAATTAGTTGGGGCCTACGCCCTAATGTACAGTGCCCAAGTCTTCCGTTTTTTGCTACGCTCTACAGTTTAGTAAAGTATTGCGCCATGATTAAGCCACCAGCTAATAATCAAATGGTGACTCTTTTCACGGAGCTTATGGCCAGGGATTGTTGTCTGTTGAGCACAACAATGCGCCGTACCTCCGGCGGTTGTACCCAGATCCAATTAAATCTTCTAGCACCTAAATTAATCAATCACTCTTCTGTGTCCTGGTTAAGAACCCGATTTGCTTTAGCTCAAAAGGTTAATTAATTTAAGAGATGATGCCAACCTGCACCATCAGTTGACGGCTACATGGTAGTACTAAAATACAGCTCAGAGTTGTCATGAACGCATGATTAAGTCCAAATGGGAGAATTAAAAAGTAGTAGGGCCCTCTATCGAGTACAAAATAGGTACAGTACTATAAAACAAGCTAGTCGCATGCATGCATGGAATGCGATCGTACTGATCAGCTGTATAGCAGTGACTATATTATGGTAGTACTCCTTGCAAGTGAGCCAAATCAGTTACATATATAGCAAGATGACTAAACAACGAGCTGGTGCACATGCGCAGAAAAACAAAATCCCTGTAATATATTATATCAGTGCCCCTCCACAATTTCCACATGTCCTCAGGACTGTGCAACATGCAGAGGTTAGCTACCTGTCCTCTTCTAATCACTGATATATTCAATTGGACACAACACAAGAGATGGCACGCTAGCTGTACGCCTGTGCATTGCCCTCGAACAGGCTAATCAAGCTGTTAGCTAGCTAGGAGAGCGTCAACTTTCTCATGTATTCAAAATGTAGACATATTGCTAGCTAGCATAATTAGTTGCATCCATGCCTGCATGCAGAACAAAACTAAATTGAGCTCTGGTCATATTTGCTCATGGAAGACGGCACAGACTCTGACCATTTGATTTGATGATGGAAGCCGGCCTGCACTCCATATGGACTCACCACCTAGCTAGAACTGCACTGAGTTTTGATAGACTTATATATATGCTCCTTATTAATCTCATGTGTCTCTCTCTATATACGTGTGTGTTCGGCAGTTATGATATATGATCAAGCACAAAATCCGATTGTGGCATATTTTATATCATCAAACCAATAGTTTCATCCGGAATGATATGATGTTATCATGTTATGTCTCCGGACGTTCGTGTATGTGGTCAGGAGCTATATATAGACAATAATATATGCCGATCTATTGGGCTAGAACTTAGAAGATATAATTAATAGAGACAAACGAGGCTATAGAGAATAGAATGGTAGTTGACTCTCGTTCTCTAGCTATAGATATAGGGGATATATACGTCTATCGATATGCTTCCATGTAAGGCCTCCTCCAACGACCGGTGATTGAATGAACAGTGGAAAAGAAATAGTGCTAGCACTTGGCCAAGCGTTAGGCTATAATGTTTTTTATGTGTATTCCTCTCACTGTATAGTTTCACATGGTCTACTTCTCCCTCCTTCACGTTTGCTGTCGATATTGCCACCCTCGTTGGAGGTGGCCTAAGGCATGTCATGATCAATAACAGTGAGATATGCACCTACATGGCGTCAGCTAGCCTACATCTCGTCAGAACCGGCAAGACATATGTTTGTGTTTGGCGTCAGCTAGGCTACATCTCGTTAGAACTGGCAAGGCATATGTTTATAGTACTAGCTCGCGGCGTGCTAGCTACGTACAATATACGGCTATGTACAATATTCTAGCAACTTCTAGTCAAAAATAGTCAAAAATAAAAGAAGGTACTCTACCGCTTAAAAATATAACAATTTATTTGGCACGAATCTTAACACGTGGCTTTAAACATAAATAAGAACAATCATCGATCAAATAACAAGATTAGTGCGCTTTTTTCCCACAAAGAAAAAGTTTAGTATGTCTTCAAACACAAACACACGGACTATTATCATACCAAGCTCAAGTTTATATGTGTTTTGGTGTCTCTCTGGTCAACACGAAACTCGCCTAAAATAATTTTACAATATGCTCTAAAGGTATTCATAGAGATGATTGTATCACCTACTATGTTTATATATATTATGAATAAAGAGTTATTCTGTTCTTTGAAATAGTTAATTTACTATTGATCAATGAATATGTGATTCATTCATGACACTCTTTGTATGTACGTTACTATTTCTAGGTGGTCCCTAATCATGATATACGTGAAATGAATATGATTCTAAAATTAGCACATATATTGATTATTGATTGATGATCATGTCTCATGGATCATGGTATGGAGATACCAAATTAATAATGTAAACACTCCATGGAGAACATATATATTATTGGACAGACCCACATAAAACACTGTTAGAATTACTTGTGCCATCAGTTTATCTCACATAGTGGTGATCCTGATTCCTTAGATTTGAGATCGTCATGGTTCCCAACAGCTCATCTATCCCATCCTCCATCTCAAATATAGAGTGTGTAAGAAAAATATTGCTACAAGAGATACTCCATCACATCTTCTAAAAATAGAACATCATCCATATTTTTTTAAAAAAAGAACATCCAAATACGGATGTTCTCTCTCTTCCCTCCATATTTAAAGCAAGCAACATGATAGGAGAAGAGGATGGAGGTTGTTGAAAAATATTATTAAAATATAAGAGATTGAAGTATGAATGATCTCTTGGAGTGCATGGGAATATAAAAGAGTAATCTTTTTTCCATTATAATCTAAATATGCATATGGAAGATCAAATATAGATGAGCTTTTTTGTTTGCTCTTTGGGACTATATATCAAACATTGCATCGTAACTAAGCAGTTATAAAGACAGCCTTCGGGTTCGCTATGAAACATGTGGCAAGATATGATTGATCAAAATGGACCCCTTGATATAATGGATTATGAAATTGCTTGGCCATGGTTAGTGATCGAGTCAATCACAAGATGAGTAATCTATTACATCATCGAGTGAATAATTGAACTAAGGATGTCACATGCATCGTCTTGTGCTTAATTGATAACGTGAGGCAAAGGGACTCGAACATAGAAATACTACATATTCAACCGATATGATCGTTGTGTATACTCGACGCGTCAATGTCTTTCTAACACGTCAATATATCTTTCTAGAGACCGCTATCAATATGTGGGCAGAAAAGGTGTTCTCGGGTTGCAACTGAGTATACATGAACCTTCCGTGTCGCACACTTAATGAGTTGGAATAGAGAGTTCAATGGAAATTCAACAGGTGCTCAGTTCGGATAGGGATCTGAGTAGAGTTCAGATGGACATGCAAGATCTAGTCAGAAACATTCAGAGGCGAGGGGCTGAGGGATATACAACATCCAAAACACCCAAAACCCTAGCCGTCTATCCCCACAAGCAAAACTCTAGCTGCGCGCGGGCACTAACACACGGCGTTCCACCCCTACATGTGTGGATATTGATAGAGGCGTTGTTGTATTGCAGTGCTGATTGGCGTGGGATCACGAGGAGGAGTTCGTGCGAGGAGAATATGCTTGCGCGTGTAGGACACAATCGGATCGACTACTCTGTCTATATCAACAAGCGATTCGCTTGGTTCGGCTACTCTGATTCTATTTTTGTTGTTCTGTGCGTCGAGTGGTAACAATTTATGATTTCTATACTCACAAGATATCATGTATAATACGGTAGAAATTTTGATTTATAGCTATCATAGATTACGCGTATCCCTTCAGTCATCACCATCTCGCCACCACGTGCACCATGTCAGACGGCAGCATCGCGACTTGGGAGCCGCGCGCCGGAGTTGCTGCAATCAAACTACAGCTAGTTCACTACACACCAGCGACATAGCTTGCGTTGCTTTCGTGAGCATATAGTTAGCCAAAAGGCCCACCCGGCACGGCCTAGCAATTTTCGGGCCGACACGGCCCGGTCAGCTGGCCGTTCCGGGCCATGCAGCCCACATGCCACACTTTCGTCCCAGGCACGGTCCACTAGGAGTTAGGCCGTGCCAGGCAAGCCCGAAGGCACGGACGGCCCATCATGGTTGGCCTAAAATTTTTTTTTAAAAAAAGTCTATTTTGGATCCCTTAACTATAGGAATAAGTCTAATTTAAGTCCAAAACCTATAAAAAAAAAGTCTATTTTACTTCCCCAAACTGTACAGTATGTTTATTTTGGCCCAAAACCGATGAAATTAAGTCTAATATAGACCCCTGATTTTTTTGGAGAATGATCAGGTCGTGCCGCCGGCCCATCGTGCCAACCCCTTGGCCCAGCTATCGGGCCGGGCTGGCACGGGCCCGACACCGATCGTGTTGTGCCGTGTCTAGGCCAGGCCGTCGGGCCTCGGGCCTTATGGCCAACTATACGTGAGCACACCTAGATTGCAATCACAAGGTTAATTTTTATGTGATATCCTGATGACTTGTCACGATTTGCATTACTGATAATTTAAGTGATTTATATACCTGGAGGAACACTATACAGTGTGATATGCTCGACAAATTAATACTTTTGCCCGTCAAAGTGAAGACTTGCAAAGTACGGTGGGTCAGCAGTATACATGTTTTGTTTTCCCTGGCTAGAAAAAAAAAACGTGATTGTTGTGCAGTTATAGTCACACAAAGATTAACATTGATAAATAAAAGATAAAGTCTGAATTACCCCTCAACTATTGAACGAGTTTGTTTTACCCCCTAAAGTCAAAAACCAGACATAGATCATCCCTAACTTTTAAAACCGGACAAAAAACCCCCTCGGACCCTATTTCCGGTGGTTTTGACCGGGTCATATACACAAAACAGTCCAATCAACAATAAAAATAAAAATAATGGGGCCCATATGTCATTCTCTCTTCCCCTCTATTTTCCTCCCTTTATTCGTTCTCTCTCGGCATGACGTGGTGGCAGCCGCCACCGGACCCCCGTTGCCGCCTTGAGCTTGCCTGGTGTCGCCGCCTCGAGCTCAGTTGAGGGAACTGCCGTCGCCGTAAGACCTCGCCCCCGCCGCCGCCTCGAGCTCGACTGCAGGAGCCACTGCCGCCTTGAGCTCGGACGGGGTAGCTGCCGCCACTGCTGCCTTCTCCCATGGATTCGTCGCCCGCCGCCTTCTGCTGCCTCACCGCAGGCCATCACCCCGCCGCCGCCTCGAGCTTGGATGGGGTAGCCGCCATCGCCACTGCTGCCTTCTCCCATGGATCCGTCGCCCACCACCTTCTGCTGCCTCACCGCAGCCGCCACTGCCGCCCACGCAGCCGTCGTCGTGCGAGGAAGCAGGCAGTGGCGGTGGCGGCGCGGTCGAAACAGGGCGGGTCGAGATGAACGCTGCCGCAGCCATCTCCCCCCCCGCGGCTATCTCCTTGCAGCTGTGAGCCGTTGCCCCGCCGCAGCTCTCCACTCGTCACAGCCGTCGCCCTGCCATAGCTGCCTCCCGTTGCTGTGCCGCCGGCCACTGCTTCAGAGGGAGAGAGGGATGAGATCAGGATTGTGGATGGAAGAAGGGAGAAGGGGGACAAAGGCCGATAGGTGGGCCTGTGATTTTTTTTATATTTTTAGTTGCTGACTGGATCGGACATGTCAGTCAAATCCGGACAAAACTGTCTAAAACAGTGATCAGGGTGTTCTCTGTCCGGTTTTAAAAGTTGGGGGTATACAAGGTCTGGTTTCCAAATTTAAGGTGATAATTCGAACTGACTCGATAGTTGAGGGGTAATTGAGACATTATCCTAATCCGTAGGAAACACCACGCGATGTTTGCGCTTCGGAAAAAAAATTCTCTACGGCCGTGCCGCACGCCTCCGCTTGTATGACGCCATCTGCGCTCGTGCCGCGTGTCCGATCCCGTGCGATTTCCAGCTGCAGCCGCGCGGAGCCGATCTCCTGCCTCATTAACCAGCGTCTCCATCAGCTCGTTCCTTGGACCAAGTTGGGCTGCACATGAAGGCAAGGGCGTCGCTCCGCAGAAACAGATTCGAAAGCCGCCGCTTAGTTCATCCCGTCAGCTCGTTGATCCATCGAGCGATCCCTGATCTTTCCTTCATTCTTATTTGGAAACGAATCTAGTTCGTCGTCTTTTCTGCTGCCCCAGCAATCGAAACCAAGTTTGTCATCTCTGCTCGACGAGTTCGTCTTCTTGCTGCCCCAAAGTATGGACGAGTCTGGCGTGCAGCTGGACACAGGCGAGGCGACGGGAGTCCGCTGACGATGGTGGGCGGTTGGAAACAGCGCGGAATCGGACACGCGGCACGATGGTGGGCGGTGTCGTACAGTCGGAGGCGTGCGACACCGCCGCAGAGAATATTTTTCCGACTGGGAGCTCATGTGACTAGCTACTGCAGCTGTGATATTTTTCATTTACCTTGAAGACTTCAACCTCCATCGCCAAACTGGTCAATGCATATGGTCATTTCTCCCTCCGTCTTTTAATATAATTTTTTTTATTTTCCGTAAAGTAAATATTTAAAAATTTTGACTAATAATTAAACTAAGCATATTAGTGTTTAGCATTATGTATGTGATATCATTATATTTGTATATGAATGTGTTTTCATATGATGTAAATTTTATAGTTTTTTATAATTTCTTATGGAATGGATTAATGATCAAAGTAAAATATTTTAGATCGTGTATAATTGAAATACGTCTTGTATTTAAGGATGGAGTGAGTACTTATCATCATGTTGTCTGACAGTACTTATCACAAATTAACCACAGTGGGGTATCACATTACATAATTCGATGGTACATTTCTCGCGTTTGTCGCCTCCAGACAAACGTTGGCAGTAATACGGGAGATCATTATTCTGACAATTTCACATGATTGAGACCCTGTTAGTTTCCCGGGACTTTTTTTAAGTCCATGTCACATCGGATGTTTGAACACTAATTAGAAGTATTAAATATAGACAATTAATAAAACACACCCCATACTCTGCACTATTTCACGAGATGATTCTACTGAGCCTAATTAGTCCATGATTAGCGAATGTGATCCTAAGTAAACATTTGGTAATCGTGGATTAATTAGGCTTAAAAATTGTCTAATGAATTAGCCTTTATTTATATAATTAGTTTTGTTATCAGTCTATATTTAATATTCCTAATTAATGTCCAAACATCCGATGTGACAAGAACTTAAAAAAAAAATTCCTGGATCAAAGAAACCCCGAGCCTCTTCAAAGTTCAGATTCAGACTCGTCAGATGGGAAACGAGAAGGAAATGCAGAGAAGCTTCAGTGCCTTTTAGATTAGTGCATGTATCCACCGGTGGATAAAAATCAAACTATCCAGATTGGCCATACGCTATCACTAGCTAGCAGGAAGAAAAACACAGAAAACTAGGATTCCATCAACTCCCAAGCAATTATAGAACTCGATTGCATGCTTATAACACGAACTTCACTATACAACTACAGCTTTACTAAATTGGGATCGTGTTTGGATTTAAAAAATGCGCCCAATCTTCCATCCAGAGATCCTAGAGATTAATTTGGATCTTGCTTGTAACAGCTGGGGGTTGCAATTAATAATGCAAACTATGTACCGAAGGAATCGCTATAGCTGCTAAGTTTAGCACTGAAGATCAATATCACTCTGCCCTTCAGCACAGGGAGTAACAGGCAATATAATCCAGGTCTCTGAAACTCTATTGTATATAATATGCGTGCAGATTTGAAGTTTGTTTGCATCAAAGAACATTGATCAAGTAGTAGCTACATGTTTATATTGTTTAATTGCTCTTTTGCCCAAAAGAATTAATTAATAGCTCTTGATCTGGAGGAGTATTCCGTTACTCATTTTTGTCTCCATGCAGCCCAGATCATCAACAATCGGTACGCAACACGCAACATGAGCAAAAAAGAAAGAAAAAAAAAGGTCAGTCTGCATATCAGCATATGGGTGTCGCGCCTCATGATATCGCCCTTGTTTAATTAATCAATGCCACCAGTCCACCACTAAACCATACAATAACACAGCATGCACAACTCCACTGATCGGCTCGTGTGTCGCGTGTGGTATCTAGCTATAGCTTTGATTAGCTGATTATACAAGCTAGTACTTAGGTACGTCTAGCCCCACTGACTCGTGCGTTAATTCGGCCTAGCTAGGCCGGAACGTAACTGTCGAGACAGTAACAGTTGGACAACTCCACTGATCGGCTCGTGTGTCGCGTGTGGTGGCCACTTGTTGCGGTGAAAAGGGGTGGTTAGCACGTGTACGTCCATGGCCATGTTGGCCAATGGCCACGCTAGTAGCCAAGTGTGGCCCGTGCTGCATTTCCATCACACCCAGGCGTCGAGGTCGAAAGTTCCATCGTCGTTGCCAGTGTTGCCACTTACCACCGGTGCAGTGCATGCACTGCATATGTATAGGTCGACGTAGGGGGACGATCTGACGAAAAGAATCGAGCTGCTATAGTAGTTTGAATACTACCCTCTCCATCCAAAAATATAAACATTTATCGATTTCCACACATCATCTTATTCAAAAAATTTATAAAAATATAAAAACAAATAAGTCATACTTGAAGTATACCTAATAGTAATAAAATAAATCATAATAAAATAAATAATATATTCATAAAATTTTTGAATAAGACGGATGGGCAAACGTGACGTCAGAAAGTCAACAAGTGCTTATATTTTTTAACGGAGAGAGTACGTATATTGTGTGAACTTTTTTTAAGCAGCAAGAGGGCTGCTATATATTCTATTTAAAAAGAGAAGAGAAATGGAGTTTAGTACAAGCCAGGATAAAACTGGCGCCTAAGCTTACAAGGCGGAGCTAGGCCATGCCAGCAGGCTACCGATGTAAAAAAGGTGCTCCCACAACCACACCCTAACGCCGGTGATCAGCTAACTATGAAAATGTTAGATCTCTCAGCTCTACTTCCTCGATCCTATATGGAAGAAATTAAACTCCTTGCGCATCGATCGATTCATTTTGAAAAATCCGTCTGTTACATTCTTTTTATATGTTCCAATAAGTGTAGATAAAGATGCCGTTAATTGAGCTTCTTTTTGCTTTGCTTGTCGATTATGGTGTACACTTGCTGTTGCCACCCTACTAGGTCGCTGATTGGTTGCATCACATTGAGAAGTAATTAAACAAGAAGTCCAAGATGCAACCTTGAACCACACCTCTCGCGCAAAGAGACGCTCAATAATGAGGTGGATTACCGTCTTATGATGCTGATGGCAAATTAAGAACACAGTTTGCATTATGGGGCCACCCATGGATTGCAAGGTTATCCGCCGTCAAGATCCTTGTTGGATTAGCAACCAAACAAAGAACTTGCATTTGTTCTCCGTCTTCGCCGACTAAACCAAGTTTGTGTTGAAATATTGTGTGCCATGTATTCCCTCCGTTTCACAATATGAATATTTCTATCAAGATTGGAAATGAATCTTAGCAATTCAAAAATTGATAACGAAATGACATGTCGAGAATCTTTGCCTTTATTCTTAATATTATCTAAACCACTTAAAAAAGTTAAAACGGAGGTAGTGTATGGCAATATGACAAGTTAGCGGCGAAAGGAGCCTAGTGTAATGGGCAATATATCTAGCTCGCTCTCCACACATGCATAAAGAGTAGAGGTGCTTTTTTCTTTATTTATTTCGTTTTGAGCCTTTGAGGGGCCACATTTTAAAGGTAATTGCTCTACGAGAGCTGGATGGCTAGATCGATCAATCGATAGGCAGGGAACTGTACTTCTTAGCATACCATTGAGTTCTAAAAATCCGCCCTCGGTCGTAATATATAGTACGTCTTGTCTTTCGCTGCATTGGCACGCATAGCTGCATGTATATATGCGTGCACCCATCGACCGATTAACTAACCTTCTAGCAATTTAACTTGCGAAAGAAATTGCAACAGCAATACGTCGTTGTTGTCATGGACTCGTGTCACCTAGATCACCTTCCTTAGTAAATGTATTGCTGCGCGCTTAATTTGCAACACTTGCATTCGTACCCGTTCTATTTTAGAGGCCAAAAGCCAGATCAGAGGATTGATTTGGCAATTACATGCATGGGCCATGTCATCTTACTCCGTATTATAGATTTTTTTTTTGAGAATCCGTATTATAGATTATTAATCAACTGGGCTCAACACTAACACACGCAGGACCAAACATAAAACGCACGCAATTAATATAATTAGGTGACGGCATCTGCATGCAGATTTGATATTGCAAGGTCAGCTCAGCTCCATGCTTGGCTGCTTGCAACGAACTAGCTATAGCTACTTTAGGGTATATTCCTCTGTAGAGCCGGACTACCTGCTCTGGCTAATTTGGCGATCTACTGATCACGCACTCACAGGATGGTCCATTGGTCCAGGTCCAGACCAAAATAATTATGCAGCCATAGCTAACATAAGAGCAGGTACAATAGCATGAGTCAGCAGGCTCAAAAAAAATTCCAAGTCATCAAATTCTAAAGTGGAGGAGAGAAAAAAGAGAAAAGAGACGAGAGCGGATGACTAATTTAGCGTCGGGCGATAGCACAGTTCCCCACGCCTGCAGCCGATACACCGATAAAATATGCATTTTGTGGGCCTCGCCGCTATCCCGTGCGATCTTGTATGATTTGTTCTCCTTTCCCTTCCCCGCTTCCTCTCCGGCGCCGGAGTACATCTCGCATCGCGCTTGCCTGCATTTTCTCTTTCGTCGATCTGTCGCCGCAGCCCCCGTACGAGAAAACGCCGCCATGCACCGGATCTACGCCGCCGGCCACGTTCCTCTGCTCCCACACTAATCTCCTCCGCTACTCGAGCATCCGCGTGCGGACGCATGTTGTGGAAGCGACGGCCGCTGCTGAACGACGCCCCTGTTTCTCTCCTGCTGGTCCTCCAGATCGATGCCATCCGCCGCATATAGCAGGCATTCAACGGTTGAAGCAACTAAGAGGATTCATGTGTAGTTCTGCATATTTGTACGAGTGCATTTGGTTTTTTTTCTTGATCCTTTTCCCCGTGCTGTTGCTCAATCTCATGTGCAGTTCGTTTACGCCAAGCCGGCAGTAGATGGATTCTCTTCCAGTGTATATTCTTTCTTTATGTTTGATGATTTCTTTTCTATATATATAGATACTCTCATGTTCATGGCATATATGTAGTATATAGCACAAAAGGCCACAAACATAAGGTTCACTTGAGATCCTACAAATTGATCTGGGCATGCATAATTAATTTTTTGATTGACGAGAACAACAAATATAATAATTGAACTATTGTACTGGTTGTTTTCTATACTGACTGCAAAATGATTTGCATGGAATTGGAGCTCACAGCCGGCGGTACTATTGACCTTGCTCTAAACATGACGGATCGAGCACTAGGTTAATCCAACCTACGACTCACCTAACATGGAAACGTACCTACACGTGCAACGAGGCAACCGGGCAAAGGGTTTACCCTTTTCCTTTCCTCTTTCTTCGATGGCCAAAAAACCAAACATGGACGGTGACAGGTGGGCCCGGAGATCATCGACCTCGACCTTGTGGGTGGGCCCGGGCGATCACGGAGCATTGGATCCTCTTGATCAGGGGCCATTTTCTCACACGCTCTTCAGTGTCGTCCCAGTGTGTACGTCGGTGTTGGTATATACCCAAAAAGTAGATGCGTTGTGTCAACTTCGTACAGCTTAACGCACTAAAAGACGTCAAACCTTGCATCATTATATTACCGGTGATTATACTAGCTGACATGGTGAGACACGAACAGTTAGTTATACTTGGCTCCTAGCTTGCATGTCCTGCCTGCAGATGTTCGTCGCCATGGCGCGCGTCGTGGAAAGTGATATATGCTGATCAATTAAGCGGTGATGCTGCAGCTGCATAAAACGTACTTCGCCATCGAATTGTATACGGGAGACACTACTATATTACAGAAAACGTCGGTTCAAGGTGAAACAACGATGATGTGTTGAGCTAGCAACGGTACTTGTTTTTCACTCGAACTGTCAGTGATACTTCACATATTACCGCTGGTTATCCCTTCAAATTAAAGGAAACGATATTGTATTCGGGCCAAAAAAAAGTATATCCATAACATTATTTCTTCTCTCTCTATATACACACACACAAAAAAGATGTATCTTGCATTAAAATTTTATGGGATTGATAAATGCATTACAACTTAATTCTCGAAAGTGTTTTGAAAAATTATCACGGTTTGATAGCTTGGAAGCACGTGAGATTGATTTAGACTTGGATATTATAAAGCTAACGAAAATAGTGCCATGGAAATTTTGAAAATATATTGAAACCTCTATAATGGTATCATCCATGGCTTTAAACAAATGCCTGTCGAAATATGACTAATATAAAATAGAACGAAAAAGACAAATGCTATTAAGCAATAAAATGAACCACTTTTAATGGTTTAGGGGTAAAATGAACCACTTCTATTCGGGTAAAAAAAATTCAAAGGCACGTAGGGCGTAAAAAAAATTCAATGGAAACGTACCTCCACGTGCAACAACGTGGTGCCGGTGAAGTAGGAAAATACACTCAAATCGAGCCAAGAAGAGCTAAAACTTGTGGCGATCTACACCCACGCACTCGTCTTGCCTGCCTTGTATTTTTTTATCAGGTCAGTTAACACATAAAAGATAAGAGAAAGCATCTGTCAATGAACAAGATTTGTAGTAGTACGCAATTATCCTTTGCTTCGTGGCTTGCAGCTCTAAAGCCACACTTCTGCTTAACAGCATCTTGACTTTATTTTTCATGGAATTCTCTTAATCGGATAAAAAGAAAAAAAAATTAAACACAGAGCATAGGGGAATACAATTAAAAAATAACTAAAACTCAAAATAAAAATTAGAAGCATCAATAAAAGAGTCCATCTAAATTGGAATAAGAGATTGATTAAAATTCATCGAAATGTAAGGTTTAAAAATATTACAATAACAATATATATGAAATATAAGCTGGTAAAGAAAAGAAGTCCATGTGGAAGTACAACGACCTTTGGTAATTGACCGCCATTGAGGCTGTCGCTCAAGATAACATTGAATGGAGCCACCACATTCACTTTGTACACTAGAAATTAACGAACATTTTAACGGTTATATTATGGTAGGTCCAAATTATAACCACGTATATTGATCAGTAAAATTGTATATAAAATACTAATTGTATTTGTCAAAGAAATTGTATATGATAAAAATTTTATTTAAAGAAGCATAAGTCAAATAAGAATGAAAAAAACAAAATCCGTATAGGCGTAGGACAGGAAGCATTATAGTAAAAAGAACCAATGAGAGCTGTCTTACTAGAAATCAAATAATTAATCAGAGAAAAAAAATATCTACACTGCTGGATTATGTTGGGATCGGATTTATAGTCCAGTTCACAAATGCCGTAGAGTTCTATATTAATTAATTAAACATATGACTGTAAATTAAAAAATGTCCAGCAAACTTTAGAAACGTCTCTGCATAGTAGTGGTACTAGAGTTTCAAATACGAAGTTGTAAATTGTAAAACACGTATAGGAGTATAAATACATGGCTATCCGAGCAGTACAAACAGAGAGAAAGCAAAGATGCATGTCAGCTAAAGGAATTAAAGTTGACGATAGAGGCCCGACTTAACCTTGCGGGAAACATAGCTTGACATCAGCGATCGGCAAATTCAAACCAGATAAATTACAAAGTGTGCAAACAAAATACCCAATGCATACATAAGAATCTCCAAGTGATCAAGAAGATGAGCTACAGGAGGGATAGTTGAGGGGCAGCAAAAGGAATAAGCTGCTCTGGCTCGCGAGATTTACTAAAAACAATAAAAATACATCCCAACGACGGTTTCAAAAGGAGTACAACAGGGATGGCAAGCAAAAGGCCAAAAAAATTAAGGTGGTGGTGGTTGATAAAACGTCTAAAAACCCAACAAGACAAGGTTCGATTTTTTTTAACATCCCAATGACAATCAATAGAAGGGTTGGCGAGTAGAATGAACGAGAGGGAGACGCGCGAAGGAGTAGGATGGTGGTGGCAAGCAGGATTTTCTTAAAATGTTTTTAAATGCCAATGCAATAAGCTAAATATTTAACAAAATTTAAAGCCAACTATGTTGAAAAAGGTAGATAATTTTACATCATAACATTAACTTATATAGGTGCTAGCCGCGCAATTATGACGGCCATTCAGTTAATTTATTGGGATAATTGTGTTCTTATCCCTATTTTCAACCCTAACTGTGATTTTACCCCTGCTTTTTTAACTTTGTGTTTTTGCCCTCGCCTTTTCAAATTGAAGCTTATGTTTGCCCCTATTCCGTTAGATCCACTTAACGGTGTTAAGTCAATGTATATCATTTGTAGATTTGCCCCTACTTTTTAAGTACTTTATGATTTTACCCCTGTTTTAATATTAAATATTTAGGTATTATCAAGCATAACCTTGATATGAATTTTAAGCATGTTTTGACTTGGTTTTTAACACCGTTAATACCACTTAATGGAATAGGGGCAAACACAAGTTTCCGTTTGAAAAAAACAAAGGAAAAATCACAAAGCTGAAAAAGTAGGGGTAAAATCACAATTAGACATTAAAATGAGGGCAAGAATGCAATAGCCCCTAATTTATTAGAAGAGTAAATTGCACAAAACCCCATGTTTTGTAGTCCAAATTTCACAAAACCACATATATTTCGGCATGTGTCATATAACCCCAGGTATTCTTGTACTAATATTTTACAAAACCACACAATTAACAAATTATACCGAAATTTGATATGTGGATTAAAAAACTTATAGTATGATATAGTATGGAAAATAAAACTTATATGCTTGCATGAATATGATGGAGCAAATAATATTTTACATACATATCATATTTGGGTGGAGTTTTTTTATTGTGTAGTTTTGTGAAATACTAATACTAAAATACATTGGGTTTTATGCCACATGCCAAAACTACCGTGGCTTTGTGAAGCTTAAATCATAAAATCCGGGGCTTTGTGCAATTTACTCTTATTAGAACTATAAGCTATTTAGCATTAAAAACAGACCTGCACCGTATGTACCTGGCCCCTTTCTTTTGTCATCTTGGAATCTCGCTACATGCATTTTCACCTAAATAAAATTTATTACTTTTACCATATTTCATTTTCTATTGTTTATCTGACAATCTCAAGTGAAATTGAATAATAAACAAAAAAAAAAGAATATGCTGGTTTATGCCCTTCAAAAAAAAAAAACAGCCTGGAACTTGAGTTTCATTTCGCCTTTGATATGAAAGGATGATGTATATTGATGTTGACGATTATCCTATAATATTACGCAGTACGTAAACAAACATAAAAGGAAACACAAGGTATCTCAAGTTTTGCTGAATATACACCAGAAAAGAGAGAAGAAGCATTACTGATCGTTCAACATTTCTGAAGCAACAATTTGTTCTCTATTCCACGTTTCTGAAATTTACAATGTAAGCTACCGCAAAAACGAAAAAAAAAACCACACAGGAGCACTCCCAAAATCTTCGCTGAAATGATGTATACACAACCATATGATCGAAGTAATTAATAATTGGTCAATCAAACGTCTAGGCTGTTCTTGCATGCCGCCGATGCAATCCACTGTTTTCACCTCGCGCGAAAACGACTTCCCCTCCGTAAATCACATCGCCTGGTCGCCCACCGCAAAACCGCGGCGTGGCGCCGTTTCACTGCACACGAAGCAACTCAAGCCAAGCACCTCAAAAATAAAAGAGCGAGCAAGAGAGAGAGAGAGAGAGAGAGAGAGAGAGAGAGAGAGAGACG
>CM002480.1:18718193-18767673 GCA_000325765.3 Leersia perrieri | reverse complement strand
GATCTCCGACACCCACTTCCCCCAGCTCCGCCGCCGCACGCCGCGGTACGACGGGTGCCTCCCGGCCTCACCCCTCTTCTTCCCACGCTCGCCGCCGGCGGCAAGAGCAGGAGAGGCGTCGTTGTTCCTCTTCCGCTTGAGCTGCTTGGGCTTGGCTCGCGTGCCATTGGTGACGCATGAGCCGGAGTCGGAGGAGGTGGTGGTGGGAGCATGGATCGCGGCGGCTTCCATGGTTGGCCTCCGATCGTCTCTACGACAAGGTGGAGGAGAGAGAAGCACACGGAATATTGCAGAGTGAGATGCGCTTCCAGTCCAGGTATAAATAGCAGAGGCGGCCTGTGAGACAGTGAGAGTTGGTTGCTGTGTGAATTGCTGCCACTACCAGCCAGAAAAAGGCTAAAAGTTAAGCTGCTGAATATTTTTTTAAGAAAATTAAGCTCCGGAATTAACAAACACATGTGAGAAATTCTGCAAAAACAAGTGGACATCATTGACTGGCTGGGCTACATAACAAAATGGTAAGTATCTCCATCTGTACAAGTGTACAACTGCTCATTCTGTACTCCAATTGTATAAGAGACCTTATGATGCTAACACCACCTTGGCAGGACCGGCCAATGTTATTCTTTTTCACATTACAAGTCCGGCCTAGCGAGTTTGAAGAGGCATGTTGTTCTCATACAAAAGGTACATCTCAACTACTAGCCGTTAAGTAGATGTTAATAGGGGACATTGACTCCAATGAAACCATAGGTGGACGGCTTTGTTTAAGTTTCCTGCAGGCGCCAATACTGTTTCCTGTGGGTGCAACCGAACGATGTGCATTGCAAACGACGGCAATGACACACTGTGGAAGCGTGGACGTATCGGTTCAGATTTTCAGAAGATTCAGAGGTTAGGATCTTCTTGAACCAAGTGGAGCTGGCCACTGGTGGTCTACTGGTGTATCTGTTTCAACGGCCCTTCCAGCCACGGGCCCCCGCAACCTACTGTTCCTCGGGGATCCTGAACAAGAGGCAGCATAAAAAAAATTGGCCCAGAGGGCAGAGCTGGTGAGTTTCAGGCCACATGGAGCATAAACGAGTTTAATCATGAAAACATACGACTATTAATCATGGTTCATGGATTCAAGGTATACCGTCAAAAGCGTGTATCTCCATACCGCAAACCACTCGCATGATATAAAACACCTGATTCAGCCGACTGAAGACGCAGTATAACATCAATTTTTCTCCGGGATCATAGGAGTACGGCCGGGTGCAAGAAATATACTAAGGCCGGGGCATCATTAATTCATTACGACATAGCAAGCTCCTTAATCGTAAAGAGAACAAAAATAATAGCAGAACGTGTATCCGCTACTTTAGGCGGGGGTACATCAGAAAAAGAACAATAAAACGAATTCAGTTACTCGCAGTCTTTTGGTGATAAGAGACGCTAAATCTTCTATTCCGAATGGCCGAACTGTTCTTACTGCTGGGCACACTGCACCCTTGGTCCAGGTCCAGCATCCTCGTCGTCGTCTTCATCATATGCTTCCTGCCGCCTGTACTGCTGCTGCCTGCGCCTCATCTCCTCCTCTATGTTGACATCATGCATGGTGGTCTCCTCACATTGATCTAGCTCCATGTCCGACAACTGACTCCCTGGTCGTGGTGGCAAAATCTTCTCAAGCGATCGGCATTGGCTAGGAGTGAGTGCGCCAGACTCAGGAAACTCCACACTGAATTCAACAAAAAGACGGCCTTTCATGAATGGGCGGCCATGCTGTGGCATGCCTTCGTCATTAATGGCCTTGTGTTGACCTATACAAGCAAAACATAGTATGAATAATTCAGTATGTACACAGAAACTGAAGGATGAAGCAAATGGGGCATAACAGAATTCACAAGAGGAATGCATACCAGGTTTAATAACCTCCCCAGGGTTAGATTTGATAAGAAGCTGCCGGCCATCAAGATGGGTTAGAACAAACTGGAAGCCACAGAGAGCCTCGGTCAGGGAGATCGTGTGCTCAATAAAGAGGTCGTCGAACTTCCTCTTAAACTTTGAGTGGTCCTTAAGTTGCAAGACAAAAACTATGTCTCCTGTCACTGTATCAGGCTGCAAAAGCATGGATGTTTGAAATATTAGATGGACATTTCAAACATATTATTTGAGTGCCAATATGCAATATGAGAGTTCTGGCAGCATTTCACACATGAAAGCTCAACACTTGTGTACTCCCTCGTTCTCATAATATAAGAACATTTTACCATTTTGGAAAATAATAAGGATATAGTAAAATGTCCACGACACCCCTCATTAAGATGACGGGTCCCACTGTTTTTTCAATCAATAAATGGAATTTTAGATAATACATGCCATGATTAAAGGTTTTGGCTGTGGGGAGAAATGGTAAGGAGAGAGAAGATGTGAGTATATATATCTGGTAATGCTAGATAGGTGGGCCATGAAATTGATTGTCTAGGGCCCAAAAGTTCTTATATTGTGGGACAAACTCAAAACCCAAAAGTTGTTATATTATGGGACGGAGGGAGTAAATAAGACTCACAGCTTCATCAGCTTCACCCTGGAATACAATCTTTTGGCCATGTTGCATTCCCTTCTCCACATGAACCTCCAAGACCTTCTTCTCCTGGACTACTTTGTTTCCTTTACAGCTTGGGCATTTATCCTTGTCGCTTATCATCTCGCCTGGACAGATCTAAATCATTAGACAAACTCAATTAAGAGATTTTATAATGAAGATAAAATAGTGGCATACCTGATCCTCTACATTCAGGGCAAACAGTGTTCATCTGTTGGATCATGCCAAGCCCAATTTGTCTTGTTATTGTTCTCATTCCTGCACCACGACAACCATGGCAAGTTCCTGCTGCCCCACTCTTGGATCCTTTTCTGAAGGTACAAAAACAAAAAAGGCAACATTGAGATCCCTATAACAAAAGTGTGACAAAAAAGAATGCATAAAATAAACATGTAACAATAGTACAAGTACAAACAAAATCTGACTTTGTACTTTAATACAAAGATGCAACGCAGGTGCAACAGTAGGACAATTAAATACTGCAAGTACAAAAACCAGAGGTAGAAATATATAAAAAAAAAACTTTTTCGTTACAAACGTAGTTCAACTGGTTGTCATCTTGTTCAAATAAGAAAAAGCCAAACTGATGTCATTTGCACTGATCGTAGCAATCCTACAATTTCACCCCTTTTCAGAAGACCACTACAGGTCCTTATTTAACCTTGAATTTCGACAGAGGGAGAAGGTGTCGAGTGTTTTACTTGCACTAATTAGCTGCGTGTGAAGTACACTTACATCAGGGGCCAAATTCTATGGATATTTACTCAGAACTCAAAACCAGCAAAACAGTTTCTGACAGCAGCACAGCTTGTCAAAATCAAGTCTAACAACTACTCCCTCCGTCCGTGAATATAAGCATCCCAAGAATTTATTTGGAGAGATTAAGGTTAGAAAAGAATATGATGGGGAGAAAATCAAATGAGGGTGTTTGGAGGGAAATGTCTACATAGGGAGATACCAGGTCTTCGGCGTGTACCCCCAGGTAGTCTCCAGTCCAAATCGTCCCATTAAAATCAATATTTCAACCAATCAATTGATTATCACCGACAGTCCGATCGTATGAATCTGATGTCACGGATTATTCACCCCGAACATTGCAGTCTAGAAATACTTATATTTGTGGAGATATTTCAGATTATTGGAATGCTTATATTTTGTGGATGGAAGGAGTACCATATACATTTAAACAAGTTAGCATGGGAGGTGCTGGTAAACATCCCTACCAGGCTACCACCCAACCTCAAGTCCTCTCAGGCTCAACTTAGTTGCCTATTTCTTCTTTATTAATTTTACATACCAAATTCCTCACTTTTATACTTTCAGAAGAAAATATCATGTTATAAGTTAAACTATAATGCAAAACTGTTACTCTTGATACAAATACAGACAGAGACTCTTTCAAGTCGTGAACTGCATTGCATCTTTCCTTAGAATAAACATAGCATGTGTGATACTGCACCCATAAAGTTCATGTACACTAAAATATGGCTTAAAATGTTTTACAATAACAAGATTCAGAGGAAATTTTCAACACTGAAATGATCCAACAAACAATTTGCAGGCAAGCTTAGGTTCTTGTAAAGATTGTAAACCCCAAATTATCATGTGCAGACAGTCATTGTTATTCTCATAAACATGAGTACAATACATATTCATAATTCAAGACAACAACAAATAACAATCCTTTCCACAGGGAAGAATAGTTATCAATTGAGAACTAGCAAAAAATACTTACCCCTTGCACTTCGTGCACAGAGCATTCCGTGACAGGGATAATTTTTTGGTGGTACCATTGTACAAGTCTTCTAAAGAGACTTTCATAGTATGCACCACATCTTCGCCACGCTTTTGTCTGTGTCCTCTACCTATTTTTAACAATAAAACAGTAAGTCAGTGCATCTTTCATTCACGAGTAGAATGTTAACGGGGCAAAGTGCAGATTACCCCCAAAGCCACTGCGACCCTGAAAAAGTTGCTCAAATAAATCAAACGGACTATGGAAATCGCTACTGCTGCCCCCTCCCATTCCTTCTTTCAGTGCATCTTCGCCGTATTGGTCATAGATCTCCCTTTTTTCTGGATCATTGAGAACCTCGTAAGCTTGAGCCAATTCTTTAAACTGCCGAATCAGAGGAAAGAAAAGCAAAAAAAAAAAATCAAATTGTCAATGAAATCAAACCAACGGTTCAAAAAGAAGATAAATACATAACAGTTTGGTCCGGACCTTCTCAGGGTCTCCACCCTTATCAGGGTGATTTTTAATGGCAGCTTTACGATATGCTTTCTTCAGCTCGTCCGGGGTTGCTGTCTTGGATACACCAAGCACTTCATAATACTTGGTATTGTTGCTCTTCTTTGGCATGCGTCCGAACATGGCTGATAAAAATTTCCTATAAACGTAAAACTCGAATCAGATCATGAAGTACTAACTAATGAGAATCATTAGTACAATACAATATTCTCCCAAAGAAAAATACCACACAAAATCTAGCAATAATAATAAAATCGTTCGCAGTCTTCTAAAGCCTGGAATGGCATACATATTCCACTAGACAGGGGCAGAATCAATGAGAAACATCAGGGTTCATCTCAATCCCCAATCAACATGCTGCGGTTGCTAGTAATAAATCCATGGCTATATACAACAACATGTACGACGGGATCAAGCGAGATCGATCTCGAAGGAAAAAAACGTACAGATCTGAAAGGATTCGACTATTCGCATCCACAAAAATTAAACAGCGAAAAACGAACGAAAACACGAGCTAGGCCAGGGGAAGGCTTCCTCACCAGAGGAAGAATCGGCCGCTCCTGGATCAGATCCAGACGACAGCCCGGTAGAGCGGAGGAGGGCGAGGAGGACGCCGCGTGGCCTAGCCGCCGGAACCCTTCGCCTTCGCGCCGAGGCGGCTCGGTGCGAGGAGGAGGAGGAGAAGGCGTGCCGCGTACGGGGCTTCGGCGGCGGCGCGGCGAGAGAGAGACCTCGTCCTGTAGCCTGCAGGCCGTCTTTATTGGACTTTTCCTTCAGTCGGTCGGCTGGTAGGGCCCACAGGTCGTACCAGCACACTACGTAGGTTACGGATGGTTGGATGGGCCCTCCAGCCCTTAACCGGCACGGCACGGGGGTACAACAATTTAATGGGCCTAACTGTTGGCCCATGACTCGAAATTGTTCGGCCCATCTGTATTACTCGGAGATTACCAGAGCTCTGCTCCCAGCCTCCGACGGCTTCTCTTCTCGTCTGGTCGCCGGCGGCCGAGATATGGTTTGGTTGTTGTTCATGTGGTGAAGTGATGATGCTCGAGTGATTGACAATGAAGATTTGGGGCCAAGTGAGGAGCGGAGTCATCAAAACACAGAAGGAACCAGGTTGTTGAGTGCAAGGTAACAACATCAAACACCAGACAGGAAATACAGCCACGTATTTGGACCATGATGTAACATATCCTGATACATTTATCCAAATTAATTATATTAGAATATATCATATAATTATTTAAATGCTTATATATTTACACGGATGGAGTACCCTCGCTGTCTGGCTGTTACCACGAAAGAGCAGCATTATCAGTTAAGAGTCTTTTGTTTTCGTGTTACGTTGGAGCTTTGTTTTGTCAATGACGTGTAGTATGCTTGTTAACGGGAACCAGTCACATCGACGCACGAATGATTTAGTCATTATTATATCCCTTAGATCTGTAAACTCCTGGCGTCAAGCAATGGTGAAACTGTGCTTGCGAGAGCCGAGAGGTACACAAACAGAAGCAAAGAAAAAACGTCTAAACAATCGAGGTACAATATCTGAGACAAACTAGCAACGTGTTAATGCAACAGCTTGGACTTTAATGAACCACCTTAATGCAAAATAGACCAAAAAATGGTGCTACCTCAGTACCTCCCAGTGCATCTTTTTTTTTAGATAATGACCTCCCAGAGTCCCAGTGCATCTTGATCTCCCTTTCTCTCATCCCCTTTTATACCATCTCCGTCGCCGATGACGAGGGAGCTCGCTGTTGACACTGGTCCAGTCGTCCAGGCCCAGGAATAGCCTGTATTCTGTATCCTTTGAAAAGGAACAGACAATAACATTGTTAAGCAACCAACTTCAGCGTGTAATAATGATGCTATGTTTGGACCCTGGCACTGACAAATGTGAACAAATTCGATGAGAGAATACTCCGGTTTGATGCGCCCTAGTTTCCTCCTTGTCGGAAGATATTGTCAGAAGATGTCAGTTTTATGTTTACTTGGATTTTGACTTTTCGCTCGTAATGTTTAATTAATCATCTTATTTAAAAAATAAAAGTATTGTTTATTTTGTTTGTTATTCATTTTATTATCAAATGTATTTTAAGCATGACTTATTATTTTTTATATTTACACTAATTTTTTAATAAAATGAATGGTCAAGCGTTGCAAGTAAATAGGCAAAATCAGTTATATCATTAGAGGGAATATATATTTGTGGTTTTGGCTGCCTGTCTGTTGCCATTGTGGTTGGGCTGTCGTTAGAGTTGATGTTCTCGTGATTGGGTAGTTACCCTTCTTTAGTGTGTGTGTTACAATGAAAAGACTGCAAAGTTGCAAACTGTAGGCTGATATTGTTAGGGCTGAAAATGATAGGAAAAAAGTATCATTTTTTAATATATAAATGGTCTCGATACGTTCAGGAAAATCTATGTTTATAAATTTAACTATATGTGACAACTTCAATATACTCCTTCCATATTTGTATATATGATTGCACTAACCAACGTGAAGTAAAAAAGAACAGAGATAGTAAAACAACAACAGAAACTAAAAAGAAATAGAAACAGTAATTATCGATAAAATATCGTTTTATATTGTTATTTTCAGAGATGGTATTTTACAACCAGAAAATGTTCATACCATATTCATACTAGACATTGCCCCGTGCATAACTACACGGCCTGTCTTATATTGCCCGTGCAGAACTACACGAACTATCTTCCAATATTAAGTTTTAGTGAACTTTCCGGCTTCAAATTGAACTGATGACAAGGGCCCCTTTGAATTGGAGGATTTCTAAAGAAATTTTGGAGGATTCAAATTACTTAGGATTTTTTCAAATGCACCCATTTGATTCATAGGAAGATTGTAGGGGTTTTTTCATAGAATTACATTTCTATGGTCAATTCCATAGGAATATAAACAAGAGGTTAGATCTCTCGTAACATTTCTTCTGTTTTACAATCCTGTAGGATTTGAGAATGCTGCTACTTCAAATTCTGTGTTTTTTCTATTCCTATGTTCTTTCTCGTAACAAGGTCCGAAGGCAGGAGTTTTTCTGACGAAAAGAGATGATGCAGTAATTCGAGGGCAAGGTGTTTAGAGGCCAAAGAACGCACGCATGCAGCAGGCAAGGAAGTGCTTATACACGTAATACTACTAGGCAGGAACGCAGAAGACTGGCATATGATTAAAAAGAAACGTAAAAAAAAAGGATGCGCACGTTGATAGATCAAACAAATAATTAGTCTGACATGCATAATTGCAAGATAATATATCCCTTGATACAGTGGTGTTACATCAAGTGGGGCAATCAACAGTGATCCTTGCCACACCCGACAGGCATTGGTGCATCGACAATAATGATGTCAAGCAAGAATATGAGAACAGGAATCTGGACAAGGCAAGTCTTCCAAGAAACTTATATATGTAAGCAAACTCCATGGGAGGGCAACACAGACCAAAGCAATCCAGTGAAGAAAAACCACAGAAACAATACATAGCAGAAAGCAAGCAGCAATGCCGCTAATTGAGCTAGCGATCTGTATCATTCCAGCGACACTCATTTTTGCACCATGCCGGCGCCTAGTGTTACTAATTACCAATCTTCAGCAACTGGAAGCGATCATCATGCGCATAAGGTCATCATCTCCAGCAATATGGAGTCTTCTGGCAAGGATTCAAACGATAAGGATCACATTGTGAAGCTTGGAAGTAGCTGCTCTACTGGAGGTATGCAAAGTATCAGTTTCATCAGATGGGTGACCTTGATAGATTTCTCCTTGCCTGATGTGGAGTGAGTGATAACCAACTCCCTTCGTTCATGGATATTCTGTATCATAGCAGTTCTCTTGAAACCGATGATACAGTTCCTCAATGCATGCAAAATGGAGATAAGAATATGCAAGCAGCATTTTTCTCTTGTACATTTCACTTACCATCTCAGTTATTCCAAATAAATAGCTTATCTGTGAGTCAAATTTACATTGCAAAATGGTCAATATCCATCAATGGAAGTACTGATTGGGCTCTTTTTAGCCCTTGCAAGATACTTTTTGCAGTCTCCCTTTCCTGTAAATATAAGATACAAGTGATGTGGATCAGAATTATCAGAAAGAATAGATCATACAAATTATTTAGGAATGAAGAGCATAACATTCCAATTCCCATTCATAGACCCCTATAGTTGAGAAAACAGGCACTGCTTACCAAAACAAATTATCGATCAAGTTTTAAGTTTTTTGAACTAAAGACTAGCATGCTGACATAACTGTTCATTAAACACATTAGCCAATTTTAGCATCCTAGATTTCACGATTTTGCTCCATACCATCTTTCGTTATTTCAATAAGTTTTAAAAATTAACTTTGTGCAATTGAACTTACTGGACCAGTGTAATCCAAGAGCCTTGTGCAATAGTGCTCTGCCTCCTCAAACCTGCCTATGCTCTTGCAATGCTTAGCAAGGAAAAGCAGAGCTTCAACAAAATTCTGGCCCTGCCTTTCCTCAACTTCCATTCTCTCTAAATCCTTCTTGTAGTAAAATGCAGCCTGCTCTGATTGTCCAAGCATACCATGTAACTTTGCTAGCTGGTGAAGTGCTATTCCTTCAGTGTCATTACTATTTGCAGACCTCTCATAGCACTTGATGGCTTCTTCAATCATTTGAAGTTGATCGCTTTCATAGCACTGAGCCATAGCATTCCAAAGCCGGGCATCATTAGGTTGTAGGTATGATGACTTACGGAAGTAATAAAGCGCATAAAACGGCATTCCCATCATCTCATAGATCTGACCAAGACCATACCAAGCACGGTAATCTCTTGGATTTATATCAACAGCTCTCCTGTAGGCATCAATCGCGGCAGGCGTATTTTTTAGCTCAACAAACTCATGTCCCATAAGAGTCCAAGCTGAAAGATACTTTCGGTTAAGCTTCAGTGCTCTTTGAAAGTACAAAACTGACTTTTCATGCTGCCCCTTCAAACTGTAGTAATTTGCAATTATGCAGCATGATTCTGGACGATATTTATCTGTCAAAAAGACTCTGTGAGCAAGGAAACTTAGAGCAGTCGAGCTTTCTTTTGCATACAATAAATTTGAGTAAACATCCATAGAATCCACCCGGAAAGGATCAGTCCTAAGGAGCTCTTCAAAAATCATATCAGCTTCATCCAGGTCTCTCATACTATACTGCACGGTTGCTATTTGAGCCTGTATATAATCACTACAGCGGAAGACCCCCATTAAGCGCTCATATCTTTTCAATGCTTCTTCATGCATCTTTAGTTCCAAATGTGCACTAGCAAGGAAGAAATCTTTCATCCAGTGATTCTTGAGATTTAAGTTGTTCAAAATGTCACTACTAGTGCAGAGAGACTGTAACTCTAACCAAGCACTCCAGTTCCAAGGGTAGCTGTTCACAGATTCTACCAGAACTGTTCTAGCTAGAGCATCACTGCCTTTGTCACGTAGAACAATGCCATACAAGTAAAGACCAAATGGGTCAATAGCACCCGTTCTCCGATGTGTTGAGAGCTCTCTCTCCAATGCAACTAGTTCCTGATTAACAACATTACTTTTGCCCAGAGATCCTTCAAGTTCTACTGTTTCTTCCTCTTTCCGCTTCTCTCCAGCCTAAATTGTAGAGTTCAAAAGGCTAATTAAACTTAAGAGCAAGCAGGAAACAGTTTGTAGTATTTGAAATATTAGATAGACTGTAGAGAAAAAGATAACTCATGCGAATAGTACAGGCTCATACTGAGAGTGTAGCAAGGTACTGCAACCCATAGCTATTATCTACCCCAAGTAGAGATAACCGAATATTAGGAAAGGGTCATTCTAGACTTCCTAGTACCATTTTAAAATATATCTACTATCTGTAGACACAACAATGACACAAAATTGATACTAACCACTATAGATACCAAAAAAAAGGGACTAGCTAGAATGGAAATCAGCATGGGTCTAAATTGAATAATACAATACTAGTCATTATTCATTATTGGCAAACAGGCAGCACATTCCACTTTTACCAACTAAAAGCAACATAGCCATATAAGCACAATTATATACCATGGCACTATTTTTAGCATATCTCAAATCAAATGATGAAGAGGAAAAGATAAATAATTTATGTAACTGGATGCCCAGACTTGCTTGTTACATCAAGCAATCATGTTACACATATACTTAGTTCTTGAATCTCAATACTACCTCCGTCTCAAAATACAACTACCTGAAGCTATGAATCTGGACATGTTTCTTGTCTAGGTTCATAGCTTCAAGTAGCTATATTTTGAGACGGAGGTAGTATTAGATTATAATGTTTCCAAATTTCATTGCAATGGAACCATCAACCACTGTATTACTATACACGCAACAGTTATGTACAATAAAAGGCAGGATATTTTTTTCAGATGACCAGGAGTTGTACCAAATTAAAGTTAATGCCCATAAATCAATACATCATTATACCATGACTAGGGGTAACAGAGCCACATAAATCCTAGCATCTCACCTCAAGGGATTTAAAGATAAGGGCTCAGACCATGAATTATGGAGAACCTACCAAATAAAACTATCTTTGGTCTTTACATTTTACAACAATTTTAAAGCACTTCTGTTGTTTCCTTCAGTGAAATCTAACTAAATATGCTGTTACTCCAATCACACATCAAGGTAAGTAGATAGATATAGATGTTTCTACAGGATTAAAAATATGAATCACTCCACAGGCGAATTGCAGAAGTAAATATTTGCAGCAGCTCCAGTGAGACATTTCCTCAAACACCACACGCTCTACCAAACATCTGTATATTGGAACACGCACAAGCGCACCAAAACAACAAACAATAAGATCCAAACTCACGGTGTAGAGCGCGTAGCACCGAAGGAACACGGCCTTGCGGCCGGTCTGTCCGCGGAGCACATGCGCGGCGCGGCGGTACTCGCGACAGTCGAAGTAGGTCTTTGCGAGCAGGTACTTATCAGCCCCCACATCGAACGCGTCGTCGTCAGGGATGGGCGTGCTGACGTATGAGACGCCGCCGAGGGGCGTGCCGGCGTCGGCCCCGCCGCCGAAGGGCCGGAGGCGGCGGCGGAAGCTGGACCCACCGCTGCGGTGAAGGTGCAGCAGGCGGCCGCCGGATGCGGCGGATCCCGACGAGGACGGGGTGTCCATCACCGACGACGGAGCCTGCGCCGCGTCCGGCTCGACGCCGGAGAGCAGCTCGGCCGCCCTGCAGGGAGGATGCGGCGGTTAGGGTTAGGGTTTTCGAGGGATCTGGTGGGTTTCAGGGGCGCGTACCATTTGGCGGCGGAGTAGAGGCCGCGGTCGCCGAGCTGGCGGGCGGTGGCTCGGAGCTCGACGCGGTAGGCTTCCTTGTTGGAAGCCATTGGTGTGCTCGGTGAGGTGGCGTGGCCTCCTCGGGGCGGATCGGCGCCGAGAGAGCGCAAGCTTTTTTTTGAAATTTTTGCGAGGTGGTGGAATTGCAGAAGGGGAGAAACCGGCTGTGCGGGACAGGGTGATGGTGGAGGGTGAGTGTGTGATTGATTGGGGCTTTGGGCGTTTGGAGCGAGAATTTGGTTGGGCCGCGCAACCGCATAGTGGGTTAGATGCGTGTAGAGGTGTAGAGCTATTCCAAAATTCAAATGGGCAAGATTTTTGCATAGTTTCAATTTGAATTGGGTTAACTCTCCGTCAATTTGGGTATTTGGAAGAAAAACATAGAATTTTTTTAGAATTGAGTAAATTTCACAAAACTACGTATACGTATACTTTGTATGCTATATCACAAAACTATAAATTTTAAAACATGTTTCAAACTATAGATCTAGTGCCTTCGTTTATCACAAAACTAAGGATACTTTGTAAAATTTATCACAAAACTATATATTTAATAATTTTTTCACAAAAATACATATTTAGTATCTTTATTTCTTCTAAAACTATAGATTTAGTGTCCCTGTTATCACAAAACTATATGTTTTAGTATTGTTAAAATCTGTAGTTTTGTGATATTAGAGCCACTAAATCTGTAGTTTTGCGAAAAACAAAGACATCAAACATATAGCTTTGTGATAAATAAATACACTAAATATGTAGTTTTATACTTGCAGTTTTATGATAACAAGGGCATTAAATCTATAATTTTGTGAAACAAACTTTTAAATATGTAAATATGTAGTTTTGTCATAGATTGCACAAAGTACTTATATCTTTTTAAAATTTACTCTTTATAATCTGGACGAATTTATAGTACTGTACTAGATTCTTTATCTTTTATAGAATGAGTATATTATAATTATAGTTGAACTCGTGTATTGCAATATGTTTGTGATATCATGTTAGTTCTTTCTCCCTTACACGAACTTGGATTGAAACCATTGTTTTCTTTTTACATGGATCCTCGTTGCTAATAAACAAATAATCTAAACTATGTAAATTAGCGCCATTCTACTGCATGCTCGTGTTTGTTTGTTTAGTTTTTTATTTACAAAATGATGTATGTTTATATTCGTAAGGTGCAAGCAGTCAAACTTAATGCAGAGCTGCAGCAACGGCGAAACGCAACATGTGACAACAATGACATGACTCATGACCGTATCAAGGTTGAAGTTCACGGTGTGGGTTGGGTTGTTAATCATAGGTATGGTTGCGTAAAGACAATAATTCACGGCGCAAAGAATTTTATGGCGTTTTGAACTTGCCATTCCCGTTACAATGATTGTTCGTTAAGCGTGGTTTTATCTTTGCTCCTCCTGGTAACTAAGCACTTTTTATGTCTGATCTTGTTCCCCTAAAATGAATCGCCTTCTTCTTAATACAACGCCAGCACAAAACATTGCCATGACGAAGAAATCCACTGCTAGTGTCTAAAATTAGATCATGCCAATACCATTACGTTTTCCTTCTATTCCGTCACTTTTTCACTCGTCCACCATTACCCTGTCTTTTCCATCTTCCCTGACCCTCTCGAGCTCAAGCTCACCACCACCGGTGCCAAGAGCAAAGTCACGGCGACAGAGCTCGATGGGCGCAACATCGACGGTATAGGGCGGTTGGCGCAATGTTTTCTTCCTTCTTCCTACTTCGCTTTTTATCTTGATTATGAAGACCCACCTATGAGCTCCCCTTTACTCTCCGAGGGAAGGTTGGTTTTAGCAACACTAGGCGGTGGCGGATTGCACAGACAGTTTGACATGACGCTTGAGCATCATAGTGTCTGGAGGTCTTAGACGGAGTGGCAGTGGTCGTCACTGTCCCTGATCTAAAGGGGCTGAACTCGTGGCAGCGCGTTGGCGTGTGTCATCCTTCTTTCATGAGTCTAAGGGAACGACAAGGCTCCAAATATATAGGGCTCCAAGCTCTGATGAATGTGTCCTCCTTCTTCCACGAGCACAGGGGAAACGAGCTTGAGGCATGTCTACAATAGTTAAAGGGAAGGGAAGGGGGCAGTGCGTCAACAGTGACGGGGACTGGGACTGGTGGCCCCTGAAAGTGCACTAATCCACCCCTACTGGGTTTTGGTGATAATTGACAACATTATTAAGGGACTAACGTGTGTTAGTGAGTTATGAAGCTAAGCAAGAAGACAAATGACCCCCCAATGGTGCTAAAACTTCAATGGAATGAATTGGAACGGCAAAGTGGCTCAAAGGATTAGAATTAGGTCGTATTTAATTTTGAGCCGTAGGAAAAGCCGTACTATCAAGGGGAATCGGCTAGTTAGAACTTGTGTCAACCTCTAAATGCTCTAAAGGATCAAGTGTAGTCTAGCGTCTAAGAGATACACCTGTAATGCATAGCACTTGCACGTTTTGGTTCGGGACAGTAGGTCCGGAGTGTCTGGACTTTACGTCCGGAGTGTCCAGACCTGGGCTGTCCGGAGCATCCGACAGTTTCTGCCGGAGTGTCCGGACAGAGGGACCACCGTTCAAACGGCTAGTGGACGTCACCGTTACACATCACGTTGTAACGGCCAGGAGGTCCGTAGTGTCCGGACATTGTGTCCGGGGTGCCTGGACATGCTTTACCAACGGCTAGTGGCTGAGAGCGTGGGCTATTTAAAGCTCACCTCTCCTCCATAGCTAGGTGTACTGCCACATTCACTTCCTACCACTTCTAGAACTATAGAGCACTTATTTCTCCTCATTTAGACTTAATTTGATCTAGGGATTAAGTGAGAAGAGTTGGTGAGTTGAGAGAGCGATTGGATTTGATCCTTGAAGAGCACTTGGATCCTTGAAGAGCACTTGGAGCTTGGGCAAGTTCTAGTTGGTTGGATTTGTTACTCTTGGAGACTTCATCTCCTAGACGGCTAGGTGTCGCCCGGAGCGCCGATCATCTTGTAATTGCCCGGGAGAAGTTTGTACGGGATTTCCTCTCCCTAACGAGGTAAGTAAGTATACAACCTTGCTATCTCCTAGAAACAGGGATCGATAGAGCAAGGAAGCTACTAGAGTCTAGGACTCCCGGCTTGGGGCTTGATCATGTGATCGTCCGGGGAGTAGCTAGTCCGAGAGCTCCTTGGAGATCGAGGCTAACTTGTGGGAGATAGCTGGGTGAGGTTTGAGATCATTTGATCTCGCTCTTTGGAGCGCCTTAACGTGGAGTAGGATTTTTGGGTCCGAACCACGGTAAAAACTCGTCGTGTCTTTGTTTCCTCTCTGTATTGTTCTCTGGTTACACTCAGGTTCATTTGGAAATTCTCCTCGAGGAATTTCGTAACTCTAGGTCTGGACCATCCGGCTGCTTTTGCTGGAGTGTCCGGACACCGAACTGTCCGGACAATTGACCGGATAGTCCGGAGGTACTAACTTCCGCTGCCGAGTGTTTTTCAGGATTTTTTATAGGTTGCGTCTATTCACCCCCCTCTAGACCATTCAGCCCCCTCCCTCAACCTTCTTAAGTGTTGTGCTGCAAGGTAGAGCCCAGGACGGCGAGCCATCATAATGACGACAAGCGGCGATGGAGGCACCATTTCCATCCCTGGCTAGCGATGAGGGAAGGAGAGAAGCAACGAGAGGTCATCGGGGAGGACAAGGCCGTTGGATCCACCGCCGTTCAACTCCTTCACCCCTTTCTCATCATTGACCTCGCCGACCAAGCTCGTCGATGACCGGAGTGTGGGAGAGGAAGCTGATGAGGAAGGAGGAGGACAATGGATGGAGTAGGTGGCTTGCCAACGGGGGATAGGAATCATATCAGTAGCTTGTTTAACATAAAACATCACCGCGATGGTATTGCTCCAAATTTACTAAAATGTAGTGGCACATAACCGATTTCGTACCTCCCTATCTCATAAAACACATATATCACAAGATCCGATCAACTAAATGGCAATGCCATTTTTGTCATGACATTCTTTATGAGTGAACCACACACGGCACATAAACTTGTCTGGTAGATGTAAATAGGTATAATAACTTGCAAACTACTCATTTTAGCACCACAACTTGACTGGTCCATGCGAATCTGCACAAGAACAATCCACTCAAGCAAAATTAATCTAACGTGGACAAGCCATTCACATGTCGACTTGCTCGGAGTACGTGGTGCACAGAGATGAAAGCATCGAGTAGCCATAAATAAAATGATTCATTGATTAAGATTAAGATTAAAATAACTTT
This sequence comes from Leersia perrieri, assembly GCA_000325765.3. Taxonomy (NCBI): domain Eukaryota; kingdom Viridiplantae; phylum Streptophyta; class Magnoliopsida; order Poales; family Poaceae; genus Leersia; species Leersia perrieri. The sequence goes on along the minus strand of CM002480.1, from coordinate 18,751,199 downwards.
CAACAAAATTACGCATCATTAAAAACAAATTGCTTACTAAACATCAGGTTGAGTAAAAAAATCTAAATCAGGAATCACATTGGATCGGGGGCAATCCATGTGATGGGAAAAAAAAATCCAAGCTGAAAGACATTGGCTGACAGCTCTTAAAAAATTATTCAATCCAATCAATTTTTATAAAAAAATATGATTCATTCCGTCATTTTTAATTCAGCCTAACTAGTCAAATAGGGCAATTATACAATTGGCCGGCACGATCTTGTGATCGATGACGCAGTGCCGCCTTGCACCTATACCTATGCACGCTCCTAGCCAAGGGTAGCCGCCGATGGACGATGCCCTGGCGTGCTCAACGCCAAAAAAAATCCGGCGGGATCGTGAGACGCTCTTCACAAAATTAATACACAACTAACTTAGCAGATGTTTCTCAAAAAAAAAAAAGTTGATCAGATTAGTACGAGCAAGCTGACATGTCATGATGAGCGCCACGTCAAATTAATTTTGCTTGTGTGGATTGTTTTGCTGTGGGTTCGTCCTATTTGCATCCCGTGAGTTTACGTATTACGTGTATAATTTACTTTTTATTAGTCAATCAAACCACATCTATTTGAGACTGGATGGACTATAATCAAAACAGACATTAATTCTAAGAGTATCTTGTTACTGGGCAACTTGCCGGTAAATAAAAAGTTCGGAGTAAACTGGGTCAAAAACGTCGAGCCAGGCCAGCGAAAGCAGCCGAGACGGACCGAAAGCGCGACGATCCCAACCGAAGAAAAGCATTCGCGTTCTCCCGGGGCTAGTCTTCCTCCCGGCCCTCCCTTCCCCACCGGAAGACCAGCACCAGCAAGGTGGGAAGGTCATGCAAGGCGACGGCGAGGCGCTCTTCCTGGACTGCGTCGGGGAGGTCGCGGTGGCCGTCGGCGACGACGGCCTCTCCTTCCAGCCCCTTCACCAGGTACGCACCCGCTCTGCGCCTTGCGCTCACCGCATCTAGTCTTAGATCCTACAGATTTAAGTGGGTTTTTGACACATATTTTGAATAATTGTATCGTCTTGATCGAATTGTACGGTAGAGCTGGAGATTTTTTAGCTTCCTGTCTTGGATTGAAGATAGGGAGGCGGAGGCAATGAATTATGCGATGATGTTGGAAATTTACAGCCACACTGTACCTATTAGAATTGTAAGAACATAGGACACTCCACTTGGTTCACTATTTAGTACCAAAAAGGCTCAGATGATTCATAAAAAGCCTGGTTAATTTTAAAGCCGGGAGAATGTGATCGCCATCCTGGCCAAATTTCACCATCCTTTGTGGATGTTTTTTGTTTTTTGAACTGTCCATTGTGGATGTTGAATGGATGTGTGATTATGTCTGTGACCACCATATGTTATTAAAGGGGTAAATTCTTCTATGTACCCAAACAGTATTATTGGTTGTTCCAGACTTTCAGCTAGTGTGCAAAGTCATAATTGGTCAACATGACAGTTTCTTACATGCATTTAGCTCCTATCAGCCGAGATAGTATGATTTTACTGTTTCTTTAGATTTGCATTCTTCATCTGCAAATCATACAAGTACTCATAAGCTATCAGTGCCTTTTTTTTGGGCTTACCATGCTACACACTGCAGGAAGTGAGTTCTTCATGTTGGTCATCTATCAGATTGCAACCTAAGTTAGACAGGCTTAAGTTTTCAGATGTTTATGCTGTAGAGCTTCTTGATGTGGGTCCTATGTGTGGACCTTGGAATACAAGAACTGTCGTTCAACCCAAGAGAAACACTGAGGTTATAACATCCCTTCGAGTTACTTTGCAAATTTCATTTTCTGTATCGTTAAAAATTTTCATGCCGTGTCAAATAATTCATTGGACAAGCTCTTCCAGATGATACATTTTATGAATACTTAACAAAATTTTGTTGCTCATGCAGATGAATCGATTTGTCATACATGCAATCACAAGATCAAGAAAACGACCATCTCCATGGGTACCTTGTGAATATATTTTTGGACATAAGGACTTGAAAACCTGCAAAACTTGGGTCGAGCACATTAATGCATGCATAAATAAGGAACAGGATAGGCCCAAGAACCTTATGGTAGATATGATGTGTTCTTCTACACTTTCTGACATAGCATTTTGACAGACATGCTGCTCAATTTTGGTATTATATTCTCATATCAACTAGATTTTCACATATTGTAGGTATTTGTCCATCCATTGTGCGGAAAAGGTAGAGGGTGTAAAAATTGGGAAACAGTAGCTCCACTATTTGAGAGGGCAAAAGTACATACAAAGGTAAACTTATTCTGACTGAAGTATAAAAAGCTAGAAGAGTTACAGATGGCATATAGTGTGTATGACGATTATATGTTCTCATGATTTTGTGACATTACCATTCTTAGTGTTTTGATGAACAACCCTCAAAGCTCCAACTCCTTATCGTTCATATTCACATATCTTCAGGTGATAGTCACAGAGAGAGCAGGGCATGCATATGCTACTTTAGCATCATTATCAGACAAAGAGCTCAAGAAATTTGATGGCGTCATTGCAGTGGTATGTCAAATTTGAGTGCATATTTGTTCTTATCGGTTAAAAAAATGTTGTTTTTCCCCCTGTAGTTTATAGGGAAGTGTTATGATGCTTATGCTTACCCTCTTTCTTAGAACATGCTAAAGGATTGTTCCGTTTGATAGAAAGCATCACAATTACAAGATGAGTGCTAGGACAGATATCATGCTTAGTTATGATCCACAATGTGGCTGCATCACTATGGCACATGAGCGTGCTCATATTCTACTGATTTAAAAATATCACTTTCAAAAGCACTTCAAGGTAGTCAAAGTATACGTCTTGCTTAAATTTCATGCAGAATTAGAGATTACTTAGTGCATGATCGAAAATTTATATACTGTATAAACCTTTCATTCGTTGCTGCTAGAGAAATAAACAATACTACCATTCTTTACTTTGAGAGAAAGAAAACTCCTGTTTTCCATCCACTTTTCAACTTGTTCTAAATCATAAACATGCCGAAGGTCCTTTCTTTACTACCCTGATATCCAAACTGTACATTTTAGGGTGGCGATGGTTTATTCAATGAAATTTTGAATGGGCTATTAAGTACAAGGTACACAGATTCTTATCCCCCAACTCCAGAAGAGTTTGGCTATTTAAGAAGCAGCAAGAAGTGCCAAGAACATATAAATAATGGGCTAAACAGTAGTATGTCCGCAGGAGATGATGTAAATGTCATCTTCCCTAGTAGTTCAAACATACTTGATGACCACGAGCCTCTTCTTTCGACTACACAATCTGCAGGATTGGACATCTTGTCATCAAGTACGGATTTGATTTAACACCATTACATATTATATAGACAAATTTCTTTTGTGAGCAATCTTTCTTGTTTCTTATTTGTAGATACTAGTGATGAACCATGCAATGGAGGTCAGTGTGTAATCCTAACTCATTATTCTGTCTTATCTTAAATTGCTAAAATTTAAGGGTTACTGATTCACATAGAGCTCCTATTTCATGTTCAACTTTATGCTATTGCAGATCAGGTGCCTTTAGTCTCCTTCCCAAATAGTTGGTTTAGGCTTGGAATAATCCCTTCTGGCTCAACGGATGCTATTGTTCTCAGGTAGCCATCAATATTGTATCTATGCTTACTGATTTGTATTGCTATTATTACAATGGTTGCTCAATCTTGGAAATTCAATTCCCTTGAAAATTGTAATTGTGTTGCATTGCACGTAAGCTGGTTATTAATCGGACAGTTTACGTGCAATAGTGCTGAACACGTGATAATCCACAAACCTGCTAAAATAATTTCAAGCTGATCTTTCAATGCTATGCATCTTGGGTATTTTCTTAACTCTAGAAGCACATGCATATTATTAACGACATGCTGTCTTGTGATGGCTAAACAGCATGCTCAATGTTCTTGCATACAAATTATGATCATCAATTCCAGTTCTTTTCTGATTGTTGAAGTCCTGTTGGTCTTTGCAGTACAACTGGGGAACGAGATCCTGTGACTTCTGCTCTGCTTATTATCCTCGGCAGAAGGATACCACTTGATATAGCTCAAGTAGTCAGATGGAAAAGTACTCCATCAACTGAGGTTGTACCAACTGTGCGGTACGCTGCTTCATTTGCAGGGTATGCTACTGTCTCTCAGGCATGATACATGGCTAGTGTTTATATGTATTGCGAAGGATGAAACCATGAATTTGATTTCTAATCATCTCTTATATGTGGGCATGGCGTTGTGCAGTTCCAAGTGCCAACATTAAATATCAGCCCATAAAAGAGCCTAACAAGAGCTTTAACCTTCAGTTAAATTCACTTTTAAAAAATCAACCCAGGCTAGTTTATGAAGTGTTTAGTTTACACTGTTAAGCCCTTTTTTTAAAAAAAAACTTATTTCTGTCATTAATTCTTCCTAATCCCTATTATGCATCACCAACAATAATGGATTGTACTGAACATACATTCGGATATTACCTATTCAGTGAACATATATTTGTGGATTTCCTCTTTTGGATAGTTACTGACACCGTGGTATAAATCTTATTACAGATATGGATTTTATGGAGAAGTTATAAGGGAGAGTGAAAAATACAGGTGGATGGGTCCTGCGCGATATGACTTCTCTGGAACAATGGTATTTTTGAAGCACAGGTGATTAACAGTGAATTTATTCTGGTATCTTCCTATTCATATTTAAAATTAAATGTCCCTGTCATTTTTCAGATCTTATGAAGCAAAGGTGGCTTTTCTTGAGAATGGAAACACTCATTCACTTTCAGCATCAGCAGAGAATGTTGCAAATGGAGTCCAAACACTGGAATATCTTCAAAATAGACCTCACAAAACCATCTGCCGAACAAATTGTTTTATATGCAAAGGAACTTCAACATCTGAACAGATATTAGAAGATAATATTTCGGGCAGTTCCAGAACGGCTAGTGAAAACCCAAAATGGGTCTGGTCCAATGGTCATTTCCTCAGTGTTGGTGCAGCTGTCATTTCGTGTCGTAACGAAAGAGCCCCTGATGGTCTAGTGGCTGATGCACACTTATCTGATGGTTTTCTTCATCTTCTGCTCATTAGAGATTGCCCTCTTCCCTATTACTTATGGTGAGAAACTTGTTGCAAGGGATCTGCTTCTTGCGTTACTCTACTTTGGAAAGTTGTTTTTGAGCAGAAGATGGTTTACTTGCCTTAGGAACAGGAGTGGGTGACATGGATAACCATTGATTCACTCTAGCTGAACTAGTCACCTAAGTGCATTTTTAGTTGATTTGGTTTTTTTATTTAATTGGACTAGAGTGGATTGATGGGTACCTATATTTACTCACCATCCTTATTTACCTATTTTTGATAAACTAATTGCATTCAAGTTGGAACTCAAAACCTTTCATAGTTGATGTATGTTTACTCGCTAGAGTGAAACATAACTGGATAAGCATCACAGAAATAGGAACACAAAAGAAAAATGTCTAACCACTTTTATGTACATTTCACAAAGTAAAAAACATACTAAACTCATTCGCACATTTATGTGTTGATCTTGTTATTATCTTTATATGCAAAGTATGTTTTTACAAAGTCAAGTTATCTGCAGGCATCTAACACAATTTACCAAGAAGGGCTCAGACCCTCTGAACTTCAAGTTTGTCGAACATCATAAGGTATCCTTTTCTCTCTTTTTTCCCTTCATTTCCTTCCTTTTATTTCATGTTATTAATAATATGCCCAATTTTGACCTTTTAATTTCTGTAGACAACAGCGTTTACTTTTATATCGTCACATGACGAAAGCGTCTGGAACTTGGATGGAGAACTTCTTCAGGCCTGTGAGGTATCTGTCCAGGCTTGCCGAGGCCTTGTTAATCTCTTCGCATCAGGACCGGAGGTGTAGCAATGTGCCATAAGCTATCTCCCTTCTCTTTTTTCCCCAAAGGGAGGACTGCAAAAGGCCCTTGTTGTACTTGTATGCTCGGTACTCTCTACTCGCTAGCTGTGTTTGTGTAGAAATGGAAAGCACAGGTCCCCCAAGATTACGAAATGCAGAAACCTGTGTCGCTTCAATTTTGACACCGAAAAGGTATAGTTTACTTGTTTGGCTTGAAACATTGAATGTTGTATGCTGTAAATCTGTAATGACAGAACTTGTTCTGCAAGTGATTCTGATGTCCGAGGGAGTATAGAGCGAACATGTTTGATGTACATCACCTACCTTGGAGTAATAATATTTTTCGTTTAATGGTTGGTGGATCTGCGGATGGTCACAGTTTCCATCCTTTCTATTTTGTTGGAATGAGTTTTCATCCACTTGATACAGCGGCACCGTGCGCAAATTTATAACCCCATGGTTCTTTTGCCCCTAAATGCCATTAGCCTGAACCAGCATGGTAAGCATGTTTATAAAAGAGCGTAGTCCGTAAGACTTGAGCCTTGGATTGAAGCAACTAGGCGCCGAACGTCCGTTCTAAGGCAAAACGTCGGACACTTCAACAAAAATATTTCAGTGCGAGTATGATTAAAATATTTTTTGGCATTGAGATATTTTTACTGAATCATTTTTTCTCTGAACAGTGAAACATCTTTCCTATACACATTGAAACAAAAGTTGTCCGATGTTTGAACTTCCAACAGACGCCTGGACTCTAGCATTTTTTTATTGAGATATAGTAGTAATAAGTAGGCCACTCAATTGGGGACTTGCCTTGATGAAGACTTGTATTGAAACAGAGTAGTAAACAAAAATTCTCTTTGTTTAGAAATATAAGTATTTGAAAACCGATGTGACTTAGAATGCAGGTGGGCTGGGTTAACCGATCGATCCATGAACCTGACCCACGTTTCATGAGGTAAAAATCATATGGGTTAGGTATGTGAAATTTTATAGGCCAACCTGGCCCAAGGTTGGTGTGACCCGAGTGCAAAGCTGGGCCAGCCCATGCAAATGTAGAGGCAGGGAGTAGCCAGGTCACACGCAGTCACACCGCTGTCTACGCCACCACCGGCAGCGGGAGCCTTCCTCGCTGCGCCGCATCGTTGTCGTCGCCACCTCTCCATGGATCCGTCTCCGCCAGCTCCCTCTTTGTCGTTGTCGTCGCCACTAGCCCTGAGTAGGGCCGCACTACCCACCTCTGACTCCCTCTTTGCATCGACGCTACCTGTAGCGAGCGGCGTTGTCTTCCACCTTCGTCTCCCTCTCTGATGCCTTCGACGCCGTCAGTAGTGACGTTGTCAGTCGTATCACTACGTCTGCCTTCTCCCCACTAACAATGGTCCCACACCATGAAAGGTGATGAACTCCTTGGGTCAACCCACGAAAATATTGTGGGACAGCGAGCCATCATTGATTTCATAGGTCAGGTTGACCCACGGTCTTTAGCAAATCATCGATGCCATCATGGGCCAGACCTTTGGTCGACCCAACCTAGCCCACCTGATCCAATGGTGGAGCCAGCGGCGTCGTCGAGTTCGGACGATTAGTAGTATTTACTGATCAAATTTTTTCGACGTCGACTGTATTTTTATGGAGATATCGGCGGCGGAGTCCAAGCGGTTGTTCCGACCTGTCCAGATGGTGGGTCTGCCACTGTCTGCATTTGACATATAAATTAGCCCAAATACTTGGACAGAGAGAATAATAGTAACGGCTGTAGTAACAAGAACTTCAGCTTGTATTGAAACAGAGTACTCATCGTTGGTGTCTTGATTGAAGAGTTGGTTGAGCAACCGGGATTTGCCAAGTACAGCCGACAGAGAGTCTGAAACAGAGCATTACACTGTTATTATGAACTTTAGATCCAACATTCTGCATGGAGTTTTTTTTAAGGCCGTGTTTAGTTTTTTTTAAAAAAAATTGCTAAAAATATCACATCAGTATTTGGACACACATTTGAATTATTAAATATAGACTAATAACAAAATAAATTACATATTCCGACTGTACACTGCGAGACGAATCTTTTGAGCCTAATTAATCCGTCATTAGCATATATTGTTACTGTAGTATTTATGGCTAATTATGGCGTAATTAGGGTCAAAAGAATCATATCTCGTATATGTAACTTGTTTTGTTATTAGTCTACATTTAATACTTTAAATGTATGTCTAAACATTGATGTGATATTTTTGGCTAAATTTTTTAAAGACCAAACGCAGCCTTAAAAAAAACAAAATATGCATGAATACACTGTAGGAACTAGAAATAGGCGAATAGCTGTTGTGTAATCTGTACATCAGCAGAAGACGAGCCAGATTATCATTTTTCCCCAACGTGCGAATCATTGCGGGGAATCATCGCCACTGATGGCGGATGTCGGCCGTCGCGGAGCAAGACAAAGCGACCGCCGTGACCATGTGTGTCGGTGGCTCGGTGTCTTTGTGTCCAAGGGTGTAAACCTCCCGATAACCCGACGAATCGCCGAGATGCCCCCATGCCAATGATGCCATCGTCTACGGTCTACCGCATCTTTCCCTTTTACGCTTCTCTCGAGAAACCAACCATTCCTTTTCTTTTGTCTTTCGCACAAAAAAATCGCCCTCGCATGCCAAAATGCGCAAAAGAAAAATGTACTCCTACATGAAGATTTTAATTTATCTATCGTTCAGCCCGTTCGAGCTAGGCAGTTACCGCGCCGTGTGGATGCGATTATGCCAAAGCTACCACGCGGGCGAGCCGATCAGAGCAGCCTTCCAAAGTTGAAACCGCGCGCGGCGCCATCATCTCCCACCGTTTGCTTTGCAGCCAAGCCTAGCCGCTTGCATGCGTCTCCTCGCGACAAAGCAAGGCATCCAGATAAAGTAGCAGCTAGTGCCCGGCAGCCAAAGCACGGTGATCGCAGCAACCCGGGGGCGACACGCCTGCAGAAAGAAACCTCTCCTCGTTTGCGCGCAATCTAGCTAGCAATGGCTCCCGGCACGCAAGCCATCCACAATGTCGTGGTCAGTGCGAACAAGCAGATAATTTCCTCGGCTCTCGTGCCCGTGGCCGCGCTGCTCGCCGTCGCCGTCGGCGCGCTCTCCCTGCTGCCTTCACTGGCGCAGGCGGTGTGGGAGGTGCCCCACCTCTTCCTCCTCGGCCTCGTCATCTCCTACGGCGTCTTCGCCCAGAACAACTCCCGCCGCCGCGGCGACGGCGGCGGCGGCGACCGGGCGTGGAACTCTAGGTACCTCGCCGGTGAGCCTCTCGTCGTGGTCGCCGACAATGCGGAGAGCGACGACGAAGGAGGAGGGAAGCCGCTTTCGCTGCCGGTGCGGAGGCTGAAGCCGCCGGCGGCGGCGGCGGCGCAGGCGGCGACGGAGTCCGATGGCGGCGGCGATGGCAGCGACGACGGCATTGGCGGCGCGGAGACGGACAGCTCCGCATCGACTGCGGGAAGATTCTGGGGCGCCGGCCCTTCGCCGCCGTCTGTTCTTGACGCCGTCTGCCGGTCTCGGAAATTCAGCGCTGCTGCGACGGCGGCGCCGTCCACCATGTCGAAGGGTTACGATTCTTTAGCGCCTCGCGGCGACGACCAGTCGTTCAGTGACGACGGCGAGGTCACCGACTGGGACGAGGAGGAGGAGGAGGAGGAGGAGGCTGGTGTGGAGGATGAGATGGCCGCGTCGCCGCAAAGATCGTACGACGACGACTGGAGTGGTGATGGTAATGGCGACCGTGACGTGTCTGCCGACGAAGAGCTTTTCGAGCGGGCGGCGAAGGCGGGAGCGGAGGTGGAGGACGAGGTGGACAGGAAAGCCGACGAGTTCATCGCCAAGTTCAGGGAGCAAATCAGGTTGCAGAGGTTGTAGCTGTCCATGATGTGCATCACTGCATGCGTGCTGATCCGTGGAGTAGACTCATTACGTGCCATTACGAATGGAGGATCGTGAGATGATGATGTACTTGTGAACAGCAAGCTGGTTTGTTCATATGTAACGTCATTTTTCTTGTATCAATTTTTTCTTTCTTAATTTTCTATTTTTTTGGGTGATTTGACGCCGTTATGAGCCGGATAACTAAGAAGGTACTACGAACGAAAAATATCGTTCTTTCAATGCATCCATTCTAGCGAGGACCCTTTTTCGTACCATCTCTGATATTTTTACCAGAGCAAAGGGTCAAGGTGCATTCTCTAGTCACTTTAAAATATTACCAAACAATTTTTTTTAATAGAAGGTTGAGTTTTTGTAGGATAATCTATATCTACTGGCCTCTTGAATATCCTAAACTTTTTTAAAAAAAATAGAAATTATTAACCTGATATATGCAGTGGAAGACTGTAGGTAATACAAAAGCAGGGTAACATGTGCCACAATTGCACCGTTAGCAGTTTAGCACATATACAAAATTATATTATGTCACAAAATTAATATATTTATTCCACACGGTTATCATGAAAGAATATAGAACTGTCGACTGGCTGACTATGTCATATTTGAGTCACACTAGGAGTCTGATTTCTTTGATGTATCTATGTGGTTTTTCATCATTTTTATTTCAATAATTTCTTAGGTTTATCATTATTTAGAAGCTATAGTTGCTATCTTGTCACGAAAAAACAAAATATCATTGTTAATTTTTTTAAAAAATAAAAAATTATAACTTGATATACGCAGCGAGAGAGAAAAAAACAACCATAAGTACTACAAATACTTTCATAACATACCGTGAATTTTTGGAGAATTTTTAATGATGATTAATTTAGTTGGTATGCACAAGATAATTCCTTTTTCTTAGCAACAAATCTGCTTATTCGATGTTGTCATATTTGACAGGAAAAGAAAATAGCCGTGTGGCCACAGGATGAGATATCACAGACATACAATTTTTCTTTAAAATCATTCAATTTTTCGGATGTTAATTAAATCCTCACCCAATGGTTTGATAACTCCCTTTAATTCTATACAAACAGTTGTTCCCGACCAAATCTATTCACCCTGGTGCTCTCTATATATAGTCATGGCTCCATTCTTAGGGCATCTCCAGCAACTTTTCTTTTCCTAATAATTTGACCACATTGAGAGAGTTGGGCCAAAAACTATTGCTCTAGCATATCCCATTTCCCTATGTTTTTTCTCACCTATAATTTTCCCTACCTCAACGAGGGGGAGTGCAACTCCCAAAAAATCATAGCTGCCCTCCCGCCACCCTCATCTGCTGCCATCTCGAGTTACCCAACGCCATGGCAGTTGCCTGAGCAACGTCGGGCATCACCTTGAGTCTGGCACTGCATCTTTTCAAAGCAATGCCATCCCCCCATCGTTGCCACAATGGAGCTCCCCCCTGATGCTCACTCACCACTGCCTTGATAGAGACACCATGTGCCTCATCGATGTAGCTGGGGGAGGGCAAGGTGGAAGCCTTGTCGTTTGCCATCGAGGCCTCCAACCACATGTGTCGTCTCTGTAGCCATCCTTCCCTCCGGCGAGGAAGGTTGGTGGAGTCAAGCTAGCAATTAACAAGGAGCCGAAGAGTTAGGGGATGACAAGATGGAAGTGGTGATAGTTGTGTGTCCTCTAGGAGCATAATCCAACCGCCCTAAGCTCGCCGACGCGCTCCCACCACCATAGGCAATGAGGATGACAACTTGGACAGAAGGGAGAAGACGACCATTGCCTGCGCGAGCTCGCCGCCCCCACTATCCCAACACTCAAAATTGCGCCATGGTGTTTTGGACGATGGTGACGCTGGTGCTTCATGCAGACAAGAAAGAAGGAGAAGGGAGGCAATTAATGTCTTACTAATCTCGTCGGCACCAGTCGAAAGACTTTCCGTTGTCATTGTGGTTGTGTCTCCATTGATGTCAAGAAAATATAAGGGGAGGATTTGAGGGAATGATAAACGGGACCCGCGTGTCAGATTGAATATCAAGATGAGTTTATAAGGAAACTACAAAAGTATATCCTAAACTTGTACTGGAGATGCTCAATGCCAGCTTTACCAACCCAAGGCTTGCCTTTAGCCTCTTCCAAACAAGTGACTCCAGTCCAGACTCTAGTTGTGTCATCGTCACGCCTTGCTATCCTCTCTCTCTATATATATACACCGATTGTACTACCCTGTTTGAAATAGGGTTACGGCCTTACGAGGAATTGATGGCGATGTTAAATATGGCATCTAACGTAGTAATCTAATTTAACGGCTTGTTAGAGATTGTCCTGATGAAGCTTAGGTGATGCCCATATATATTCAAATGTATTACTTCATATGTCCGTATATATAAAGATTTGAAGTAGACATGACACATGTTAATACTATAAATCAGGTCAAACTCGTCTTGTTGTGAGTCAAAGTACATGCATGTTTGATGTGATTTTTAGTAATCCAGAGCTTTATTTCACGGTAACAAATTGGCTGAAAAAAAACCAGTCGATGGAAGTTCAACAACTAATTCTGTAATACAATTTATTGATGTACGGTATGTGGGCATGAACGAAATGAATCTTTATGGAGAATTTGTATGTGCATACACAACGAAAGTTTGATAGAGACTTATTGTTTGCAGTTTGGACCAAGTTTACTTATATTAGTAGTGCTCGTTGCTAAAAGTGAGATGTGATGGAACGTTTTTATGTTGGACGCTACGAAATACGACGCCTCCATGCCCATCAAACTGTACCTGTTTGCTTCATGAGGGAACACGACTGTACAACAACCGGAGCTTGATGTGTGTTACACCTCTTGAAAGCTAATCGGGCCAGCCAGGAAATTCTCTTTCAGATGAAACCGACACCGTTGGATCTACTTTGAGACACACACACTCACACAGCCCAAATAACCCACCTGTGACCTGTGATGCATTGAACATGTAAATACAACACGGATTACGGAGGCTGAATCCGACGGCAAACTAGGCTTGTTCAGTGTAAGGCTGCAGCGCCAGGCTTTCTAAAATGCAGAGTTGCAGTTGAGACTGAGAGAGTGTGCATTGCATTGGTGGCCACGTCGAAACGGCGAAACAGAAGGATCCACCAGTGTAACCACGGGCCAGAGCGCAGCCAACTCCGGTTGGTGGCGCGGTCCCTCCATCTCCCACGTCGTCCTCCTGCATGTGTCTCGTCTCCGCCACCACCGCCGTTCCAGTCCAATCCAAGCCCAAAACTCCACGACGCGCGACAGAAACACACGATAGAAATAGGTTACCTTCCACTCCACCTCCCCCACGGCCCCGCCGTTCCTGCCCCTAACCGCCACTGCCAATTTCAACGGATGAAAACCCCCCATTTCCCCGTCACGTTCACGTCCACGGCCAAAAAGAGTGTTGTACTACTCCTCCTACTGTACCTACCTGGTTTACCTGCTCCCCGAGCCAACCTCCAAAAGAAAAAGGCAAAAGGTGTCTATGGACCGAGCCAACCTCGCACACACTCATCACACTCGCACGCTCGTCCTCACTCTCACAGTGATTAAAAAAAAAAAAACACCTCGAGACGACAAGAATCTCAAGCCACCCTCTTCTTCTCTCCATTGCCTTCCCTTCCCTCCACCCGAGGGGAAAAGCCAACAAGCAACTGTGCGGAGCACGGCAAGGCAAAGGCGACGTTCTTGTGAGTGTGTACCACCGCCATTGGCTTCCTCTTCCTCTTCCATTTTATCCGAGAACACCGGGGGAGGGGACGACCGAGTGGTTGAGCAATGGCGGACACGACGGTGGCGCCGGGAGACGAGCCGGAGGAGAAGGGGAGGAGCAACTCGATCCTGCTCCCAATCCTCGGCATCCTCCTGGCCTACCTTCTCTACCGCTACCTCCGTCCGCGCCTCCGTGGCGTGCGGCTCGACCGCCTCACCTCCCGCCTCCCGGCGTGCCTCCGCCGCCCGAGCAGGTCGGCGAACAACGTTCTGCTCCCCTACTTCGCCCCCATCGCCGACCGCCTCGGCGCGCTGCAGCCCTACCTCGTCCCCATCGCCGACCGCCTCGGCGCCGGCGCCGGCGCGCCGCCGTACGGAAGGGCTGACGCGCTCGTCAAGTTCGCCGGAGGGGAGGCGCTGACGGTGGCGGCCATCCTCGAGGCGCCGGGGGAGGTGGTGGCAAAGTCGTCGCACAGCACGCTGTACCGCGCCGCGATGCGGTCGGGGGAGGCGGCGGTGCTGCTCCGGTTCGTGCGACCCGCGTGCGCGCTCGGCTCCGACGACGAGGCCTCCGCCGCCGCGCGCCGGATCGGCGCCGCCAGCCACCCGAACCTCGTGCCGCTCCGCGCCTTCTACGTCGGGCCGAGAGGGGAGAGGCTGCTCGTGCTCCCCTTCTACGCCGCCGGCTCGCTCCGCCGATTCCTCCAAGGTTGGTGGTGTTCATCTCTCTGCTGCACTCTGCTTGCTCGCAATTGTAGTATATTTACTTGCATCGTATGTTGTGTGAGTTTCATAGTAAGAAATGTGGAGTGTGTTCTCTGTTCTCTGTTTTGTTTTGCATTTCTAAGCATTTCTTTGCGCAGTTATCTTCTATTGCTGCCTACGTTTCAGTTTTCAAATATAGTTTATACTGTGACTGGCTATACAATTCGAGTATGGTTATCAAGGACAGAGTTTCAGCCGCAGAGATCTTTAGACCTGCATCTCACAACACTAGTGAGAAATCTTCCATGTATGCACCCTGAAATGTTAGGCCAACATGATGAATATTAACAATTTAACATCGATATCCACATCCATTGTAGCCACGTGTTTTAGATGCAACTCTGTCGTGCAGATTACTACTCTATGCTCGAAATGTAGTATTAATGTAGTATTACTACTACTACACTAGGAGTACTAAGTTGCAACAGGTCTGTCATGTTTTTTTTTTTCTTTTGGGTAATGAAAAAGACACAGTGAAGTTTCTAGGAGAATATCATGGTATTTTTGAGTGATTTGAGTAAAATTGGTCTCAGTTTTGACTAATTTGAGTTGAAGCGGAATGGCGCAGATAGCCTTGCTCAGACCTCATAGCTATGCTGTTAATTCTAGTCTATCCTTGCTATAATTGTTGATTGCGGCACAAAGCATTTTGTCAGCTCTTGTGATGACCTTTTCCTATTTTTTAGCTTGAAACTTGACATGGCAGTGTACTGGTGACATGGTCCTGGCAGGCTGGCACCTTATGTTTGTTGAAGTCATTAGTTAACCCTTAGCTACCATAATCATTAGGGTATAACAAGTTTCCTGTGTTCAATTAATCAATCAGGCTTATCAAGAAAGGCTCCTTAATGCAAGTCTTGTTGCCTCTTGATTGAATAGAAGAGAACATATTAACAAATTTGATATTTCAAGTTAACTCCCAGAATTTTGTACTACAACTAGCATTGGCTTACCAACCATTGTATTCATTCATATTTTTCCGTTTCTGTGGAGGTCATTGAATCTAGATCTTCAATAAATTAAGTTAAACTTGTGTTTATGTACTGGGCTTATGGATGAAAACTCACTATATTAATTGATGGTTAAACTTAGGAGACACTAGTGATCAATAAAGTTGCCATTAGGCATCTTTTGGTTTCTGTGATAGTAGCTAACCGTGCACTGCTTTTCTGTTGCTATTGAAAACAGAGGGAATTGTTGAGTCACAAAGATGGAATATAATTTGCAAGCTCTCTCTCAGTATTGCCAAGGGACTGGATTACCTGCATACAGGGTTGGAGAAACCGATCATTCATGGTAACCTCAAGACAAACAACATTGTGCTCGACACTAACTACGAGTGCAAGATATCAGACTTTGGCCTCTATCTTCTGCTGAATCCTGCTGGTGGCCAGGAGATGCTTCAAACTTCAGCAGCACAGGGTTACAAGGCACCTGAGCTGATCAAGATGAGGGATGCCACTAGAGAGAGCGATATCTACAGCTTGGGAGTAGTTCTGCTTGAGATGCTTGCCCAAAAGGAGTCAACAAACGATAGCACGCCAAACCCTCGTGACATTTTATTGCCTGTTTCGTTCAAAAATTTGATTCTTGAGAGGAAGATTTCTGATGCATTCAGCTCCGATCTTGTCAGGCAGAGCAAGAAGTTGGGGAAGGAAAAGAATCTGAATGCATTCTTCGAGTTGGCAACAGCTTGCTGTAGTCCTTCACCATCATTGAGACCCAACACAAAGCATATAATCAAAAAGCTCGAAGAGATAGCAAAATAAATGGGTAGGTTTACCGGCTTGCTATTTAATCAGCATTGCATTGTAGCAGCATATGCAGCAATGATGAGTGAAGCATTCAGCCTGGCCAAGGCTAAGGGACCTGCTGGATTTGTGCTGGATCATAAGATCACAACCAGGGAACTGTATAGCCTTGACATGAACTCAGGGGAGCTCATCTGAGTTTGCTGGGGGTGCTTTGGTTGCAGGATCACTGTGTTCTTGTGCTTTTACATGAAACTGAAAAATGTAGAACTGTCCATAGATAAGTGCCTGCCCCTGATTCCCTGAAGAAATGTAATACACTGTTAGGGAAATGTATATGTTGTACTTTAATGCATGAAAACACTACATGTGACTGGAATGTTCGCTCCAGACACCATGAAACATGAAATTACTGTAGAGATTACGATGCTCCCACTCCTCTCAGTGCATGTGCGTATGTTCTATACATACTGACACCCACAGAAGGTGATTCCTTTCAATGGTGCCATTGGCTCCTTCCCAGTGCTGGTCCTTGCATGGTTGGAGATTTGTCATTATCAGTAAACAAATAATTCACTCTGCTACTCCTGTAACTAACCCACGATGGTTCGTCGTTTTGATAGCCTGGCTTAGTGGCGTCTAGTCACACACTCATACTCCATGGTTAACTATAGTAATGATTCTAGATTGCTCGTAGTGGCCTCAAATCAATCCCGTTTCTTTCGCCGACACCAGGATACATGTGCTATCATTACATCTCCTTTTCTCAACGTTTCATCTCGAAGCAGCATTAGTTATTACAGAATACAGACATCCAGCTTCTGAAAATCCCCAAGAACTCCTTTTGTGATCTATACCGATGATGGGAACAGCCGTACAAGTGTACAGCCGAGGTATAACTTGCTGTATTAATATTGCTATATACGATCCAGATTCGATCGGCATCTTCACTGACCAACATAGCCTTTACTTTGTGTCAGAATCAGGTTGGTGAGTGTTAATAGAAAAAAGTGCCGGGTTGGTGGGTTGTGTGAATTATCCGATTTTTTATAAAAGGTTGTGTGAATTGTGCGATTTTTCACCAGGTCGCCACCACGTCTCGCTCATGGCGGGGTCAGGGGGGCTATAGACCCATCAGGCCATCACACCCATCGTGGTGCAAAAAGCGGCAGTGCACGTGAAGGAGACCTGTCCCGGTGCAAAACGAAGGCAGCGCAGGCAGCCTGCAAGCTACAATAGCTTCCAACCGCGTGGGCCGCCGCATCGACCGGACCGTCCACTCCAGCCTCTCTAATTGCGAGTAGATCTTGTCTGCACGTAGTACGCGGTCAGGGTACGGTGCACGTACACGGTACACGCCGTGCCGTAACGTTTTGTAACGATTGCCATGAATCACTTGTCTCCTTGATAGCAAGCTAGGTGGCTCGCTATCCACGATCGATCTGTATGACCGTATCACACATTCACACTATCGCAATATCTCTTAGGCATGCTCCAATGGCTAGCGATATCGTCAGCCAACTAAGTATTTTAGTTGAAACAATGGCACTAGCGCTATAACGTTTTTTCTCTCACTGTACGGTTCATAGAGCCCCTAACACCAGCTGCTTTTGGTTTCTCACTCCTCCACGCTACTGGCGACAACACCATTCCTGTTGGAGGTGGCCTTAGGTCATGCAGGTTGTGGGAGCCTACTACTTCATAAATGATCCAGATTCTTAATTTAGGTCTTGGAGTTTGTAGAATCCAAATTCACCCGTTGTATATTCATCGGCTGATTTTCAGAATCCAAACTCTCTAAAAGGAACATAATGTATTTGTTTGGTGATGCTTGAGATTCTAGCTGAGAATATGAAAAGGCTGGAAGCTTCTTCGGTTTCTAACTTTTTAGTTCATTTACTATATTTTGAATTTTTTAGTGATGTTTATATAAATTTGATTGTTTAGTTGAGTTTCTGTCGGCTGGAGATTTTAAGAGAGCTTATAGTTGACAGGAACTTTGCGAACAGGACCAAGCTTAATACTAGTACCAGTACTGTGTTGCAAGTGGCAGGTTAAACCACTTCTTGCAGCCTGTGTGGCTCGCGTGTGGATACGATGCGAGTCTGCGAAGGTACCGGGCACATCGATTAGGTGATGCTGCACAGGTGCAATCGTGCAGGCGTGGCCACAAACAAGACGTGGTGCGATGATGCATCCGGCATGTGAGCGAGCATGTGGTAGGAGCAGCTTGTAGCGCTGGACAGGAGCAGGACGGCGAGTGGAATGAATTGATTGCTACGCGTTGTTACTCCTGCCAGTAGGGCCACTCACGATTCGCTGATCTGTCGGTGTTTCTGCACGGGAGCTCGTACTCATGTACTGATGTTAGGTTGATCACGCAGCAAGTACCGGAGTTAAGTGACTTAACACCAGTACGTGCACTGCACGAACGAGTGTGGGAGTACTACAATTCGCAATTATCTCTGTCCCTGAATTATTGATTAGTTAAGTGGAGGGTGGAGACGGGTGAAAAAACTAGTGTACTACTGCAGTACTACTCCAGTTAGACTTAGCAACGGAACGGAATGGAGCCGGGTGAAACAGGAATGCGATTTTTCCTAACCCCGAAACCTGAACTCTTCCGTAACAGCTTGGTCCCGAAGTGAAGACTGGGGTGAATCTTTCCCTAGCTCTACACCCGTGGCCTCGCACCCTGATCGGGCCCGTCAAGAGTATACTCCCTAATGTTGGCAACGACGACAGCTATCACTAGGAGACAGTAGTTGAAGGAGGAGGCACTGGCCTTGAGGCGGCGTGGGCAGTGCAATGGCATGGAGAAGGATGTGACAGTGTGGGGCGGCATGCCGGCGTGGGTGAGGTCGTAGCGGGCAGTACGCCGATGGGTACTCATCGGCGAGGGGCGGCATGCTGGCGTGGATGAGGTCGCAACGGCGTAGTGTGTAGGGTGGTGCGCCGACATGGACTCTTCAGTGAGGGGTGGCCGCGGCATTGGGTAGCGCGGCAGTTAAGAAGTCCGGATCGGCGTGGAGGAGGATGCTGCAAAGCACCGGCGAGACTAGGAGGCATACACAGTTTGGGGTCGAGTGGGATAAAGGAGTTAGGGTCTAGGTCTAGTTTATATATGGGGTTGAGGAGGCACTGGCCTTGAGGCGGCGTGGGCAGTGCAATGGCATGGAGAAGGATGTGACAGTGTGGGGCGGCATGCTGGCGTGGGTGAGGTCGCGTAGCGGGCAGTACGCCGATGGGTACTCATCGGCGAGGGGCGGCATGCTGGCGTGGATGAGGTCGCAACGGCGTAGTGTGTAGGGTGGTGTGCCGACATGGACTCTTCAGTGAGGGGTGGCCGCGGCATTAGGTAGCGCGGCAGTTAAGAAGTCCGGGTCGGCGTGGAGGAGGATGCTGCAAAGCACCGGCGAGACTTGGAGGCATACACAGTTTGGGGTCAAGTGGGATAAAGGAGTTAGGGTCTAGGTCTAGTTTATATATGGATTAGAAAAAATACCCGTGCGTTACAATGGGAATAACAAAAAAATCACAATAATGTGCTGGTACGCCAATGATTTGCACGGAAAACTGAAGGGGAGCTTTCGGTGTAGACTCATGATAATTAATTTGTGTTAGCTGCTAAACTCCGTAGGGTTAACATAATAATCTCATTGTTAACAGCTAGTTAAGATTAGAGTATATATGTATAGTATTACAATAGTCAGAAGTTTGAATCAGAATCTGATGCAGCGAGCAATGGCGTTTGCCATGTTGTCACGATTGAATAGTTAAAGCACTCGTCATCTTTAACCATTGCCAAGGTGCATGCGTTAATGTTTAACAGCAAAACTGGGTTAGCTAGATTAATCTTTGAGCTAGCGGTGCAAGCCCATATTAATCTCTAGATTAATCTTTGAGCTAGCGGCGCAAGCCCATGTTAATCTCTCGATCTTAACCAATCTATAGGACAAAACTGGTAGTGAGGATCGAATTGGTTTATTTTGGACGGAATCCGTATTAAGTTGATACATATTATACATTGAAACACACCACCCATCGTAGCCTAGTGGTGGAGAGGGAACGATCCAATCTAACGGTTCAACCGAGTTAATCATGATGACGTCAGCGACGAACGAAAAAGTTGATAAAAAAGATGACAGATTCATCTTAAACTTTTATAATATATAAAGATATGTGGGTTACTAGGCTATGATTCTGTAATATCCAAAATACTACAGAAATTAGGATAATGGATAGAAATACAATAGCTCAATTCTAGATGTGATAAATTTCCAGCTGCGCCCCTCGCTGAAAGAAACAAATAAAAAAAAACGATGCCATTTCTAAAAGACGATGCCCGGTCAATAGGATTTTTTTGTTAAGTGTGTTTATTCCTAACTGCATCTTAACTTATCATTCAATATTTCTATCAGAAATGATTTCCAACAAAAAACTTGTAAATTCATAAATTTAAAACAGACAACACAATCGTATCATTCATTGCAGCACATAGAAGAGACGATAAATTGCTAGAAACCTTTCGTTCATTCTTTCTAAATACAACAGGTGAACGGTGTGTTCTTTGCAACTTTGGTAATTGGAATATTGGTATGGTGCCTGCTAAAATATCTTCATTTTAAGACTGCGATTTACAATGTGTACATGATGGCAAGGCTAAGTTCAAAATTCCAATTGGGGGATAAAACGGCCGCAGGCTGTCCAGATGTATTGTACATGAATTTTGGGATGAAGTCGGAGGCTTGCGAATAGAAATAGCTCATGGAGCTTCAGAAGGAAGTCCATGATAAGCAACAGCCGGGTGGTCTGAACTTGAAGGAACTGCATGGTACTGACCATAGCCAGCATAGACCCCGACTGCGAGGAGACTAAGGATAACAAATCTATACCAAGCTTCTTCATGCAGCTGCGAGATGTATTATGATTGCCATCAGTTATGACTTGGAACGATTCATCAGTCAATAGAAGCCAAAACACCAGAACAGGTGTTTCAGAAAAAAAAAAAAACGACACCAGAACAGAGGACACCAAAGCTTTCATATTTAAATCCAAAGAAAGAAAAATGCAAATATATCCAAGAAGTTGAGTCATGCAAACCTGAGCGAAGAGAAGCATATTGAAGAAAACAGAGACCATTGGAACGATAGGAACTCCAGGACAGGAAAAGCCAGGTGGATCCACATAGACCTGAAAATGCATGCCATGCAATATATTGAATAAACAGCTGTGCAATATCTTGGAACAGTAGATTCAATATGTATGTTTAGTTGATTAACATATTCATGCATAATTGTAGAAAAACAATAATGATCACGATAAAGTATAAATCATTTGGCACAGACTATGGAGCACATCTGAGATGACATGAGGTATGCAATGATCTCCTAATTACAAATGACCAATATAAAAGGCACTTACCTGTCGAAACTGGATAGCAAGACCAGCAGCAACAGCTACAAAAAGAGCTATTATCATGAAGGCAGTAGCATAGCTAAACCGATAGCACAGTCCTGCTATGAAACCACAAAGAGCAATTATGACAAGACATAGAACACCCTCCTGCCTGATTGACATACTTCCAAGGGAGTGACGAGTTGTGGTCTTGTCATTCCATCGGAGTGTGATTACACAAGCTGATACAACTGAATAACCTGTCTGATCACATAAAAAGGAAAAAAAAA
This sequence comes from Leersia perrieri, assembly GCA_000325765.3. Lineage (NCBI taxonomy): Eukaryota > Viridiplantae > Streptophyta > Magnoliopsida > Poales > Poaceae > Leersia > Leersia perrieri. The sequence goes on along the minus strand of CM002480.1, from coordinate 18,729,408 downwards.
AAGGAACCAAACAGTTGTGTTACTACTAAATTTTGATATCTCGTGTTGTGATTGCAAATATTAACTGAAGTTTGCATACCAGTGTGCCAACTGAGAGAATATGAGAGAGCATATGCACATTGAAGAGACCAGCCAAGACTGCTGCAACACAACCCACCCAGATCTGAGAATGCAGAGGAGTATGCCGCATTGGGTGTACTTTGGCAAATACTGAAGGTAGCAGTCCATCCCGTCCAAGCCCAAGATACAAACGTGACTGTGATTTCAAAGAAGGTGATGTTCAGCAAGTTGATCAATTTGATTAAAGAGAAACAATCTTGATCAAGATAAGTTGGAAGGTATACCTGAACATATAAACCAACAAGAAGTGTTGTAGTAAGACCAGCAACAGCTCCGATGCTGATCAATATAGTAACAAATTTCAGCCCCTTAGCAGCAAAAGCCTCAGCCAAAGGAGCATCTTCACCAAGTAAAGTATATGGCACCATTCCAGTAATCACCAAGCATACAGCAACGTACAATAAGACACACGCCATAAGGCTTCCTAGGATACCTATTGGCAAGTCCCTCTGAAGAATTTTGAATGCATGAGTAGAAAGATAAGTTAAAGTAAAATTACACACTATCAGTCAGTAAATAAAATGGGGAAAATGAAATTATTTCCAACTCCAGAGACAACAAATGAGTAGTTACTAAAATCACCTGTGGTTTTTTGGCCTCCTCGGCAGAATTAGCAACTGCATCAAATCCAACGTATGCGAAAAATACCACTGTAGCACCTGTTACAACTGATTTGAAACCATTCGGCATAAATGGTGACCAATTTGATACGTCCACCTCAAACACTCCAGCAAATACAACGACTATAACAATGACTATCTGGATCATGGAAATAATCACACCATTTCATTGATAAAGCAAAGTAAAATAAAACTTCAGCGCATGGAATAGTTTATATACCAAATAATGAAAAATATTCTAACTCAAAATATTTTGTGCAGGTCTGTAATCATAAAATAGTTGCCTTGTGTGTGCAGAAATTTATATAGGATAAGCTCACTTAGCACTCCAAAACTGTAAGTTATGCACTTAAGCGTATACGAAAATCTTAGCATAAAAGTGGCCTTACCTTCAATGTAGTCATAAAGGTATTTACTGCTGATGACTCTTTGACACCATAGCAGAGAATTCCAGTTAAAATGATGAGAAGAACTGGAGCTAATATATTGACTGATACAACACCACCAAAAAACTCTTCTCCATGACCTATCCAAGTTGGAATATGGCCCTTCAAGAACGGAATTAGCTCAAGGAATTGGACGAAATAGCTTGCCAAGCTACGAGCAATGCTTGCTGCCCCAATATGATAATCAAGCATCAACTGAGTGAAAACCAGGAACGCTGTGAGCTCATTAAACGCCGCATAAGTGTACAAGTATGCTCCCCCAACCACAGCAGGAAATCGAGATGCGAGTTCAGCATAGCACAAGGCATTGAGTACACATGCAGCTCCAGCAAGAACAAAACTGATTGTAACACCTGCTCGCAGCAACCGTGTAAGTTTGAGCAGAAATGGTAAAATGGGCAAACTGCAAAGAGACAATTGACTCGATGCGACCCCTGCCAAGCACTCTCACCCTGATCAATAACAATAAGGCAATCTGTAAATGTCCACTAGATCGATCTGCTTACAAAACATGCAGTGATCAAACTACCTAATTCCTAATGCTGGTTGCCCATTTTGCCTCGTGGCGCTAACAATCAACTAGAGTTTCTCCTACTAAATTATACTGCTAGTAATTAGTACCATATCCGTTCCCTAAACTAAACGGAATGATGAGTAGAGAAACGGTTTGGGCTTGACCTGGGCCTGCGTCGCGGGCGACGGTTCCAGTGACGACGAAGATCCCTGCGCCGATTGACGCGCCGATCCCGAGGAGCACGAGCTCGAAGACGCCGAGCTGCCGCACGAGGCCCTCGCCGGAGGCGGCGTGGATCGCGTGGGCGGAGATGGGTTTGCGGCGTAGCGCGGCGGCGCAGAAGCCGGAGAGGAAGCCACCGGAGGCGGAGGACGAGGAGGCGGGCCGGTGGTTGTCGCCTTCTTCCTCCATGGCTGCTGCGTGGGCGCCGTGGAGTGGGTGGCGCCGTGTGGTCTTGGGCCTCCGCGTTGTCGCCCGCGCCCAGACGGGGAGGAGTGACGTCGGCTCTTGCGTCATGCGGTGGTAGGTTCGGGTCGGGATCGCTCGAGGCAGAGAAGATCCCCTTCGCCCGTTCGGTACTCGTCATTGTTGGGCCAATTCAGTAGAGTCCATTGCTAGCTTTTTTTTCCAAGGCCCGTTTTGAGGGGTTGGATTGTTGGAAGGCCCATTTACAAGCTAGGTCTTTTGCTTTCCAGTTGGTCCCCTTCTTAAAGTTGGACCCGTAAGAAGATTCGCTTCTTTTCAAATTTGGGCCCAAAAGTAGACTCAGTGACCGAACAGGCCACACCCACAACTCAAATCTTTGCTTCACCCCAGCGAGATCACGGTTCTTCAGTGCTCAGAAATGTTCAGATATGCATGTACTTGAAAAGTATGAATTTAACTAGCCGGAACACCGCAAATTCGTCAAAATGCTCCACTTCTTTTTTGGCTGGCTCGGAAGTCTCAGAAACCATGCCACAAGTCAAAGAACAAACTGCGACTTCTTCTAAAAAACGGACCGAGTGGTAGCGCACTGGCAGCGGCGAATAAAGCTCACCGAGCAGCGGCGAATAAAGCTAGCAGAAAACAGAGGGACGACCACCGTTTGGCATGCGATCGAGAGCCGGTGGTCGGTTCAGGTGTTTCAACGCTTTCCGCCGCGGCTGATGCCGACGCCGATGAAAATAACTAAACACCGAGAAGAGGTTAGTAGTTGGCTATTGGCAAATCTCTCTAATCAAGCAGCAGATTGCATACGGATTTGTGAAATCGTGGACAGGACGTAGGACAGCTCACAGCTGTAGTTTAGTTTGGCGCCGGGTTTGGGATACCATCCACTACAAAAATGGCCAATAATTGCCTCTCCCCGTAGTACCCCCATCCTGGCTGCCTTGCAGTTGACGTGGAAGTCGAAGCCAGGAACGGATAAGCCATACGCGACATCAGAAGATTCAGGACCCCGGCTTGAAGACTTAAAGTATGCGACGAATAGACCCAATCAACGAAGGAATTGGATTAAGCAATTGCCAGCCATAAGCTGCAAGGCTGCAAAGATATCGATGCCCATGATGAAATGATTATCCAAGCCACGCTGATCAACTTAAGTAATTCGGAGACTCGGAGTAGTCTGTGCTATTTTGGTTAGTATCTAGGTCAGCTGGGAGTGATTAGGCCGCGACGAGGATGCCAGCGCTGGATAGTGTGTGGGAGGTGTGGTCGAAAGGTCCCAAACTGCCAACCGAATGGGGACACCTACTGTCTACTGACGTGGCGCCGCGGCCGCGCAAATCTTATCGTCGCCGTCGGTCGTTATCCCCTTTAATTTATCGGCCTCTGCCTTAATCGCAGCGACGCCTCTCAAACACGCGGCCTGCATATATATGTACATTTCTTGTGTTATGCCTGCGTCTATATATGGGTAATTTGGAAGCGGAGAAGAAACTGTCCGGTTACTTGAAATGGTCATTTCGTTTGCATTACTCGGTCACGAAACGGCAGTTTGGAAGTATATACTAGTATTAGAGTTCTGCTGGCAAGAATACAAGGTGTAATTTAAAATCATACTGACGTCGAGGGCTCTAATCATAAGCAGGAATTTAAATCATATTGACGTTGAGGGGGCTATAATCATCATCAGCTAGCTCATTCTATTCCATGGTCGCATTCGAGGATTAGTGCACGCAATTATGTGGTCCTGGCTAACACACTATTTTTGCGTGCACTGAACAAACGTGGTTGCGATACTAATCAGGCGAATCGTATCCGCTCTAGCTGTCAACGATCGACTCCTTGCCATGCCTTCCACACAATCGTTAGTTTGTGTTTGGTTGACGGTCGAGTTAAGATATGGTATGTGATTTGGTTTTATGTTTGGTTTGGAAGATGCGATGATTTTTTTTATTGGATGGATGAATATGGATAATTCAATTAATCTGTAATTTATAGAGCTCAAGTGTTTGTTAATTCCATTTTCTCCTGCGAAAAGTAAAATTAACACCGGGAGTATATGTAGTACGTGTGCATACAGTTACTGTATTGTTTTGATGTTTTCAAAACGATGTTAAGATATAATCATAGGTGGTGTTAAAAAGCTATAAACACAGGAAACCATGGAATTTGCATACACAGAGAAGTGACATTGTCATCATGTGTCACTTGTCAGTACTCCACAAAGCATGGATTTCTTTCTCAGTTGTCGCTTTAACCAATAATTTACGATCGACGCTTGCCTTCTACTACCCAGCCAGACACCGCTTAATAACGGGTCATTTTGCTGCTAACTCGTGTTTCCACACGCTAACAATCAAAGACAAATTCGCCTTTTCTTGGGCGTGCGTCTTGCGCGTGTGTGTGTGTCATGCACACATACTGTACCTCGCACATTTGCCAGGGGTACACAGGTGTACTCGATCGTCTCACCAATTCCAATTTCCTCTCGAATCTGCCATAGGAACTCTCTTCTCAAAACTAATTTTATTTTGGGACGCAGTCAGTAAGCAACTACGAAGTAGATGCCTTGTCTGTTTCATCCTCTCCAAAATGTACAAGTATCAAACCAATCCTGTGAGTTTATATCATAGAATAGACCAAGAGGTTCATGTACCTTAGAGGCCCGGGAAGATGAGGTTAAAACGATCGGATGTGTCATCCTTCTATAATATTTCTATCGTAAGAATATAATTATTGACAAAATAAAAGAAAATTTGAACTAGGAGGATCTTCACGAAATGCTCGCACCGTTTAGTATGCCTGAAATTCATATGCACAATGCTATCTTTTTATGTTCGGATCCGATCTCCAGTCCTTTTAAACATAGTCAAAGAATAGATGTTTATCAACATGACAAAAGAATTAATTTTTTTTTGAAACCGGAGCCAGCTTTGCTAGTTTTATATTTAGAAGGTGAAGAAAAAGTGCATAATTACAAGAGGTTTTACACAGTGCGCGCCAACATAGAAAAGCTTAAGCGGATAATCTCACAATATTTGTTGCACCGCATATACTCCAAAGATTGATTTCGTCGATGATCTTGCTCACAAGCTGTGGGATGGTTAGTACTTCTCCCTTGAACACTCGCATGTTCTGTTCACCCCATATCTCCCAAGCCACCAGGAGGAGCAGAGATTTCATTCCTTTCGACTTCACCTTGTCCCCTTGCCTGACGCCTCGAAGCCACCAGTCTATCAAGGAATCGTCTGGATTAAAATCCAGTTGTACGTTGTCGTATGAGACTCTCGGGGCTATAGCCGTCCAAATCTGCCTTGTGATCGTACAATCCTTGAAGAGGTGTTGAGCCGTTTCTAAGTTTCTAAAGCAGAGCTGGCAGAAATAGTTGTTTGGCCATTGTCGTCGTTGAAGTCTGTCGGATGTCCGAATTCTGTCTTGTAGCATGAGCCAAGCAAAATCCTTGCATTTGGATGGCGCCCAAACCTTCCAAATTACAGTGGCCGCCGCTGAGCTGATGCCTCCTGCGAATTGGGCATTATAGGCTGACTTTGCGCTCTAAGAGCCGTCCAAAGTCCATCTCCAAGTGATGCTATCTTCTACCCCTCTACCAGTGTTACCCCCTCTTCTTCGATTAGAAGCCATACCTAAATCAAAATTTATTTTCTTAAGATCTTGAGGTACTGTAAAAGCTATTTAACGATCGGTTGTTTGGAATTATTGGTTTTTGAAAATTAAAATTTTTGAGATACTTTCAATTTTTAAAATGGAATTTTTTTATAACAAACAACTTCTTTTTCTATAAGATTTCAAATTGAAAACTTTCAGTCTCAAACTCTCGAAACGTTTTATTTAAAAACTTACTACCTCCGTCTTAAAATAAAGCTACCTCTAGCATCTTGTCCTAAAATATAGCTATTCTAATTCTTTTAAGCCTATTATGTCCACTATACCCCTATAAAGTACCCTACGTCATTAAAAAAAATCTTTACAATAGTGAAGGGTATTGTAGGTCTTTTTGGCCTATGTTTTAATCCATCCAAACAAGATATGAGTATCTACATTTTGAGACAGAGGTAGTATAAATGAATCGGTCGCGAGTACCTTTTTCCAAGGTGAGAATTGAGAAACCCTACCAAACATGCAAGGTGCAAGGCTGCAAGCAAGGTGATTTTACCAACCTTCTGGTGGACCGATCGTTGGCAGCTCGTGCTTTTAAGGATGAACAGCTTTTCCCCTTGAGGTCGCGACAACAGCACAGGAGGGCCCCTATACCCCACCCCATCGGCCCACCAAACCTTGGATCACTGACAGGTCGTCCCCACACTACCCTGCCCCCACCTGTCACCCTCAAACGGGCGAATCCCCTCGCAGCCGCAGCCGTTTCCGCTCGTCTTCTCCACGGCTCCGCCTACGCGTACGCGAGCGACTCGAGCTCGCTCGCTCGCCTCCCCGCTATAATACGCGCCTCCCCTTTTCCCCCCACCACTTCCTCCTTTCCCTCTCCCCTTCCGCTCCTGGCTTCCCCCTTCCCCCTTCGCGCCATCGCGTGCGTGCAGTCGTGGGTGCCTGGTCGGGCGGGCAATCGGTAAGGGGACATGGGTAGCCTGGGAGGAGCCTGGCGCGAGGCGGCCGCGGATGAGGAGGAGGCGGCCGCGGCACCGGGCGAGGCCGACCACCTGGTGGTCATGGTCCACGGGATCGTCGGGAGGTACGTGGTACTAAGCTCGTGGGGTTAGTGGCGTGATTCGTTTTTAGTTTGATCTCGTGATTTCGGCTGCTTAATTGCTTCGGCTCGCCCGGTGCCGCCGCCTTCTCTGAATTCGGTATTTTCTGGTTTATTATCTGATTGGGTCGGTCGCTCTCGGAAATCAGTAATTCCTGAATTCTCGTCAGCAAGGCATGGCTATACGAGAGGAGATAGCAAGCGTGAGCAGCCACTTAGTTTATCCTCATAACAAACTGAATTGAGAGATATCATCCCTTGCACGCTATGTCATTCGTACATATTGGGCAGGTTGTCTTTTTCCAATCGAGCACTCAGAATTATCCCAATTACTACTTGAGAATCGAAATGCCTAACTACCTTGTGTAGTTGTGTTGCAGCATAGCACGATGCTTGTGCATTCACAAATGCACATTTCAGCCATATATTACTGAGCCATTGCTAACCGTTTTTTTTTTCTATATATCGTTTCGATTGTCTATTCCATGTACGAGTATTAATCTTTCTTTCTTCATCTGTGCAGTGCAGCGGATTGGAAGTTTGGAGCTGAGCAATTTGAAAAGTTGCTGTCAGATAAAGTCATAGTTCATTGTAAGCTCTCCCAATTCGTCAGTGTGATTATCATTTTCCTGAATGGTGTTCTGTGAGCTTTTGTATTACCACTTTTCCAAATTCCAATATATACTTAAGTAGGACCAGTATGCCATCTTATCTTATCACAAATAGCAATACTTGTTGCTTGGTGTTTTAGGATGTGAATGTGCCCAATGGCCATCTTTAACCGAGGTGGTGTTGTGCTGGGCTTGAGACGTATGCTATTGTTTTTTTGTTTTGGAATCTCTCTTTTTGCTGCCATAATTTTTATTTTACATATTTGGCGATTATCTGCTGTTGATACTGAAAAAGGGATCTTACCTTATCTTTCATGCTTGGTTGGAAACTTGGAATCTCCTCTTCCTAAAGAAATGTTTTTTTCAAGGGGTGAGGCGTTGCCTGCCAAGTGCATCAAGATAGAAATGCCTGAATACACTAAGCTGAGCAAATGCTCGGGAGACCACTTGCAACTTTACAAGACTGCAAGAGGAACACATACTCCCCTACGCTGTTACAACAGACACTTGGCTGCCTTTCACACCCACAATTCCTCATGGATCACCTGAACAATTTTGTCTCTAGTCCAATTCAAACAATCACTGAAGAACCTAGAATTACACTCTTTTCCAAATCAGCCGACGCAACAAGATCACCATGGTTTCCAAATTGCGCCTGTAGAAGTCAACTGCTACAAACTTACTACTTATGATTCAAAAGGGGATTGCTGCAGATCATTATGTTGCTTTCACTATGTAACATTACACAAACTGAAACAAAAAAAAAATGGTTATCACTGCCAATGTGTGATTATATGTGTACTTGTATTTGCATTGTTGTGAAGATTGGCACCATGCAACACATTTTCCATAATACAGATGTTTTTTTTCTCCTTTTTTTTTGCCATTTCCTCATAGTTTCCTTACTTCAGTAATATTTTAATTTTGTAGGTAGCAATCGCAACATGTACAAGCTAACCTTAGATGGCATTGATGTCATGGGTGAGAGGTTGGCACAAGAGGTCAGTGCTTTCATTGTGCATTTTGCTTATTTGCTGAGTATGTATGTTTCCATTTCCAGAACTGATGACAACATTTAGCAATGCAGATTATTGAAGAAACCAACAAAAGACCACAGATAAAAAAAATATCTTTTGTAGCACATTCTGTTGGAGGACTGGTTGCAAGATATGCTATTGGAATACTCTATAGACCACCTGGGCAAACATTCCAAAGTGCTCCTCAAAATGTAAACAACACCAATAGAGGAACTATACATGGGCTTGAGGCAGTGAACTTCATAACTGTTGCGTCGCCACATCTTGGTTCTAGAGGAAACAAGCAGGTACTACTTAAATTTCGTCTTTTAATGTACTTAATTCGAAAATTAATAAATTAATTATATAAAACTTTGTAGGTTGAACGATTTCTTTAGCTATATAAAACTTTGTAGGCTGAACTCTGTAGTCTGAATGTTTGGTGGAAGAATGTCTATGCTTTGTACAAGTATTCTGCTCCGGCATGTAAATTTTCTTCAAATTAACCTAGCACTTGCTAGTCCATACTGTATTCAGTACTGGTGCTAAGTTTTCTTTTGTCATTGTTGTGATCCGAAGATCAACCATCGGTATCAGCAGAGCTAATTCTTTCTAGAGATACTTAAGGCTTAGTTAATTTTATGTTCAGGTCGAAATATGATTTTTATTTGTTTTGAAATTTGATCTGCAGGTTCCTTTCCTTTTTGGATTTACAGTGATAGAAACTTTTGCCTGCTACATAATTCATTTGATATTCGGGAAAACTGGCAAGCACCTATTTCTTACTGACAATGATGATGGAAAGCCTCCATTGTTGCTACGCATGGTGGATGATTGGGGGGACGTACAGTTCATGTAGGTTTTTACCCATTAATTGGACCTATATGCTTGGATCACTAATAACATGACCTTTATGCTTAGTAATTTCTTGTTTCAGGTCTGCTTTGCAAGCATTCAAACGAAGAGTTGCGTACTCTAATGTTGGTCATGATCGTATCCTTTTTTTCACCACTAAAAAAGGCTGAATATATATGTAATACTAAATATTGTTTAATTTTTGATTCCATAACTAAATGCTGATTAAGATATTGTTGGGTGGAGAACGTCATCCATTAGACGAAATTCAGAGTTGCCAAAGGTTAACCCTCATGTCTTTTTTTTTGATGTATTTGTTAGTTTGTCTTGTATATTGAACCTATGGTATGAATCTTTCTTTACGATTCCTTCGTTAATATATGTTTCTTGCTGTTCCAGTGGGCTGATTCAGCAAGCAAGATTTACCCGCATATTGTATATGAAGAACTATCCAAAGCAGAAACTCCGAATCAATGTACCGATGTTGCTGATGTGGACAGCTGCGTGTTAGAAGGTATAAATTTGATTAATAATGGATCAGTCAAGATAATATTTAAAATTGTTGAATCAATCATTCTATATGGGATATTTTAAATTCCAGATTGTTGTTAGCTGCATTTTGATAAATATGCAATGCTATGGATTTATAAACTTTTTCCCATGTTTTATGTATGCTTACTAAATATGCTTTATTTTCCTAGTTAGATAATTGTTTTATCTTCGAGTAAAACAAAAGATTTTTGGGAGTGCTACTAATTATGGATGTTTGTATGACATATGGTGACCTCTTTCTTTATCTATGTTCCTCTTTATGGGAAAATTGAATAGCTATTTTATCTTTAAAGTCCACTAAGGCTCTTGGGATAGTCAGGGGATGGAAATAGCATACCATAACGTGGCATATAGTGTGCCATGCCCCCCTCCCCCCCGGGGGACTATACAGAATGCATGTTGCTTGCTATTCTTGTGATTCAACAATATTTCCGTGTAACAAAGTCCATAAATATGGTTACAAACGAGACCATGCTTAAGAACAGTGTCATGGCTATCTGTCTGTTTTCTAACATGGGGGTGTTCCAAATGTCGAATGATGCGCTGATGTGGTTGGACTAGGATGCTTTCAATCCTTTCCGTCAATTGGAATAATAATATGCATTATGGTAGTATTATGTCCAAGAGATCATGATTTGCAAGCCGTGCAACCTGATCTGCTGTTATTTCCTATGACAAGTATACTTGCAACAGAAGTGTGCATGTGAGCTAACTTCTGAAATTTACAGAGCGTCTTTTAAGAGGTTTGAAGCGTGTGTCATGGGAAAAGGTGGATGTCAGCTTCCACAACAGCAAAGTGAGATCTGCAGCACATAGTGTGATTCAGGTGTCTCTTTGGCTCTCTTTGGCTGTCAATGCCTTGTTCTTTTATATATTGTGGTGAAAATGCAGTTTGGCGTAATGTACCTCTGGTTTTCTTACCTTTTTGTTGACATAGTGCTGAGATATGCCTATAACTGAAATTTTGACAGGTCAAAGATCCCGTTATGCATAGTGAAGGTGCCGATGTCATAAATCATATGATCGACCATTTCGTCCTATAGCGAGATAGCCTCGATATCTAACGGTTGTACCAGGACACGTCAGTTGCTAACCGCTGATTTACCGAGCCTGGTGAGCAAGTTTATCGCAAAACCAGGTTTCAACTGTCTGATAAACGGTATTAAAAAGGAAGACGACTAAAACCAATAGAGATCAGTGGAAAAATAGAGGAGAAAATTGCTCTCTACATGCCTTGTCATTCAGTATTTATTGTAATTATGTATTTTCTACGTTGTAAATGCTCATCATTGATTTATTTAAAACCTGAGTGCAAGACTGAAGCGCCCC
>CM002480.1:18624899-18718173 GCA_000325765.3 Leersia perrieri | reverse complement strand
TTTGCCATTGCCGTTAGGTTATCATCCACATATATATAAACCCCTGCTTGTGCAAACACATTGCACAAACTATATATATTGGACTTGTCAGATTGTCCGGCTAGTACAAATCAATTGTTCAATCAACAAATGACCTTGCTTTCATTTGAACAAACTAGATTATCGGGAACATGAGCAGACAACGGTGTTGTTCGACTAGACTAGACTAGATCTTGTTTTGTCGGGCAATATGATAGTATTTGATTATTTGACCAGTTCAACTTCTAGGGCTACCTCACGTTTCTTCCCAAATCAACTTCTAGTTGCCGTTTTACTCTTTGCTAGTTGTCCGTTGACATTTCAGCATGCCATAGACCAATCATTACTACCATGGGTTCATTCCAGTCCACACGATTTGGGGCATCTACGAAATTTTGATACAGAGTTAATTTAGCTCAACAAGGCTAGGACGAAATAAAATTTTGGAACAGAATGTTTTCGAGAAGATAGCAATCTAGTGTGCACACACCTAGACTCTAGCCATCAATTACTCAAGCTACTAAATGTCATACCCTCTTAATAGTATGTACTTTCCAAACCTATTCTAACTAACATTGTGCTTCCGATTCCTTTAGTGCGATTATACCTTTCAAGCCCAAGTTCTTATCATCCATAATTTTAATCGCCACAAATTCATCCAAAATCATTTAGTCCACCACAACATCAAAAACTTAACACTTGTATACTTGACAACCATGCTAATACCAAAATTCTACAATAGGGGCCTAGATGCTTACAATAGTCGCATGCATCCTTTTTTTTTTTTGGAAATAGGAGTTGTCGCCTCTGCGACCTAGAGTCGACCGCTGCCCACGGCAAGATCCACCTGATGTCAGCACTACTAGCCAGAGCTGTATTTTGTTTTGAGGTTGTGTATTCAAAGCTTGAGTATTTGCCAATTACTTGTTGGATCTCTCTTGTATTGATCCGCACAAATTAACATTTGGATTACACACCCGATTTGATCTCAACAACCTTGGCCACCTCCCTGCTTTCTGACCTAAATCTCTGCATCTGAACCACATATGCTCATCTTTCTTCAAATTTGCTCTCCCGACAGACATCGTGTACCGGCATGCATGTATAGCACATACTTCATACGCGTTATTTGTGGCTCTACACACACCATAGCCGTAGCCCTCATTTTCACCTTCCATGGTCTTGTCGTCATCCATCCTGCAAACATCAGACTCGTTGATTTCGTCCTATCGCTATAGGCCCCTGCCACCCTCGGATCCGCAATCACCGCGTGTGTAGGGCACATTGTTTGTAGCGCTACCCTTTCATCTCTTTGGTCGCCTTTGGTCATGAACGGCCTTGCCTTACGGTTACATTCCGTCCTCATCGGCCTAATCATTAGATGAGATTGTCGCCTCCACAATGTCCTAGTTGATGCTAGACTCACAGCCACGACCAATGATCTCATGTCGATGCATGATCCCACCACATGTTTTCTACTTTGTATGTTTAACTTGATCCAATGTTAAACATATGTTGGCCATGATACCGAGTCTTATAAAATTTAGCCCATATAGCAGAAGTACGATTGATTGGACCAATTCAACCATTCATCAATTAATGCATGCTAGATGACGATATAGAAACATATAATATTTATTAATGAGATTCAACAAAAACCTACATCACAAGATCTGATTTATAGGCTTCATCGAAATCAACATAGCACACTTAGCCACTACAAATTGATGGTCATGATGCCATCCTTACCCTGCACGCACACCTCTCTACCCGATACCATGATTTATGACGTCCCCATCTCTATTTTAAAGGGTTGCCAAGTCAACAAGTCTTACGCTAACTCTACCTCTTACCACCTAATAGGACTAATCTATTTGACACCTATTCAAATATTATCTAGTGATGTGTATTAGCAAAACATTGGGGGTGGCGCATCCTGAACTTTGCGAGTCTCTACAACAGGTGTTTCATATTTAAGTCCTTTTAGATGTTTTGGAAAAATTTAAATGAAATACCAACTATATATAATTTTAATAGTAAAACAACAAAAAGATAAATTCATTGATAATATATATATACATGGCACGCTGCATGCTAGCAGATTTGGTAGCACGCACGGCTAGTTAAATTTTAACTCAGAATTAAGATGTGCAGGACGGGATTCTAGTAAAGTAATAACGGCTAATTAAATTTTAACTTAGAATTGAGTTGTGCGGGATGGGAATTCCTGTGAGTCGTGCTATCATTTTTCGTGTGAGTCGTGCTATCATTTTTCGTGGCACGCTGCGTGCCATGTAGCGTGATCGTATATATATATATCCTAAAAATCTACTGTAAGATAGATTCATTGATAATATTACGAAGCAAGGCTATTTAATTTATCAAGATTCGGCAGCATAATTTTTCTCGTAGGCACTAAGTAAAAAAACAATCAGACTACATAAATCAATGACCATGTGATGATGCAAATGAACACGGATCAAAGATGAGGTTATAGCATGTATTCTAGTTGCCGGGCTCATGTGAGCATTGCACAATATTGTTTACACAAGGCTAATCATAAATTAGAGCCCGTATAACGATGTCTGTTCCAGGCTTCCAGCTCTGCTATGACATACAGGCTGTCATGCCATTGCTGCCAAAGTAGCAAGGATGGCAACAATCTGCAGTACGATACAACGGCGCCAATAACTGGAAAGATGGCCGGTTCCTATTTGTATATACCTACTTGGACAACAAACTCCGAAAAAGAAATCAGTATCGCCCCAATGGGCAATGGGAACTTGGGAATCTCTGCTCAACGGCGCTGTCCTGTGTAGTCACCCGGAGAAACACTTCAGCGTCCCAACTGCAGCAGTTGCAGTGATAATATGACATGTTTTGTAAAAATATGAAACAATTCAAAGAAGATCTTTGGCTAGCTTTAATGGTACATCTACAGAATGCAGGTCAGTCGAGGACACTGGCAGCAAGTGCTTGTCCTCCTCCTCATCGCTGTCACTGATTGTGGATATTGAATCCAAATCGTCATCTGAATCATATTTATATGAAACCAATCAATGTGCAACTGATGGTTAATACATTTCTAACGAATAACACATAGAACAAGAGGTATTTTTCTGGAAGGAAAAAACAAAGAAAGATTAGGACGATACTGACCAGTTATCGGACGAAGAGTTGGGACACGCCCAACAGGGGAAACTTGGACACTTTCAGGTAGAAGACAGTCAAAATATGAACCTAGAGATTCAAGTAGAAAAGGAAAACAATTCAATTATGTATGATAATCACCAATTCAGGATGCAAAAACATATGCTAGTGATACCAACCTACTCTAGCTAGCCGATTCACCCAGCCAGGTATAGGTTTTCCAGTCAAGCTCTTACACACATCATCAGTGAAGTGATTGCAGTTCTTCGAAATCAAATGGTATGTGTTGCCATGATACTTCCCTGCAAGCTTTTCAATGAACGAGCGGAACTCTTCCTGAGACATGTCAGTTGTGCCTAGCCACAATGACTTTCTATAGACAAAGCCAGGGCAACTTTTTGATTCCACCTCAAAAACACCACTTGATGGGAAATCATGGGCTCCAAATCCATATTCCATGCCATGAACTGCTCATTTGAGGGAAAAACGCTAAACAACTGGAGTATTACCTAGGTACTAAATATACAGTGACATTCAGATAGTAAAAGAAGCAATATGACTAGTAAATGAAATTTTCAAGCGCAATGGTGATTCAACCGATGATAGAAATCAGCACTTTGACTCGTTCTCCTTTGCAACATTGTACAAAACCTAACCATATAGCACTAGTGTACTATACCATTATCCTTCTAATTTTGTCCAAGACAAGACGGGTCTATATTTTCCCCTTTCCTCATTATTATTTCACTGTATATTGATCAGCCAGGACAAAACTGAGTTGCCCTCCGCCAATTAATTGCAGTAGTTACTGAAATATCTAATTTGATCCCAAAGAAACCAGAAGAACGAAAGATTTTTTTAAAAGAAAGCATCATCACAATCGATAATTTGTTCGAAAGCGAAACAGCTATTGTTATCAACTTATCATGGCGACCTCTGCACATAAATATTTCGCCGAATCAAGTGCCTACATAAAAGAGGGAATAGAATGCATATGATCGAACCTTCGATTCCCGAGTGGAAGACCCCGAAGCCGAACCAGTAGAGGTAATCGTTGGCGGGCGTCAGGTCGTAGATGTTGAGCAGCACCGGCGTGACCGTGCCTTCGTTCCCGGCGTCCATCTCCTCCCCGCCGCCGGCGAAGCCCGCGCGAGCCTCCCTACAGATCTCGCAGCCCGCCCACCATCAATGGGCAGGGCTACGGCGTGGATCCGTGCGGCGGACGAGGCGTCGGCACGAGGTCGTTAACGGCGGCCGGCCACCTTTCCCCTAATTCGCTTTTTCCCCTCTTTTGCTTTCAGATTAAGGAATAATCGGGTCTCTTTTCCCATGTGCCGCTATGTTTACGCGCTGTTTTTTTTTCTTTCGCTTGCTGGTGGGCCGTTCTGTCGATAGCATACTATGGGCCGCGGCTCGGTCCCGATCTAGTTGGGCCTAAATATAACTGGGCCTTTACCTCGATAGGGGACATAGTTGAGGTATGCCCTAGGCCTCGCTGTTCTCCACCACACTGAGCACCATGGCGGCGGCGGCTCCGGCTCTATCTTTAGCTGCGGCGGTAGTTGCGGTTCCGGCACGGAGTAGGTTCCTCCGCAGAAGCTCGTTCGCGCCTACCCGCCGCGCCGCCCTGAAATGCCCCCAAAATCGGCCCCTGACCGTGGTGGCAGCCGCGGCTGCGGCTGCGGGGGACTCGCCGTCGACGGCCGTGTTCCACGGCGAGTGCTTCGTCGTGGGGGACAACATCGACACCGACCAGATTATCCCGGCGGAGTACCTGACTCTGGTGCCGTCCAAGCCCGATGAGTACCGCAAGCTCGGCTCCTACGCCTTCATCGGCCTCCCCACGGCGGCCTACCCGACGCCGTTTGTCGCCCCAGGCGAGGAGACCACCCGCTACACCGTCATTATCGGCGGCGACAACTTTGGTTGTGGCTCCTCCCGCGAGCACGCGCCCGTCGCCCTTGGCGCCGCCGGTGCCCGCGTCGTTGTGGCTGAGAGCTACGCTCGCATCTTCTTCCGCAACTCCGTGGCCACCGGTGAGGTTTACCCGTTGGAGCTAGCGGACACGGGAGCCTGGAAGGAATGCAAGACCGGGGATGTGGTCACGGTGGAACTTGATAACTGCGTCATGATTAACCATACATCCGGTAAGCAGTACAAGCTGAAGCCAATTGGTGATGCCGGACCGGTTATTGACGCTGGTGGTATCTTCGCCTATGCCCGGAAGACTGGAATGATTGCATCCAAATCTGCTTGAGTGAAAGGTAAGGACATTTCAATCTTATTCTAATGCTTATTAAGCTACACAATTTCAACTTTGATGGTGGTTGTTACTGTTTACTACATCCGTCCCAAAATATAACAAACTTAGCCTGGATTGGACATATCCTAGGACTACAAATTGCAACTATGACCTAGGATTGATAAAAGGAATAAGAGCTGTGGAGCAACAAATTTATGTTAGAAATGTGCCTGTTATTCTCTATCTGTATATCTTGAAATACACTTCATTCTAGTATAAGTGTGTATTGATGACTGCCTTTGATACTTTCTAGCCCTAGCGCAAGCTACCAATTGGAATTTCTTATATCTAGGTAACCTGGTTTACGGTACACTAGTGTGGTTTTAATGTTATTGTTCTCTGAGATTTTTTTCCCATGATAATCCAGTGTATAATGCGCAGCCTATTGAGCACTTGGAAATCACCACAAATCAGAAGTACTCCAATGTAATGACAAAAGTTCCAGCAGAATATGTACATTTATGTATGCCAGTTCTTGGGGAAGCATTGTGTGCTCTGAACCTGGGAGCACGCCACAAAGCGATCCCTCCCTTGGGTTTTTCGTTTTTCTATTCGTTCCTCCCCTCCTGCACCTGAACATGATAGTAACAAATTTACTCAGCAAATCTTTCCCCTCAACACATGAAGTACACATTTGATGTAAGGCATTCCATCCCAACAATTAACCATTCACATTCCTTTCATCATATAGTAATTCAGTTACCAACAATTAGTTCATGTCATTGCAAATAGTTTTTTTTTTCTGAAGGGTAATTTTTTATTATAGGTCCCATGTGTCAATAAAATAATTCCATTCGAGGTTGGATATTTTTATTCAAAATCACTATCTTACCTATCATTGAGTAGTAAATTTTTCACGAACAAATATATTATAAACAATATGAGTTTATCATCATGTAGTGAAGTTTAAATTTTTTACTGACATTTTATTCATTTTCATCCTAAAATTCATCTAGTTCTTTTTACAATATTGAATAGTCGAATCCGCCGAGTCAAAATTGAGAGTAAAATCCTTACAATAAGAATAATGAGTGACAATGTTTTTTTACAACTTTATGACAACATGTATTATTACATGAAATCAGGAGACATTGCAAAAGGTAAAAACAAATATTCAGCGGCGTCGACCTTGTTGATGGCCCTTGCCAGCGTTGGCGACAAGAACCCAAGAGGCAGATTTCAACAAGCCAGCAATGGCAGTAGCATGGCTGTGGACATGTTTCACAACAAAGACAGTGAGCACACAGGGAGGACGACGAGGCTTTCTGGCCACTTGTTCACCAGCCACCACCCATTAACCACACCAACCATCAAGGCATCATACACAAGAACATGGCATGGCACTGCACCAAAGAAATAATAACTCGTATGAGCAAGCAGCACCAAGAAAATAAGAACCTCCTTTGAATTAGCATGAACTAAGGAGGTCAATCACATAAACAAGAATCTCTGATCAAGTTTCACAACGCACCTCGAAGCTTCAGACCTGGGTTCTTCGAGGCTACAGACCTAGATTGACTTTCATCCCAAACAATTAAAAAAAAATCACCTGGAATACCATAATCAGGGAAATTCCCCGTATGCCCTTGAAAATTGCACCAATCCCTTCTATACCCCTGAATTTTATGCAACCCCTTGTATGCCTCCGAATTTTCATCTGGATCTCTCCTATACCCCTGGATTCGCCGCTGTTGCTAGGGAGGGCACGAGAGAACAACAACGAGGACGTTCCTGGTGCCAAATCTAGGCACTCCCGCTGGTGCTTTCATTGTGCCCTTAGAATCAGTCCATCGTGGCGGCGCTGGATGTCGGGCACGCTGCCGTGATCGACCTCCCCTCATCACTCCACTCCTCGTTGATGCCGTCCTCAATCTCTGCTGGTTGTTGACGAGGACGATGTTGCCGCGGGGTTGGTGGGGGTGGGGGTGTGGAGAGCTAATTGGTCACTATCTCCCATGCTCGTCGACGTCGGCATGGTGACCTATGACTTGACGCTGTGGATCGACTCACTCGTGGGCATCCTCCATGATGGCCTTTGGTTACAATTGTGGGATACAAATTGGTTGGGTACGAGTAGTACAAATTTTACTCTTGCTTCTTGGGTGCAGGTGGTGGTTGGGATGGGGATGTTGATCCAAAAAAAAATACTGATGTCCATCTTTAAACAATTGATTCGACTTAGACTACAATTCTGTTTGTTCCCAGTTTTCTCGTATGCTGGTGATGGTCTGATGAGTTAATTTTTCTATTCATTTTGAAATAATTCTTGGCTGTTGAAAATCAAAACTTGAAATGTTAGTCATGCCGAGATAAATGAGTAAATTTCACAAGACCACAGATAATTTGACCAAACTATCACGAAACTACAGATTTAAGTAGTATCAGAAAACTACAGAGTTAGCACCAAATTTCTCAAAAAACTACAGATTTAAGGCCAATTATCAGAAAACTACATAATTAATATTGACGTTATCAAAAAATTACTGATTTTAGAGTTTAAATCCCTATCATTATTGTTATGTTGAAGCTATAAGCATTGATGTTTTGTGATTAAACTAGTGCTAACCTATAGTTTTGTGTTTATTTTTTTATTAAACATGTAGTTTTGTGATACCCCATGTTAAATGTGTAGTTTTGTGATAAAAGTTGTGCTAAATCTGTAGTTTTGCATTTAAACGCGTTAAATTTATAGTTTTGTGATAGTTTGTTCCACGTATATGTAGTTTTGCGAAATTTACTTGAGATAAATTGATGCATTGTTGAATAGTCCATTTTCAGCAGAGAGCTAACAAATAGTAATTTTTTTCTATTGCACGGCAGACGCACACGCACCACTGTTCCACACACACATCATGATGTGCCACTAACAGATGCTCAAAGAGATGAAAACACTGCACAGCCATGATCTCATTAAATTCCTATTGAAACCCACTGCATGTGCATAATTTTCGTGGTCACGCCACAACTCCACCACACCACTTGGTGCTTTCCAAGATAGTAACTAAATTTTCTCGTTATTTTTGCTTTATCATGAAACACACCCGAATTGCCAAATAGTTCCATCCCTTAGAGTTGTTTCAAAGTGATATCTGCCCTTCATCCAAATTGTGTAAAGATAATACTCCTATGGCCCAAGATACAGTGGCAAGGTTGGCATCTCACTTTGTTGTTTTTTTTCCAATGACCTTCTGAGGTTTATAGAAGCATTTTACATGTTTGTGGTCATATTCATCCAATTTTATCATTCTATTCTGTTGATAAATTAGATTCTTGTGACATTTCATTGTAAAAACTAATAACCAGATGTGCAAAGCTGGATCTAGATTGATTCACCAATAACTCTGAAATAATTTTCTTGGCATAACTTGACAAAAACATATATCAAAATTGCAAGAATTTTATTCTTCAAATGCAGTTTCCTGCTGTAACTGGATTATCATCCCCTTTTTTTACTATTGTTTTTGCGGATATTACCAAGGACTAGACTGCTCGGATGACCTTGGAGGAATTCCAAGCACTAAAATTTAGGTGTAGCTTAGTTTAATTTCGTTAAGCATTACTTCAATTTCATTCGAAATTGGATTCAGAGTTGTAACCCTGCTTTGATTCACAGCCAAGATTATTTTTCTTTTATAATTTTACTGGTTTACGCTGACAATGTGGCATTGAACTTGCAGGGGACTGCTGTCAAGATAGTCGAGGCCTATGCATATAGCAAGTAAGACTGGATTGGGGATTTGAAGTTATTGCACCTCTGTTTTGCGATTGTCCGTCAGTTGTACTGCTATGCGATTGTCCATCGTTGTTACTGCTATATTTGCTTAGGTTTTGTGTCATCAGTGGTGTTTATGAAAATAAGTTACTCAATCCAGCCACAAATATAAGAATTTGGGTGTGGACCTAACACATCCTGGTACAATGGATCTGGACAGACTTCTGTCCAAATTTGTAGTACTATGATGCATCACATCTATCAAAAAATGTTTATATTTGTGGACAGAGGGAGTAGTGTGTACTGAACTATGATGTATACATGTGATCTTATGTAACAGCATGTGTACTCATATTGTATACCTGTCGAATTGCCATTTGTAACTTTCAATAACACCGTTTCTTGTTAACTTGTGCCTACCACTCCTGATACTCTTTTACAGTTGCAGTGCTGCAACTTTAACGTGCTGTTGACTGAAAGTATTCGCTTTAATTTGACGTTGGTATGCAGAATACGGTTCCCCCATTTTCTATCTGGAAATAAATTAGACACGGAAAAGAAATGGTTTATCATCATATAATGGCAAAGCTAGCTTCTATTTCGAAGAGATCCTCTGCAGTAGGCTGCATGTTGGCCGATGGGTAATCCCAATCCTCGAACAGTAGGCCTTGATTAGGTACCATTCTAGTGGTGAAAAAGATGACCTGCTGCCCTTTATAGGGAAACCTATCAATGAGGCCCATTTTGCTGGTGTTTTCACAAGAACACAAAATCGATCTGTTTTTCTGGAGAGAGAGCGTAGCTGAAACTGCTACAAAGCCCTCTCAACTGTAATGATCGTAGTAGCATTTGGACAGTGTCTATAAAATGTGAAGCTACATTTGAAACCACAATATGAGAATGTTCTTACTTCTCTCATACGTGATAGCTACGACCCTGTTCGATCATCAGGAATCGGTATACTACTTGGACGTTCTCTCGCTCTCATACGTGATAGTTACGACCTTGTTCATGCAAACGGGATACAATTTGGACGCTCTCTCGCTGCAATGTGGATATAACTACGGATTTTCCCGGCCCAAACTGTCACGTACCGGCACCCTGTGAAACTCTCACCTTGCTGACACCATCCCCCCGCCGCCAACTGTGAACGCCTGGTGCAGCCGTGCCCATACCAACAACCCCGCCAAGTCGCCACCGTGACACCCGCGCGCGTGCGAGACCGCGACTCGATCGCGCGCGCCCGCGCGCGTACGTGTCGTGGCACCCGTAGCCATCCCCTGCCGCCGCTCGATCTCTCCCGCCCGCGCGCGTTGGCGTCACTCTCCCCAAATAACGAGCCGTTTCGCAACGAAAAACCGCGCCCCCCCCGCGAGCGCGATGATTTCGTCAGGAATTAGCGGAAAACGACCGGGCCAGCACGGCCGCGTGGGCGCGGCGCGGGCAATCGCTGTGCAGATCTCGGCAACAACCAACCAAAATCCGCCGAGCGCGCGCGCGGCGCGCGTACGTGTGCGTGCGCGGTAGCATCGACAGCGAGTTCTGCGGCTGTGCGCGCCTTGCCGGCGCGCGAGGCGTTTACACCCAGCTATATACTGTTATCATCCATCACAAAACTCTTTTTCCGTTTAATGGTCTCGCAAACTCTTTCTGGTGATGATCACCGGCCGGCCAGTTTCACGGGATCACATAGAGCTGGAAGCAAGCTAGGGGTTGACCGCCTCAAACCGGTTTAGCTTAGCTGCCATTAATGGGCTCGCAAACTACTACTGCGTCGATGGAAAACGATCGACGGCCGGGTAGTTACTGTAGACACTCTCACTGTGACAAGGTCTCGCATGCCGTCGGTCTGCATCATGAATTCGATTACGACTGTCAACACGACGTACGTAGCGTCTCGCTTACTGCTCATCTCCAGAACGTCAACGTTGCTTGAAGACTTTGCTGAAGCTGCTGCCAGGCAGCTTAGCTGACTTACAAAAACTGGTGGCTTGGCGTGCATCTGCTTCGCTCCGATTGTCAATGTGTTGTTGGGGTCGGATACCGAATTGTCGATCGATCGGCGCCGTCCGTCTCTGCGGCTCTACGTTTGGTTTACAGTGTGCCGTGTGGCTATCTTCGGTGGCTTGGATTTTGTGGCCACGCAGTTAAGATGCATGTAGCACGCGTACAAAACTCGTGCTCTAAGATTATCTGGTGCGCACACCGTATTCTTGCCAGAAAATATTGGTAGTATTTACACGATTTTTGATTTGTAGTTTTGGACAAATTTCATGCTTTAATTTCAACTTTTCATCTCAAGAGAACGCGGCCATGCATGTCAATGCTTCACGTATTTTACATATAATATACACTGTGCAGTCAAGTCAAACTCTTACTCGATAGTCTGCTGGACACTGTACCTGTACGGCAGAGGTCGTCGCCTGAATATATATCGATTTGACAACGTCTGACGACAGTTCATGATCGAAAGTCAACCATTGAATTTTTCGTACGAATGCAGTTAATTGCGCAAGACAGAGGATCAAACTAATACAAAGAAGCACATTAAAGTAAGTAAATCTCCTGGTTAACATTTTTCCTGGCCCTGTATCTGCACGCAGTCCCTTTCTTTCAGCAGTTTGCTGCAAGAGCTTAGAGCTTGTCGTCATCATCGTCTACCGGCTCCAGCCTCAATCTGCCAACGGTGAACAGATTCTCCAACAAGATTTTTGACTTTTTTCAAGTTTGCACACATAAAAATAGAGATGGAGATTGCGAATGGGTATATAGCCTAGTGGTTACAAGAGACTCAGTAGCACCTGACGTCCTAGGTTTGATTTCATGTGGGAACGAATTTTTTAGGATTTAACAGCCTTGTGTTTTCAGTGGTAGCGACGTACCCGTCGATAACGAGACGTCCGTGGTGACTTCATCAATCTCAAGAATTTGCCGGCACAGTCTTCGAAGATGTTCATAGGGGTAGAGTTTGCGTGTGTGCGTTCATAGGGTTGAGTGTGTATGTGTTGTGAGTATCTGCGTGTGTTGTAATGTATAATTTTTTAAAAAATAGAGATGGAGATTTGAAAGCAGGCGTATTTATGGCAGGTTAGCTAGCCCTTGCGATCGTTATCCCTTTGAGGCTTTGACCTTGAGTCCTTGATGATGTAGCGAGTAGAAGGGTTCGTTTTACTCTCGCCTTTCTGTTTCTTCTTAATTGCCTCCGATATCCAACTCATTATTATGAAACGAAGAAAGTTGGTTCCTAAATGAAGTGAATTCTATGGGATTATGTCTCATTCGAGAGTTCAATCTGTCAGCTGGTTGTAAAATTACAGTGGACGCTGACTTTTGCTCCGAGAAAATTCATAATGAGAGCGTTGAGACTTGAGACATGGAAGACTCAAATCTTAAAAAACTTATTCAATATGCATAAAAATAAGATTTATTTCCTGGAAAGGTTTATTCTAGAGTCTACCAGAATATTGTTTCGTGGAATTTCATAACAATAACATTCAAGGTGAATCAAATATAATTCCGTGTACTGCTGAACCATGGTTAATTGACTCTAGGAGATGTGCTGAAGTAGCATTCAGTTTTTAGTTTGAACTGGCTAATGTCTGATTGGCTCTTACCATAATACCCATCCGAGTTTCTTCAGCTATACATACTCTCTCAAGTCCAATGCTGAAAAGATGCATACTTGACATTGGCAACTTGTCAAAAGGTTGTATGAAATAGCCTTGCTATTAGTATCGTTTTGCCATCAGCACTGTGTCTGAAACGTCAAAACTCTCCTGTGTCGCTTTAACTAACTGCCTACGAATGCATCAACTAGCAGATAGACAAGGCCCCAGGCTGATATCCTACTGCTTCGCACACTGTAAGCACTAAGTACGGCTGCAACACACACAGTAAACAGCTTGACCGGTCTCTGATCACCTCGTGATTGATAGCAGTCAAATTTCTTCGCCCGGTTGACGCCGCTCTTTATCATTCCGGCCAGTAAGATTTTGCGGCTTTTACGTCGGTTTTTGCTGCTACCAACGCCGTCAACGCTTTCTTTCTGAAGATTGACAGAGGGGAGTAGGGCGTATCGAACTTTATCGGACGTGTTGGTTACGGCCTATATTGTGTAGAGCGATTACTTTTGGTCAAAAAAATTGCGAGTGCATTATTCAGCCATTCATCTCTGTGTATAGCCTTTACCTTGTCTCGGATGGAGTAACCTACCGAAGAATAAGAAGCTATGGCAGCTTGTTCGGCTGTGCTCCATGAAAAGTCAGAGCCAATTTGACATGATTTCCAGTCAGCATGTTTTTAATTTGTATGGTTTCTGATGGTCTCTTTCACACACGCATACGCACCGAAAACCATTTCTGTTTTGATTTCTGTAATGGGAAGCAAGCGAGTGGTCAAAACGGGATTTTTTTTTTCCCTTTGTTCTTAGTACTTCTCAACGCATCAACGGCCCGGTCGATTGATCAATGCTTCATTTCTTGACCAGCATGATGACATACACGTTATGCATTGGCATTGATGCATATGAGCAACAAACAAAGTTCCCTAGTTAGCTATTTTGATTCCTTCAACGTTCAGTCGTTGACTGTTGAAATTGAACTTTAAGTTCGTTAGAGTGATCGAAGCCACCCTCATGCAGCAGAGCCACGTTTTCCTGTATCAAATTTCTTTTACAACGGCAATACATGCATGGAGACGTATGGGACGTAATTTCTACTCTATATCAGATGCAGATAATAATTTCTCTGCTCTTAAAAAGATGATGCCCTGGAAGATGTACAGTTAAATCATAAAATATATCTTAATTATTGGCATTTTAAAAGATTATTAAAATATAGTATACAAAAATAATGTCAGTATTATTTATAAAATAAATAACTCATTTTTTTATTTTTAATATTGCTTATCAACATATAGTGAAACAGTGATCCAAATTAATATGTGCAGTGGAGACGTACGAAAAAATCCTCTGTTCCCTTGCCCTGGGAATAACCTGTTATGTATTAGCAGCTTCATGTCATCTTCCTTGACTAGTAGTATTAGCAGTCATCAGTACTAATCCGTAGGGAGATCATTTCTCGATGTTACAAAAATGTAGATCATGATCGATTAGGTTATTCCAGTCATCAAATGGAACTGATGCCGAGCAACCATCTGGCAGTAAACTCAATTGTGTATTGCTTGCTGGATTCTGTTCTGACTTATGACGAGATAACTTACTATAGTGTCTTACCAACACGTAATCTTGATAAGGGTTAACAAGATTGCATTCATGCATGCATGCGGCTTATCAGATAGTATTTTAAGCTTCGTTCAAGGGATTTAGTTTGGGTTATTCTTAAGTTCTTAACTCAAGTAGTCAAGTAGGCGCATGCATTTTTTTACCTCTCTGTGCAGACCTTATCTGCTTCTAACAGATACATATCATTATATAGCTTAATACTAGATGTATAATTAACCGTCAAAAAAATACTAGATGTATAATTACCCTTTGGTCATAAAGCCTGTCTACTTTTTGTATATGATGAAAGCTTGTCTTGCTTGAATTTACATTAGTTGTCGACATCCATATATGACATTGTTATTATAAGATGTCTAGAAGTTTTTTCTTACCACAGAAAAACTCATGCAAATATATGGAAACATTGTTTTTTTTATGGAAATATATGGAAGCATAAATTAAACATGCTAATGCCGCAGCAGATATATATTACTCACTCTTATCATTGAAAACATTGTTTAATGGCATAAATATATGGAATAGTTTGATTGTCCAAGTGCAATCTTTAATCATAAAGTTCTCTTACATGGTTTCACTTATTTACTAAATCATGATCACGAGAAATGACTTTCAAACACAAATCCAAAGTACCAAGTTTTTTTTTAGAAAAAAAAACTACTATGGGCATTATCCATTTGTAAAATCTTTAAATCATTTATTTTGTTACGATCTTTAAACGTTAAAGGTGTTTTTTATGACAATCTATATTTGAAAATATTTTGAATCAAATGTGTATAAAAGTTAACAATGTCATGCATATATGCAATATTAATAGAACCGAGGGAGTATTGATTTAAATGATTATCTGACCTTCAGTCGCATGAAACACACTTCATTAATACAGCACGGTGCAGCAGTGGTGCGTCCTTCGGATGTCGTCCAAGGTCGAATCTGCTAGCTCTGCGCTCGATTCAGTCGAGGCCTCATCGTTGGCTCCCTGGTGATGGCTTGGAGGAGATGACTTCGGTGATGCATGTAGGTGCCATTCCTCAGTCGTCTGTGTTACTCATGTCTTGAGATGAACTCTCCGGATGAAAACGTAGCAACAAAGATATCTCAGATGCCATATCCTTCTTGAAGGCATCATGTTGGAGGTCTATCTGTGTCCTGGTTAGAGAGGTTTCGTTGGACAGGACCTGAGGAATGTTCTGGACTAATGGTTGTTATTTACAACCTAGCGAATCTCTGGTATTTCTTCTGCTTTGGTTCGACATTGCTCGCTAACAGTGATGAAAGCATGAGTCGACTAAATGAATCGAGTACAGGTTTTAGAGATTCTAAGCGTTTGACTTGAGGAAGATAAGGACTACAGAATTACGTGTCTTTTGAAGGACAATTGATTTGTGTTTTTGACTAACTATAGATGGTGATATCTATTCTAGGGTGGTCTTTAATAGTTTTGATGTTTTTAATCAAGCCGCATATTTTTGTACATCACAGTTAAATAGACTTGCAAACCCTGTAATAACTTAGCTTATTTAAAGTAAAGGCCAAAATTAATTCCATTATGAAAAAAAAAGACAGCCGCCTAATAAGTACGTAAGTACCAAGTAAGAACGAACGTGTGTTTCTTTCAGAATTACTAGTGACAATTTGGACTTGTACACATATGAAACGTCCAAGAAAATCAAATAAAATCAAATGTGAACGTCGTTTGAAATGCAAACACACTTCGATCTTAATGGCTCGTTGTATGCATCACACATGATGACTCGTTGTAGATGAAATCGATGCATGCATACGTTATACGTATAGTAGTGTGTGATAGATTGGTACGTATGCACACGTACGTACGTATACCGGATAATAACTTGTAACGTGAGACCGACCTGTATGTCATACATGCACTGTGTTGCATGAAATTAAACAGATTTTTTTAAAGATTTTGCAGGATTTGACATAATCTAAATGGAGAAAGAAAATAATTTCGATGGCTAGCTGCATGCAAAACTACAGTACATTATGTTAAGAGCTAGTTGATCTAAAGCTTTATGACATTTACATCATCTATGAGATGACTAATATCTTGAGCGTTGATTGTACATATCTCTTAGCTGTCTGGCTACTTGAAGTCATAATCAAATTTATGGCACAAAAAGGCAAACACAAGACATCGATCGATCTGATCACAAAAAATACATAAAACAAGAGTACACATCTTTTCCTTCATTTATTTAATTTACAATGTTATCACCGATCCTATACTATTGTTTCCTCTTAGTATTATTTTCCAAGTATATATCTAGTGTATCTCCACCATCTATGTCGATTGTCGATGCATACATTCACCTGTCACATGCATACCCGCTAATATACAATCTTCTTCTTCTCTGTACAATACACTGCTCCAAGCCAAATTAAACTCCTGAGACGTGTCCAAAGCAAAGGCCGTCGAGAACTAGATGTGTCCAAAGCAAAGGCCGTCGAGAACTAGAAGCACTAATTAATTCCCGCTTCGTGCCTAATTAAACATTCTTAAGGGATCATTAGCCACTTAATTAGTTAACGGTGACCTCCGGGAATCCCATTTGCGGGTGCGCCGACAGCGGCGAGAGGCTACCGAAGAGCCCCTCCAACTGTTCCCATGACCAACTCGACGCGAACAGCTGATCGCCGCCGCCGCAGGCAGCCTCCGACGAGGGGGAAGGCGACGTCGATGATGATTTCACCGTCGATGTTGTCGTTGAGGCCAGCGACGACGACGCCGGCGACGGGTAAGCCTCGGTTTTAACGGACTTTGACGACGGCGACTCTCCGATCACCTCGACGTCGGGGTCAGCCGCCGTCGCCGCCGCGTCGTGCCGCTTCCGTTTGCCGTGGGATGCCGGCGGCGGCGGGGCGAGGAAGTCGGCGCCGCGGGAGCCGACCTCGTTGGGGAAATTGAGGATGGCCTTGGCCCCGCGCATGCGGAACGCGGCGCGGTCGTATGCGCGCGCCGCCTCGACGGCCGTGTCGTACGTGCCGAGCCACACCCTCGAGCCGCGCTTCTTCGGGTCGCGGATCTCAGCCGCGAACTTTCCCCACGGCCGCTGCCTCACGCCGCGGTATTTCCGGAAATCGTTCGCGTCCGCCGCCGCCTGCGCCTGCAGCAGCGCAGGGTGCGCCGCGGTGGCCGCCCAGGCGGCGTGCGAGTGCGACGCCGGTGGCAGCGAGATCGTCAGCTGTGGCGGCATCCGGTGGTCTGACGTCATCGGGGACGGCACCTCGCCCCCGAACCGTATCATCACCGGCTCCGCCGCCGCCCGGAACGCGGCCTCGCCGGCCGACACGCCAGAGTTGTACTGATCATTTGCCAGCTCCATGTACCCAGCCGGCGCCGGCTGCTGCTGCTGCTGTGGCAAGAACGCCGCGGGATGGAAACACTGCTGCGCGGCGGCGTACTCATCGACGACAGAGAGGCACGGATCGTCGGCGAGAAGCTGCTCGTGAAGGAGCTGAAGGTTGAAGTCATCGATTTCACCGGTGAAGTCCATGGATGTGATCTGGTGTGTGGTCCGAGACTTGCAACGGTGGGGAGCAAAAGCGGAGGTCGTCGTGGAGAGGAAGACGAGAGCGAGGAGAGGACTCGGGAGTTTGGAGTTGTTCGTGCAAATGCATCTGCGAGGAGAAAGCTAAGATGAGCTGGTGTACTTATAGGGGGCGGCCGGAAAGGAAAAATGTTTTTTTTTCCCTCCCTTCCGCTTTCCGCGTTAAGGCAAAAAAGAGTAAATAGAGAGAGGATTTGCAGATACCTGATTTGACGAGCTGAGTGTAGGGACTACATACTGGAGTAGGTAGCTGGGAAATGGAAATTGGGTGAATTTTGCAGCTTGGACTGTCTTTTATGTATGACGTGAAAAAATTCCTCCCTTGTCTGCATCATTCATGCTATAATATTTTTGCGAAATCGTAAGACTACCGTGAACTGTAAATTACTTCCTCCGTCCTCGGATATTTGATGCCGTTGACTTTTTGACACATATTTGACTGTCCGCCTTATTCAAAAACTTTTGTGAAATATATAAAATTATATGTGTGCATAAAAGTTTATTTAACAATGAATCAGATAATAGGAAAAGAATTAATAATTTCATAAATTTTTTAAATAAGATGAACGGTCAAACATGTGTAATAATGACATCAAACATTTAAGGCTAAAGGGAGTAAGAGCATATGCACCCTAGTTTCTTACTATATATATATATGCTAACTATTGTACCCCTCCTTTTATATTACTGCATCTGTTTTAATTTATTCGTCGTTTTGGATTTGTCTTAACTTAAACACATGTATTTTGACGAGTTTTAAGCAATTTTGCATGCAAATCAAAGTATTTCTCGCGATGGATTTGTACGAGCTTAGGTATATTGAGGAATTTAACATGCAAATCATATAATGTAATATATTGAGTAATTTAACATGCAAATTCTAGAGATATTGAGTAAGTTTTAAGCAATTTAACATGCAAATCATACATCAGCAGCAAAACAAAGATATAGGGCTAGATGTAAACACTAATAAAACGTCATTTACATTCCGGTATTTAAATACAATGTAATTCAGATGTAAATACAATATAATTGTAATGTAAGTGTATCTAATGTCTGAAAAAGTGCTCTATATATATGTGTAAATAAATCGTTTATAAATTTCTCCATCGGATCGACCTAGCATAAGGATCTCCCGAAGGAGACCGGATTGCCCAGTTCATATTAATCCAAACCATACTGATCTGTTGCTGTTGAGTGTGTGCTTGCGTGGAAAAAATTGCATCACGGCCGTTAATTAAGCATGAAAAAAGTAATCCGTGAAGGGAATTCGAATGATTTCAGGAAAAAAAATAACTCGCACGATGTTTAGCGAAATCGTTTCTAAATAAATCAAATAATTGTCGATACGCCCCGATACGATCTGATTCGGCCCCTATACGGTATACGTGCTAACCTAATCCTCCGCCGTTTCAAAATCGTGGGGGTCGGGTTTCCCGTATCCATCTAGTGCGCCGCCTCCATCTCTGCTTTCGACGCCCCTCGTGCGCTCCAGCGCCGTCGAAGCAACGTCGCTGCCGTTGGGCTGCGCCTCCCTCCTCGTGCTTCCGTCGGACGCAGCACAGCAGCAGCCACCGAGCACATTTTCCCTTCGTTCCTGCGAGGTAAACAATATGTCCTCTTTCTGCAGTTGTGCAGTTTTTCTTCGTTTTTCTGTAATAAGTGAATCTGCAAGACTGCAGTGCTAGTGATTGTCGGGCTCCTGGTGCTGCTGCTGATATATTTATCAAAAATTCAAAATCAATTAGTGGTAAGCAAATACAGCAACTTCTTGAATGCTCTATTTGTGAACTGGTTATGACCTGTCGATTTGTTAACTGATTGATTTGTGAACTTCTATATATGGTCATGCCAACGTGGATGTATGGTTCAATGGTTGAAATATTAATTTCGTAATTTGTGATCTGTGCAGTGTGCAATATTTGTGGTCGATCTTATAAATATACAGTATATACTATATATAATCAATTTTTGCCCAATCAAATAATTATTAATTTTCTATATTTTATTTTTATATATTAGCGTGTCTCCGTATCCTTAAATTTAGGAATATGCTGTCTACCCGTGTCACCGTGTCACATATCTGTATTTGTATCCATGTACAGATAACATAGACAATAATTAGTCCGATACATGTGTGCATATAGGTTCATAGGGTACATAGCAGTGAAATACTCTATCTCGGTCAAAACTCAAGAAGGGTCATGCTTGACACTAAATAATTTTAGAGGATAGCTAGATTGGGTGAGACATGATAGATATAGTTAGGTTAATTAACTGAACCACAGGAATGGCAGTGAGCCAGTGATCCTGTATTTCTCTCGTGACGTGGTGAGGCTCAATCTACAGATAGAGATGGATGCTATTAAAATTTTCTTGATTCGGAAAAATACCTCTACTATTCGACGAAACCGGATGGATGCTATTAACTTTTTTAAAAAATTATATTCATACCACTACCGTCCTATTCTCCGTCTATACCTTGTTACTTTTCCTCAATCCTCCGTTCTCCTGTATTCCCCCATCTCTTCCTTCTCCCCCATTTGATGCCAACGGCTCCCAACTCCAGCTTGTTCGAGCTCGCTGACGACTCTGCTTGTCCGACGGCGACGACTCCGCTACCATCTCAGGGTCGAGGAGCTGTCTCGAGAGAAGCTGCCCAACGCTCCTGACCTATTGGCGCGGGGTACGTGCCTTGTGCTTCGACCATGCCGGCGTTTATTTCACTACTTGAGAATTTCATGGACTTTCGAAAGAAATAAACGTCTTTATGTGAAATCCCTAAGTTTTAAAGGAGCGCCAATAATTCTCTCCGTGAAGGCGTGAACCCCGTGGGTTGACGTTGTCAAATCCCATCTACAATAACTTGGTCCATAGACACGAAAATGTAGGCACACCGGCACACACACTACGTACTATATACTACTATACCATCTAGCTAGGCGCGTCGTCCCGCTTGTGTGTATTTCTAATTTCTGTAGACATATACTAGCTAGCTAGAGCTTGGTTAGGCCGCTCGACATGACGACTTGAGTACACTTGCGCGGGTCGCCCGAGTGCGACTCGACATGGTGTCGTTCGTTTTGGGTCCTAAGCAGGGGGCGCTACTGTGTCTACTTGGCGCGCGCGAAAGGGAAGTCGGCGAGCCGGTGTAGTGGATCTCGCGAGTCTACGATTCTCGCCTGGTTACTAACCTAGCTAGTAATACTGTGTGACTACTGAAGAGATCTCTTGGCAACTTGGCGTTCGTCAGAGAGCTCATCCATCGGCTTCGCGTTGGTCTACTTCGATGCTTTAAATGGGTCTCGCAACTTGGCAAATACACCTGATCGATGTCAATTCGCAGCGCGGCGTGCCTTCAGCTATCACCGCGAGCCGGATCGACTTAATTAGCAGCACTGTGGCTAGGTAGCTAACACTTGTCCCAGGCTGACTTTTGCCCCAGATCAGGGCAGCACCGCGCGTTGTGTGCGTTAAGACGGGATGGTGACTGATCGTGCTTAACTGTTTAATTAATTTTCTGTGTGTGTTGTGACTTTGTGTGTGTGTGCACATGCACGGGTGCTGGCCGACATGGGCGCTAGCCACTGGGGCTGTGTGCTGTTCGTTACAACTGCGAATGGTAAGCATCGGGGAAAAAAGTCCCAGTTTTCTCACATTTTGGAAGCAAAGCTAGAGCGGTACTGCGGTTTGTACGCGCGTAGTATAGTACTCTGCATCCTAGTAAACCATACACGTACGGCGTCGGCCTACAGGGCCGTCCAGCCAGGAATGTCCAGCGCGCGTAGTACCTGACCTACTACGAAACAACACCAGATACGACCACGGGGCACGAGTAGTGTGCACGACGAAAATTGATAGTACTTAGTGCCGTTCAATCCTACTCTAGGCTTGTACGTTTATACGCACATGCTTTTTTCACCACTGTACCCTTGACGGTGTATCTGATTTATTCATGGCATAACTTTCTCCGTCTTAAAATATATCTATTTAGAAATGGATGAGATATTTTCTGATCAGTGCATCTGGTTTTGTCCGAATACATAGGCTAAAAATGTTACCTCCAATCGCATGTTGTAAATCTGTGTATCTCTTTGCGCCTCGTGAGTACGCACCCAGCGATTAAATGAGGCGGCGCCGGACCACCTGGTGTGTGCAACAGTGCAAGGTCTGGCTCGCGCGCGACGACAACCGATCGATCGCCGTTTCCGCCGTTCGCTAACGTGTCGAGCGGACGGTGGCGCGCGCGCGCCGACGCCGAAGCGAGCAGCAGTGCGCTTCTGTACTGCATGCCGCGCTGCTGCGTGACACGTATCGATCCGTGTTCTTACTGTTTCCCACGGAGGAGTAGAGAAGAGAACGTGCGAGGGCTTGTACGCATGCGCGCGTGTGCACACCGCCGCCAACAGATTTGATCTGATAGAGATCGTACGTGACAAACCTGCATGCCCTTTTTAGCGTCTTGTAAAAAGTCAGCAGGTAGCTGGATAAATGTTTGAAGGCCTATCCATAAAATTACATTTTGTTGTTTTAAAACGTTATATTTTTTTCAGATTTTCTCAAAAAACTTGCCACAGTGTTAGAAGAAAAATAGTCGATTCAGAATCGTTAGATGTGCATAGATAAATGCATGAAAAAAAAACACATATTAATACACACTCAGGCGTTCAGCCGTCCCGCTAGCCCCCTAATCTTCTAGTATAGTGTGATCTTTTATACAAGATTCAATTGAATCTGGACGGGCAAGTGGGATCGAGCAAGTACGAGTCTTAATTTGTTTTCCCACATTTGAATTGTACTATGATAACATTTGATTTTTTTTAAGAAAAATGTTAAATCTTGCCTGTTTTATTACAAATTGTATGGTAGGGGAAATACAACCTAAGGGATAAAATAGAACATTTAGTTCTTATCCAAAATCAAGATTTACCATCTTAGTTGAACCGTGAGAGGAATGCACGCCACCTTTGCTAAAAACGGATCGGGGAAGGGAAGGACAAAAGGGCCTTTGTCACAGGGCGAAACCAAGTCAAACGCTAGACAGGACTTCTAACCCTTGCACTGTTCGGCGCCTTGACCCTCGCCCCGGATTGCTGTACCACGGCGCCAAACGCCAACTATTAGCGCCGGCCAACAACGCCCACGCCCACGGCCCCACACACACATGACACACACACTGGCCCCACACGGACCCGTCCCGTCCCCACGACGTCGCGCGCTGCGCTTTGGACCCCGTCGTCCTACGGGGGGCCACGGCACACGCGCGCGGCCCCCATCCAGTTTTTGTCGCGCCCGAGACCGCGAGCTGATACGCCCGTCTCGCTAGTTTTGGACGCTCGCTACACGCGCCCACGCGTGATCTGGGTCGGTAACTCCGGATCGGGCGGGCCGGCCGGCCGGCCTCGCCTCCAGTGCAGACACGCACCGTACAGCACGGCAGCACAGCGTGCCAGGTCGCGTATCGCGCCACGTCTTGCAGCCCCCGGTCTCCCGTGCCACGCGCTTTTGCATTAGCTCCTTGATTATCCGGTAATCTTTATTCTGTCGCATGCTAGCTAATTCTCTCCTAATGCTCCTTATCCAACTGTACTAAACAGCTAATGAGCTGAAAATTTTATCAGTACATTTCGTGCAAAAACTTTCCATATAAGAGTTTCTTAAAAAAATCAAACAATTCCATTTTTAAGTTTGCAATAGTTAATACTCAATCAATCAAACACTCAGGGCATGCCCAATGGTAAATTTATGCCGTAAGTAAGAAGTATCATGCAGAATTTTTATCTACATGAAAGAGAGATTGAGGAGAGAGAAAGAAGTTGTATGTAATTTTGCAAATGGCTTAAGAGACAGCGGCTGTAAGTAATTTCACCATTGTAGCATAGTTGTCTCATACATAGTTATTTTTAGTGTACAAATTGATTCTATTTTTAAGGACATACACTTCTATACATACAACATAACATATAGCTTGTTATACACACTGTCTCATACGTTGTCTTTAGATAACGTGGCAAAAATTAATTACAGCATTGTCTCAATCATTGGACATGCCCTCATGGTCTACCTCATTACTCGTGCAAAGCCATAATAAGGCTGAAACGAAAGAGACGAGCTTAAGAAAAAAAAAATCATTTTTCAAAGGCAGTCTAGTTTTTGCCCTCATACTTATCAGGGTTCCAGATTAGAGCACGCCACTGTTCAAGCATCAACGGCTCAACGTGTTTGCTTATCAGCATTGTTCTAGTGGACTTACCTGTAGTCTTCACTATCTGTAGATTACTTCCTAGCCATGGTCATACAGTGGCTGGATTAGTTTATAAGCGAACAGTCCCTGTACAAGATTTAGCTATCAGAGCCGGTAAATTGAGTGGTTACATTCACAAGGACTGAGATGAATTGACAGGGAGATACGGAGATACGATTGGATATGCAGTGTAAAAAAATGAACAGCACACGCCTACCATTGTCGTACCCTGCTTGAAACCACGGCATCCACATCACCCTGTCACATTGCCTCATGGGTAGTAACGAGCAGAGCAGCTACAATAATTCACACCTATGCATTGATTTGAGGCCAGTACCAATCCCCGTTCAGCGAAAACTCTATCGGCGTTGCAGGAAAATGACCATCAACTTGGTCACGCTGTCCAGTGAAATTACTAAAAGAAAGCAGCATTGCTTTGAACGCATAAATGATAAATCTATCGCTTCCCATGTCGACTTCCAGAGTTCAAACCGATGCAGTAATCCAAGCTCTAAGGACTCCACAAGTCCAGAGCTCTGAACTCTCAAGCCAACGCCGAGGGATATGGCCACGTAATGCATACGAATTCATTAGCATCGCAAAAGCCCAAACAACCTGACGCATTTGATACGCTACAAGTCTATAACTACCTGACCACGCGCACATTGCCACGGGTGCCACATCGCATTGTAAAAAAAACACACATAACTTATATTACCTGATTATATCTCGGACTCTGATTCTCTGAACTGACCGTTTCAAGAGGCGATTACGAGAGCAAAGCAGTTCCCCAGCCCCGCGAAAAAGCTGATTTTTGGACTCTCATCGTTGGCGTCTCGCGTTTGATCCGTTCGTGCGGTTTTACTCGAGTTTTGTCCCGCAGCGAGAGGTTCCGGATTGCACCGGAGACTAAACCCTCGACTCCTGAATGCATCAGCTACGTCTGCAACGACACCGCTCGCAAGAATCCAAGCTCCGTGATCCGGTCGCTGCCGCCCGGACAGGATTCTGAGGCATAATTTAGCCCAAACTGCATGTTACGATTAGGACACGTCGTATTAAGATATACTGCGCAGTGACTGTCAACCGATCGTACTGAAAGGCAGGGGCTGGTTTTTAGGTTTTAACTTTTGTTAATTCGGTAGCCACTTGGTCGAGCAGACTGTTGTTTGACTGGTTCAGGTGTTCGTCAGAGAGTGAGACAAGAACAGTTAAGAGTGTAGCTGGAATCACGGATCAGCAGCAGTAGTATACTATAGTGCCACTACTTTACTAACAGAACCACTAATGGTGTTATCTTTATGGCGTGATTGCTAGCATAGGCAATGATTTGTTGGATGGATCATGTAAAGTTGTGTGGACGGCGAGATTCTATTCTTCCTTTTGACTAAAAGAATGATTCACCTCTTGAAAATGCGCATTGCAAATTGCAATACAGCCATTATGAAGACTGAAAGTTCGTTGTGATATCTGATGCAGCGAAATTGATCATAAGTAGAATTTGAATGGAACTTAGCCCAGATTCCAGATATGATGTAGTTCCAAGACTTTCAGCGTAAAATAAACAGAGTATGCCGGGCCTCCACTAAAGACATAATTCTATCGAAATGTCGTAGCTAAATATGACAAGTACACTGGAGCCAGCTGATAGCCAGATACCATGTGCCGTTAATTAGCCTAAGCAAATACCAGAGACTTGTTCTCAGTTGAATTGTAGAAAAAATTGACAATGAAACTACTTATCCGTGACAGAATAACGTACCATGATGGTAAGCCGGCAGGTCACCCGTAATCCAAACGAGTCAGCATTACATCAAGACCAACATGAGGTCAGAATGTTTTAAAAAAAAACGTTCGCTGGAAAGCTCCAATTACCACTTACAAATATAAGGTTCATCATGGACATTGGTCCAATTGGAAAGGTGGGTGGATGAAGCATCGTAGACATATCTCATGGGTCAATTGATACGAGGAATTCAACTGCCATTGATTGTTTTGCCAAGAATTTTCATATACATAAGAACTGATGTACTACCGTGGAGTCAGGACTGATGAAGGTATCCAAGAACCTCAGATATATTCACATGCTGGAATTCTATACACATTCCCTGAAGGAGTACAAGAGAGTCAGCCTATGTCCATTACTTCCAAAATTTCAAAATGCATGAGCAGACTGCGAGGTTTGCCATCAAAATATCTCTTTTCAGATACCACAAGCCTCCCTTCACACCTTTGAGCTTCATCTCGAAGCAAAATCAGCATTCTCTCCTTTTCCATCTGGATCCATGAGCGGTTAGGATCAGACCACTGCCTTGGAGTACCATGAAGGACAAAACAGAGATTCTTAGTTGTGTGTACAACATAATTTG
The DNA here is from genome assembly GCA_000325765.3 of Leersia perrieri. Taxonomy (NCBI): domain Eukaryota; kingdom Viridiplantae; phylum Streptophyta; class Magnoliopsida; order Poales; family Poaceae; genus Leersia; species Leersia perrieri. The sequence goes on along the minus strand of CM002480.1, from coordinate 18,691,570 downwards.
CTATCTCATTGATCACTGCATGATCAGTAATGTATGCTCCAGAACGATTGAGGCCAACATCCACATAATGGAATTCAGACATGCTTGACAAAAACTCACTAGCTGACACAGGAACAAGGAGATTACGAGTTAAAAGAGAGCTTGATCGTGAATCATCCACTGATGTTTTTGTTGATTGCGAGGCAAAACAAGCAAGCTCTGTCACGAGCTGGTTGACAACAACTCCACCCTTACTGAATCCCAGAACGATAGTCTTCGGAGGGCAGTATGATAACAGTGAAGCAGTGGGATCATGACCGCCTGCTGAACCCTTCATCGTGGACTTCACAATCAAAGTTTGTATCTGGTATTCACAAATTGTGCATGGAAGAAATAAACAAGGATGGATGAAAAATCAGAGTTCTAGGTGAAATCTGCCATAACTATAAAAGAAATTTATTTATAGAATGAAAACACAACCAGGGAATTTGTGGAACGAAAGCACAACATAGCATAAAAAAATGGAAATAGGACAAAAACATACAATAGTTTGACATGATAAATGGATGAAAGGAAGACAAGAATAGTGAGATATTGCAATAAACCATTAACATCTCAGTAGGTCAACAGTCATCAAGATAGAAATTGCATCGGAGCACAAGAAAACAAACACATCAAGCATTTGTTTTGTCCAATGACGGTAAGCATTTATTTTCAGAGCAACATACTTGATGTTTAGTAGACTGCAACAGTAATCAATATTCTAAGAATTATTTCAACAAAAAATAAATGCAAGAATATCTGCTCAAGCGGTCAAAAATTGAATCAAGGAAGACAAAAAAAAAACACCATTTTCATTAAAGATAACAAGGTACCCCAAAACCAAATCAAGTCATTCTTAGAAGGTCAAATTTACTTAACCAAATGTAATCTAATGTAGTGTGCTCTTATCCCAAACAGAGGATTAAGAAATAATCTAAGAGGCGAATCCATAAAGCAGCCTGAAGCCTTGATATTGAGAAAATCTTACCCCAAATTTTCTGTATTCATAACAAAATAAGTTAACAATATACCAACAACTCAGTTCATACACACCTAAGCATAACTAAAACTAGTGATAACTGATATGCCTCATGTGTTCATGATTGAATCAATAATTCAATGTAGGCTTGTATACGGAAAGAAGTAAACATACTGCATTGAATATTAGGATACATAACTATACAAAAGAAAAAAACAGCAGAATTTTACCAAAGCTATACCTCGCGAACGCAATGTGCTAAGATGTTGGTAACGCCAGCCGCCGCCGGGAATCCAGTGGGGTTATACCGATTGGGGTCGCCCACGGCGTCCACGGACGGAACGAGCTCTTGGTAAACTGCAAATGAACCAGCGAAGCAGGCTGCATCCACCACCCACGCGTTGGCCTCCCCAGAGAGCTTCCCAGCGAGGAGCCGAACGAGGTAGGCGGCGTCAGACAGCCGCTCGATCACCGGATCCCCGCTGCCCCGCACACGGTCGCCCGTGAAGAGAATCGCGTTGGCGCATGGGACCTGGAAGAATCAGGCCTCGGGTGAGAGGCAGAGGAAGGAAACAACGGCGTAGGGGATTGGGGCTTACGGCTAGGGTTTTGGCCGGAGAGAGGACGAGCGATGCGGCGACCCGGAAGGGAGGTCCTCCTCGGGAGAGCGGGACGTGGAGGACGCCGGTCCACCGGTCCATGCCGCCGCCTCCGACGCTGCCGGCGGCGAGGCCTCGCCGGTCGGAGTTGGTGGGAGACGGAGAGGAAGAGGAGGCGGCCTTGACGCCTTGTTGGCTTGTTGCCCATGTGCTTCTCGTCTTCTCGCGTATCCTCTACTTGGGCCTCCCAAACATGCTAGTTTTGTAGCCTTGTTGGTCTTGAGCAAATGACCAGTAGCCCATCACTTACCACTGAGTTCGGAATTTTCGGCCTATTTAAGACTCCAGACAACTGGGTCATGCATGGCCCAGTATTTTGGGCCGAAATTTTCGCTCATCCACAGGACCGGGTGTGTTGATACGAATCCCGGTTTGCAAGTCTTTATATGGGATTCTTTCTCTATTTTTCCCTTTCTGCTGTTAGGCAACTATCATCCACCAACGTTTTTCCCCCTTTGATTACACACACGCACAACCCGCACAAGCACGCTCGTGTGCGCCGTACCACACAATAAAGAGAGGAAGATCACAATAATTTTCTATTAATAGTTTATCCATGCGTACATAATACTCGTAGGTACTATTATCGTGAATAGTACCATTTTGAACCATACAGGATAAAATCCTGTTGAGGAATACCCATGGTTGATTGAAAACCGTCAGTTATGCTTACCCAGCCACCAACCTTCGTGTACCACGATTCCATTCCACTTCACGTTGGCCATCCTTTCAGCAGATGGCTTCGTCACCGGCGGAGACCATGGACAGCCGAAGCACTCTTTCACTGTCTTCCCGGTGTCCCATGAGACCATGACACAAATCGTTTGCAGAAGCGCAGATATCCTGTCCTCAATACCAGAAAATGCAACTAACTTATCAACGGGCACCATCACAACAATGTCGTCCCTATCCTTCGCACGTGGCGCGCGCCGCACGTTGTATCAGCCACAGCCCACAGGCACAAGGAGCTGGAAATCTGGAATAAGCGTGGAATTTGAAACAACCCCGAAGGCGACTGGCCGACTGCTCGGTGGTCGCTCGCGCGCTCGATCGAGAGAGACCTGTTGTCCATTGTGGTTTCTGTCGCGACGACGAAGCATCCAAGAAGGAGGGAGATAGGTGTATCATCATCGGCATGCGTTTGCACGAGCTCATCCGGCCCCATGCTCTCGACCTTACGCTTTTTTTTTTTATGTCTACTGTATTAGTCAGCAGAACACGTGAGGATTTGTCGAAAAGTCTATCCAGAACGGGGTACTTTTTTTTTTTTCCTTCTTTCTTTGATCGCATGGAAAGGGACACCAGATTGTTCTTCTTCGTCTGGTCATAATCTCTAGGTCTTAGGTCGATTCTTAATTGGATCCAGGGGCAGATTCAGTGCATCTAGAAATCGGTTGGGCCAAGGCGCAGCTGGTAATCCGTTTCGTTGTCCAGACGAGGCAAGGCAACACATCTGAAACTGAAAACACTCTGAAGTCTGAACTTTCAGGTCCTTTGGAGCGTAGGAATCCGGCATAAACTTTTAATGGAAATGATCTGTTTCATGTCGAAATCCTGTAAATCTCTAAGTTCTAAATAAGCCTTTCCTATTCGATAGGGTTCTTCGTAATTCATCCATTAAGATATAGTTTAGTGCATCGATCGATTGATCTTGGGAGTTAAATCTGAATTACGATTAGTTGCTGGTACAATGTCAACCTCTATTCATGGGTGACCTCGTTAACTTCGAAACTTCTAATGAAGAAGGAGCGTTTATGATCTCTCTCCAGAAGAGTCCACCTAAAGATTTACTAGTGGTACGTACCCAGTGACCGTGATGCTGTCGCGTGTAAATCCATGTGACACGGTAGATTTTCCACGCAACGGCAATAATTCGAGCATGTGGGGAAGCGTACGAGGCTTGAGCGATCAAAAGAGGAAATCGCCTTGAAGTTTCATCTGTCGCATGGAAACGTCGTCCCCTTCGATCGCAACAACACGATTGCGACTAATATGTCGCTGGTTTTTCTTCAACCGTGGAGCAATGACGGTTGGAGTCGGGCGAGTCGCGGAATTGAATCGAATCGCCCTGTCGTTTTTTCTTGCCCTCACATGGTGGTGTGTCAACGAGAAATCTGAAAAGTTCAGTGGAAAGAATTTCATGTGTACACACATTTTAATGGCAGCTGTTAATGTTCTTTTTTTTGCGGAAATTACTCCGTCAATTACCGCTTTTTTAAAATAATGGTCAATTACCCCTTTTTGTCGTTAAGAAATTTGTTTTGGGCAAATTTAGAAAATGGAGCATTTTATTTTCTCTTGCATCACAACATCTTATACTTCACCTGTTTTAAATTAGATAACGTTTTAACTTTTTGTTCGCAACATGTAATCATTCGTCTTATTTAAAATTTAGTGGAATAATTCATGCTTAAACTGCTTTTGACAATAAACCAAGTCATGAAACAAGAAGCAAATGATATTTTCATAGATGAATGATTAAATGATGCAAATAAAAAACGTGAAGTATTTTAGAATGAATAGAATATTGTTGATTATAGTTTAGACATGATTAGACAGAGTAAAGCTACCAGTAAGGTATGAGAAAATTTAAACAAATTAGGGCACAAATTAACAGATGCTTTCCAAAAATCGCAGAAATTACTACACTTACGGCCAGATGTGTTCATGCCATAGGTGCTGACGTTTACAGCACCCAATCCAACGGCAAAACAATTTAAAACGATTAGTTAATCACGTGGGGATAATATCGCAAGGAAAGTTCAACGAAACCAGAAGCGCGACGACAAAAGACGACGCACCCACTCCACTATATAATCCGGCGCGAACTCGACTCTTCCACAATTCCCCACTAACCCGAGTCAAAACAAAAAACCAAATTTTCACAGGATAATTCGCGGATTCAAACAGGAGAAAAGGAAAAGATGCTGCTAAATCCGGCGTCCGAGGCGACCACCGCGCTGGACAGCATCCGGCACCACCTCCTGGACGAATCGCCGGCGCCGGCACCGGCGGTGAGCGCGCCGCCGCAGGCGCGCCGGCCGGTGTACTGCAGGACAAGCAGCTTCGGCAGCCTGGTGGCCGACCAGTGGAGCGAGTCGCTGCCGTTCCGCTCCAACGACGCCGACGACATGGTCGTCTACGGCGCCCTCCGCGACGCCTTCTCCTCCGGCTGGCTCCCCGACGGCTCCTTCGCCGCCGTCAAGCCCGAGTACTCCTCCCCCGACTCCTACGACGGCTCCTCCATCGGCAGCTTCCTCGCGCCCGAGACGCCCGGCGGCGAGGTGACGTCGACGGAGGTGGAAGGCGAAGCCACGGCAGCGGCGGCGGTGGTGTCGGCGTCGAGGGGGAAGCACTACCGAGGGGTGAGGCAGCGGCCGTGGGGGAAATTCGCGGCGGAGATCAGGGACCCGGCGAAGAACGGCGCGCGGGTGTGGCTCGGCACGTTCGACTCCGCCGAGGAGGCCGCCGTGGCGTACGACCGCGCCGCCTACCGCATGCGCGGCTCACGCGCGCTCCTCAACTTCCCACTCCGCATCGGCTCCGAGATCGCCGCCGCGGCGGCCGCCGCAGCCGCGGCCGCGGGCAACAAGCGACCGTATCCCGAACCGGCGATCTCCGACTCTTCTACCCCCTCGTCGTCCTCTTCATCCTCGTCGTCGTCTTCGTCCGGGTCACCGAAGCGGAGGAAGAGAGGCGAGGCCGCGGCCGCGTCCATGGCCATGGCGCTGGTGCCGCCTCCACCGGCTCAGGCTCCGGTCCAGCTGGCCCTCCCGGCCCAGCCGTGGTTCGCCGCCGGCCCGGTCCAGCAGCTAGTGAGCTGAGTGGTCAATTGGTCATTTGGTAGTGGTAATTAGCCGTCGTTTGCGTGTGATCAATATCTTATTGATTTGGTCGAGCAAGTTCAGAACAGAACAGAGCATCACTCTGTACAAAGCAGAACTGCAGAAGTTAATGAACAGAGCATCTGCAAGTGGCAATGTGCTCCAAGAAATGCGATTCTCGTCGTCACGATCTTCCTGGGTCATTCAACTGTTTGTGGATGACTGCTGCAGGCCCCGCAGCACACAAAGATACAATGGAGAAAAAATATAATCTTGTGGTGGTTTAGTGTGGACTGGTGGTGTTGCGTGAAAGTTGTTAGCTTCACAAGAGAAAATGAGTGGAAAAACTCTATAAAAAAAAGAAATGAGTACAAATTGGAAGATTGATTGTGAGATATGGTGAGGGTTTGTAAGACTTGCACAAACCGTTTCTAGAAGGGAGAATACTCTTTGGTCTTTGGGTATAACAGTCGCACTTTCAGTCATTCCTTTCAAACCATGGCAGGTTACTGTTTTATCGTTTAGTGAACGTCAGATCTCACTTAAGTACTTCAATCTCAACCATCTACTCCAGTACTAATTTAAATACTAAAACAAAACATGGTGCAACAAATTCTGAAAGGGACAACGGCAAATGTCCATCATGATGTACGCCAACATGAACATATATCAACAAATGAATCGTCAATTGCAACATTTGATTACTACCAAATGAGAAGCAGTCCAGGCTTACATGGGAACAAACATAAACATGTACTATATCAAAGTTTAGAGTCATCTCTCTGGTTTTTTGGTGCAGAAATTAAATTGGAAAACAAATGACAGCGTTGTGATAGACGTTAGCCCGTTTGACTAAGAGAACCCATGGGAGGAGATGAGATACCCATTGAAACTGAAGATTTGTGGTCAACAGATGGAGACCTGAACGGCTGAACCTCGACGCCAAAATCAAATCGACCACCGGTATCTGAATAAGCTAATCACGTAGGTCATGGCCCTTAATTGAATTATAGCCAAAATGGCCAGCACGTGCGATACTGGCACGCACTAGGGAATTAACTAATCACCCAATTGCTGACTAAAAGCCTTCGTTCGGTGCGATCTTGATGGTTGGTGGAGCCAGAGGGCAAGTTGATTAGCACAAAAGGAGTTGAGATATTCTTTGTAATTATGCAGGAATAAAAAAAATATGAATTGACAAGAAAGCAGCCAAAAGCAAAGCATGGTGCTTAAAAAACTTGTCTTGTGCTTATCCATGATAATGGAGGGAGTGTCATTAAACAGTTCGAAGAAGGATTTCATGGATTTGATCCCAGTCATAATCAAGTGTCGGGCTGTATGCTCACTGCCCAAGTTCAGGGTGTCCGTGTAATGGATATTTCACTGTCCACTGTCAAGGTTTCATACAATGATAATAGTACAGTACAGGAAAACCATGCACAAGGCCTAGAAAATCATGATGAAAAATTGCAGAAAAACAACGTGATTGTCCTGGGATAAACAGGTACTAGTAGTAAAATACTTGGATCCTTTGCCCCTTCTTTGAAGCAAGCGGCCAAGCAGGTGCACAATTGCACATTGGATCGGATATCTTCCAAATTTCCAAGTTGACAACAGACTACTCTCGCCATCGACTCATCAAACAGCCCATCAACCCAGCCAGGTCTCGCTGCTGACTCTTCAAATTGATGGCGACAAGTGACGACCAGTCCATGAGGGCGCGCACGTGCAGGAGAGGAGACTGTACTGATCATGACCTTGACCGTTGTGTTGAGTTATGTCCTAACACGGAAGGATTCCGAGTGATTTTGGAAGGCTCGGACAGGCCTGAACTAATATGGAAAGTACTCAGGTGGGACTTGAAAAGTTTTCGTATGAGTTGGAAAGTGTTCAAAGAACTCCAGAAAGTATCATAGCTAGAGTTAGATCAGGAGTAGATAAGTTTCTAGTATAAATACATAGCCACATGTAATAGTTTTTGTATGTAAGGTTAAGCCTTCCTCTTGAAGAAATAATACCCTAGAAAATTTGCCCTAATCTCTTCTCCTATCGTTTCTCTCTACTCGGCTTCGTCGACTATCATTGGTCGCTAGGTGTTTGATCGAGATCCATCGCTAACAAGTGGTATCAGAGCTATGTCGATCGTTCCAGCGGCGGACGCAGCACGGGGGAGCACGAGCAGTGCGTTCTACCCCATGCTTTTTCTGCAACCAATTACACTAGTTGGGTGATTCGGGTGCAGGTGATGATGGAAGACCAGGGAGTTTGGGAGGTGGTGGAACCGGCGGCCGGTGCTGTGGCCGTTGATGCTAAGAAGGACAAGAAGGCGAGATCATATCTACTCCAAGCTTTGCCAGAAGATCTTCAGATGCAGGTTGCAAAGAAGAAGACGACAAAGGAGGTGTGGAACTGCCTCAAGACGAGTTCGTCGGCGTGGACTGCGTGTGCGACACATGGCTTCAGACGCTGAAGGCAGAGTTCGACGCCATGCGCATGGGGGGTGGTGAGACACTAGACCAGTATGCGGGGGCGGATTACCGCCACGTCGGTGCGGTACTCGTCGTTGGGTTCAACGCCGAACGACGCTGCGATGGTCAAGAAGTTGTTCGACACCGTCCCAAAGAAGTTTGTCAACATCGTCACCAGCATCGAGCAGTTCTACGAGCTTTATGACATGCTGTTCGAAGAGGCTGTGGGCCGTCTCAAGGCCTATGATGAACGGGCGCGCAAGAAGAGGTCCGGGAACGGCAAGAACGCTGATGGATAGGTACTACTCACTCAGGCGGAGTGGGAGGCGCTGTTCAAGAAAGACGGTGGTGAATCATAATCATCCCAACAGAATAAGTCGGGCAATGGCAGCAACCGCGGCCAGGTAGGTCGTGGGCGCGGCAGAGGCAACGGCTAGGGAGGACAAGGAGGAACATCGCACAAGGACGGGGCAGGCAGCTCTAGCGGCAGAGGATGTGACAGAAGTCACATCAAGTGCTTCAATTGTAGTGAATACGACCACTACTCAAGTCAGTGCCGTGCTCCAAGGAAGAAGGAGGAATCTCATCTTGCCAAAACCGATGACGCCGATCCCGCCCTACTACTTGCGGTTCATTGGAGAAGTACTCGGCGCTAGGGAGAAGAAGGTGAAACTGTTCGTTGATAACAAATCGGCAATCACGTTGATGAAGAACCCGGTGTTCCATGGCAGGAGCAAGCACATCGACACTCGCTATCATTTCATACGCGAGTGTGTCGATGGTGGACAGATAGAGATCGAGTTCGTTCAGACTGAGGAGCAGCGGGCGAACGCATTAACGAAGGGCTTGCCAGCCATCAAGCTGGCAACGGCACGACACCTTCTTGGTGTTTGTGATCTTGGGCCGTGTCAGGCCTAAGGGGGAGAATGTTGAGTTATGTCCTAACACGGCAGGATTCTGAGTGATTTCAAAAGGCTCGGACAGGCCCTGAGTAATATGGAAAGTAGTCGGGCAGGACTTGGAAAGTTCCCGTATGAGTTGGAAAGAGTTCCAAGAACTCGGGTAGCTAGTGTTAGATTAGGAGTAGATCAGTTTCTAGTATAAATACATAGCCACATGTAATAGGTTTTGTATGCTAGGTTAAGCCTTCCTCTTGAATAAATAATACCGTAGAAAATTTGCCCTAATCTTTTCTCCTATCTTGCGATCTACCTGTTTCTCTCTACTCGTTTTCGTCGATTATCATTGGTCGCTAGGTGTTTGATCAAGATCCATCGCTAACACAGTGTTCATCGCCTCGACAGCAGGGCCCTGACAGGGTGCAATTCACCAAACAGTTTAGCCAACAGGTTGCATCCCTGAAATGCAGTGCGTGTTTGTGCTTGCATGGTGCCGCTTGAGTTTGCTGCTTCTAGAGAAGAAGAGTTCTCGTGGCTTTCCGTGTCAGCCATGGCCTGGCTAGCTAGCTTTCTAGAGCAGCCGAGCAGCAAAACGCAGCATGCTGGCAATATCCGAAGTTCCAAGACAGGCGTTAACGTTTCCAAAGGATGCCTATTTTTGGCTACTTGTCGAAACACCGGAATCCGTATATTTTCCTCGTCGATAGTTTCTTATCAAGATTCGTAAACCAAGGTTCAAATACAAATATGTGGAAGGTTGTCAAAATCTTTTCAAATTGGACCTAGTTGTGCTAGAGCTCACGGGCGGAATGTTGTCGAGTGGGCCGCAAGGCGGGAGCTGGAGGTCGAGCTCAACCCACTGGTGCAGGCCTTGGCACTGGAGCCCCTTTACCAGTTGGACCTGCAATCTCCATCAACTTTGGTCGGCCCAATACAAGTGACACCAGTTGTGTTACTGCCTCATGTCTACTTCGTCGTCGAGGCCCGGCCCGTGAGCGACACGAAGCGAATACAGTCAATAAGGAGCCTGCCACAAAGGGGATTGGGGCAGACATTGGAGATCCGGCTACGGCGTTTGCGGTGCAGGGGAATCGTGCTAATGACCCGACGCCTCCCGCTGCCCTCACAAACAATAAGAGAGCGGCAGGGGATAACGGAGGAGAAGTGGCGGTGGGGAACGACAGACATATGCTGTCGCTGGTGGCGGCCTTCGTCACCAACATCACGGCCGCGTCGGCGGCATCCATGCTAGGAGAGAGACCTGCAGCCTCGGTCCTAGCGACGACTATAAGGAGCAGGCGGCGGATTATCTAGATGGTATATATACATGTATATATAGATGTATGTATATATATGTGTGTATCTATTACATGTTCTAATGCAGGAAACACATGGCTTTCTCCAAGCAACTCTGAGGTCATGACCTCCACCCAAGTCTAGAACGTAAAGTGATCTATAATCATATCTTTGGACGGATGATGGAAATGTGGAACTTCCCACGAGAATAGAAGTGTACCTAAGGTCCACACAATTTTAACGTCTTATCTTCTGATCTAAGAAAACTAAGTGAGGACCCCTAACCTGGACAGTGAAAAGCCTAGAAACATCCAACTTGTGCGCTACTTGATGAGGCACCTCACATAGTTACGTCCAAATCGGCAAGTCGTTGCAGAAGTAGCAGATGAGATGTTTGTGTGCGTGCTAGCGCGATCGATCCGGTGCCAACAAAGATGAAAAATCATTCACCGCCGATGCCTGTAAAAAAAGTAAACACCACCGAAACGACGACACCAAGCTCTAGGATAATAGTGATGTTTAATCTCATAGGAATGATGTGGTTCAGTTGCATGCATTTAAAACAATATCTATTTGAGAATGGGGGTTGTAGTAATAACAATTACACTGAACATTCAAAATTAATTGATTACTGAACACTTAGTATACCAAAAGGCCGACAGGCCAAGATGCAAGATGTTAGATGGAATGTTTATCTACTCATGCTAGAACATTTGGAAGGATCGGAACCAGCGTATCTTCCAGCATAAGTCTCTCAGTGCACAGGGAGTCTTTCTTCGCATCAAGGAAGACATACAACTGAGAAGTGTTGCGTTGAGTAGTTAGCCTGAGGAAGTGAGGAGTAGGTTGGCCTCGGGGCGACATTGTGTTTTCTCAGCTACGTCTGGCAAGGCCTACCTTCTCTATTGAAGTTCTAGTCACCAGATGAACAGGCTTGTAGTAAACAATTTCTCCTCTTACTTTAAATGGAATAGCAGCCCTCTTGCACCTTAAAAAAAAAAGAGTTAAGCTCTCAGATCAGAAATCTAAGTTTTAAACCTGACGTTTCATACACTTGTGATCCAACCATATCAATTCATACCACATGCCCACACATTGGATAACGCCGATCGCAGTGTCCACTCCATACAGAGCGTCAATCCTGGTCACGCAATACGTACTTGACTTCTTCCACAATCCTCACTCCACATCATCATCTGCTCTCCGAACAGCAAAGCTAGCTCTGCAGCTATCTTGCATGGATTTGCTTCGTGTCTCAGTAAACACCAACAAACACGCACCCACATCAACTCCTCGTCAGTCCTCACCTTTTCTCCTCCTAGCGAAAGAGCCTGCATCATCTTCCCTCGTCGTCGTCAACCCAGCCCAAGTTGAGCCCAACCACGATGACTCCAAAAGCTAAGCAAGCAGACGAGGATTGCGAGCAAAAAAAAAAAGTGTAACATGCGCTTCTGGACGCTGCATTTACTCGGGTCATTCATCCGTCCGTGTGTGTGGATTCAAACGCCAGGCTTTCTGCAAAGCGCGGAGCCACGCAATTCGAACTTTTTCTAAAAGCAAACGCACTGAAACGCCAAAGCTGGGGGACAGAAGAGGAACAGTGGAAGGTGACACCGTGACACGCAGGCCGCGAGGAGATACAGATAAGTGTCGTCGAGTTTGCGTACGTGCGTAGATCCTTCGCGCGAGTCGATCGACGATGAGATCCTCCTTTTTGCTGAGCCGACAGTCCACGATCCAGTTCACAAAGTTGTCATCGGCGTCGACGCCACGACGACTCGGCGCAACCGACCAGAAGCGCCACGTAAGCAGGGCAGTATTGCATCGTCTTTACGATCGAGTATGTTCAGAAATGCAAACTGCAAATGGTTATTTTGGGCTCTTTTCATTCGTCGTATGAGTCCAGTGATTTAACTAGGGGTTTAACGGAGTTAATAACCACGTGATATCATGGCAGCAGGCATGAGCTAACCAAACCCTGAAATGCGTCGCCTTTTAATTCGTAGGGATCTGAATATGTGAAATGTTAGCTCCTCCTTTTCCCACCGCTTTTGTACTATCATTCATTCTTCCTTAGTTCCTTTGCCTTTCTTTTGTTCAATCTCCATTGTGCTTGTCCATAATAAACAACAACGCGACGCGGCCATTCCGACGAGCGCCGATACCCATAAGTACGTGCCATCTTTGACACCACACAACACCTGGCCGGCTGGCCGCCTAAACCTACTTAGCCTTAGCTAGCTGCTTTGCTCGATCAAATCACCTCCTATAATTAGATTAGTCCCACATCGCCCGCGCACCTTCAGTTCATCCAACCTAAGACTCGATCGGGACGAAACCGGCAGCGATCGATGGGCGCCGCCGTGTCGCGCCGCCAGGAGGCCGACGCCGCGCGGCGCGAGCACATGAAGCGGTGCAGGGAGAGGCGGCGGCTGATGCGGGAGGCCGTGCGGCTGCGGGGCCACCTCGCGGCCTCGCACGCCGCGTACCTCCGGTCGCTCACCCACGCGGCGTCCGCGCTCACCCGCTTCGCGGTCGGCGAGCCGCTCCCGGTGTCCGACCACACGCCGCCCGCCGTGATCGTCCACCGCCCCGTCGTCGCGCCATCCACGCCGCCGCCGCTCCTCCGGTCCATCGAGCAGCAGCGGCGGGCGCAGGAGGACGGCGATCACGATCTTGTTGGCGGGGCGCCATCGGCGGTCACGCGAGAGGAAGGCGGCGGCGAGGAGATGAGGATGGTCGTGAGGCACCGTAGCCTCGCGGAGTTGGCCGCGGGGTTGGAGGAGTACTTCCTCAAGGCCAGTGTCGCCGGCGACTCCGTGTCGAGCCTCCTCGAGGCCAGCAACGCCGAGTTCAAGCGTAAGCCACTACTAAGTTGCTAGTAACTTTGCACACACTCATCACATTCACGGCAAGTGTGGTCACTTGGGGAAAGTTAACAGTGTGAACTGATCACGTAAAATTTAAAACCGACAGCATGAGTTGAGTTGCAGAGCAGAAGCTACTTGCGACTGATTACCATACGAATTGATTTTTTGTTGCAGGTGGACCTAGCAGCATCTTGGGCGCTCTTTGCTGCCTGTCGGCACCATCGGTTTCGCACGACCGCGTCGACAGCAGCATCAATGGCGGGCAAAGGCATAGCTCCATCTTGCAGCAGCTGCTGGCCTGGGAGAAGAAACTGTACCGGGAGGTCAAGGTGATAATCACAAATCCAATAACTTTGGTCAATCAAACTAGCCGTCATATACCGTGCGTGTTCTAATTGAGTCAAGTGATGTGAATGTGTTGTTGCAAATGCAGGCGAAAGAACGGCTGCAGGTCCAGCACGACAAGAAGCTGGCTGAACTGAGTGACCAGGAGTACAGCAGGAAGATAGACGTGGACGTCCTGAAGCTCAAGTCGGCGTGGGAGAAGGCCAAGGCGCAGCTCGCGACGGCTTCGCAGGCCGTGGACGCGAGCTCCGCCGCCATCGCGGAGCTCCGCGACGCGCACCTCGCCCGCCAGCTGCTGGGCCTGTGCCACGCCACGCTCGACATGTGGCGCGCGATGCGGCAGAGCCACGAGGCGCAGGCCCTGATCGCGCAGCAGCTGCGCGGGCTGAGCAGCCGGACGTCCATGGACCCCACGACGGATATCCACCACGAGGCCACGCGCGCACTCGAGGCCGCCATGTCGTCCTGGCGCGCCGCGCTGGGCCACCTCGACAAGCACCACCGCGACTACGTCCGCACGCTGCACGGCTGGCTCACGCTGACCCTGCAGGCGCCCGCGCCGGTTGCCGACGGCGCCGAGGCGGCGGCCTCCCCCGTCGTCGCCACGGAGCTCGCCGCGTTCGTCGAGCGGTGGGGGAAGGCGCTCGACCGCGTGCACTGCGCAGACGTGGTCAAGTCGATCAAGGGCTTCGCCGCCGCCGTGCGCTCGCTGTACGCGCTGCAGAGCGACGAGCTTCGCGTGGCGCGCCGCGTCAGCCAGTACTCCCGGGAGCTCGACCGCAAGTCGCGGATGCTGAGGCAGGTGGAGAAGAGCTACTACGACTCGTACGTGCCGCCGGTGGGGCTCTCGCTGTGGCACCGCGGGGCGAGGCACTGGGGGGACGGCGGCGGCATGCACGCGCACGACGCGCAGAACGAGGTGGCGCAGCGGAGAGACGAGATCGCCGCGTGCAGGAGGATGGTGGAGGACGAGATGCGGAAGCACGCCAAGGCCATTGACGCGACGAGGTCGGCCGCGGTGACCGGCGTGCAGGGGAAGCTGCCCGCCGTGTTCCAGTCGATGGCCGTTTTCTCGGCGTCGCTCGCGCAAGCGCTGGAGGCTGTGTGCCGTCACAACGCCCATGTGCAGTAGTAGTTAGCTACACATACACAACTTCGTTCGTTTCCGTTGGCCATTTCATTTCACTTTTACTTATCCATACGACAATACAGTACATGTCAAAGATATACATGAAACTCTCGTAGGATGTAGGAATATGCAAGAAATGACATCATACGGGTTTTATCAAGCCATCTACTATTTATATCTAGCGTCGATGAATATAAACAACAGAATAACATCATGGACATTTACGCAGCTTTCTGCTCAAGCAAGCTATACTCCATTCGGGACATAAACGGGAAGATATAAATCTGCGACAACAGCCTATCTCGATAAGCAAAACGTGAATATATTAACCATACACATTCGTCATATGATCTGAAACTTCTGCAAAGAGCAAACTACTTTTATTCAAATGTAGTCTCTCTCTCAATTTTCTTCCTTCCTAGTATGCCTATGGTAAGGAAATGGTCTAACGCTCATCTTATCTTACATAACTTTCGAAAGAGCCATGACGTTGAAGTTCATCGAGTCAGGGTTCGTCGCAATTCTGGCTTTGATGACTTTCGCAGCATCCTGGGGTGAAAGCAAAGCAAATAAACTTCATTTATAGCAAAATACTACCCCCACCGTTTCATAATGTAAGATATTTTGACTTTTTACTTGCAACGTTTGACCATTCGTTTTATTCAAAATATCATGGAAGTATCATTTATTTTGTTCGTGACTTACTTATTATCAAAAGTACTTTAAGCATGGCTTATCATTTTTTATATTTGCTCTAAATTTTTTAATAAGACGAATGATCAAACGTTGCAAGCAAAAAATCAAAACATCTTATATTATAAAACGGAGGTAATAACAAAAAGTAATATTGTATAGATCCATGAATCAAGCATTCTGATTGTAAGTTTTTTTTTTAACAAACAAAGAAAATACACCCTAGATCCATGAATCATAAGCATTCTTAATGTAAAGACATTAGAAAGGAAAATGCTAAAAAGCTATGCTCACTGCATACATTTTAGCATGTGCCAACTAAGCAAATAGTACAATGTACAGGACAGAAAAGGGATGATAAGGACAAACTATTTCATAAAATACTGCTCGAACTGAAGTAAGGATAGAATATACATAAATCTTTTTAAAACAAGTAGATGAACAACAATATATAATGAAATGAAAAATATGTGACCTGCAACAAAGTATCTGGTGATGAAGGGCCATGACATAACGGTTGCGATTTTCGTCCATCAAGCTCATAAAGTTCACCTGTTCAAAAGAAGAAAAATCATGTTGCCAGCAAGCAAACAAATTATTGATACTTCAAACTAAGATGTCTTTATAAGTAAGGGCTGTGGAATACCCACCATCAACACAAGAGAAACATACAAAATGCTCATTCACTTCAACATTAGCCTGCACAGGAAAGATGGTTAGGACAGCAGTAAACAGTAAGGATGATATCACTGATATTGAGCAATTGGGTACATTTCTTATCTTTCCCCTTTTATTTACCATAAAGGATGATGGTATCCCTCTGGTATCATCTTTTAAATTCATTTTCCACGATTGCACTTATGCAGTACTGCAGTAGCATATTTGGTTATTCCTTGTAATTGTATTTTAAGAAGTCCTGTTATAACTTATAAGAAATCCCCCTTAAGTTCCATTCTGCTATATAAACTAGTAATAGAGGGCAGGCATGCTCGTGTATAATGGCATCCTACCAGCAGTATTTACCACCCCAAGTAGTCATGAACTAAAAAAGTAAAATATTATGATGGCAAGATATAGATTTATATAGTCTAATCAAAAGAATGGCGTTTGACACTATTACAATAGTGAGCATATAGAAACTGGGGGATGAGAGTGGTTAGTTGTTACGTCAGTGTCACCAGCCGAAGCAGCAACAGAATGAGCATCCTCCATCTCATCGTCCTCCTCAAGAAAGGCAGCACGCTGAAGACAACAAAACACTGTTTGTTAAGAGTGAAAAGTTCATTAGGGAGGCCGCAACGAATTTGCTATGGACATTAACCTGGACTGGATCCATATCAGCTGTTTGTTTGTAAAACCTCTCAAAATAGGATCCCTCAACTGCAAAGAAGAAAGTAGACATCAGATCTTGTTGCAAATCAAATGGAGAGTACTATGAAGCTTCACAAACCAAACAACTATATTCTATATTTGCTGTAGGAAAAACTGAGAGAATAAAATAGACATGGATACATGCTGTTTGCTGCTCAGGCAAACTAATCGGAAGAACAAGAATCACTTGAGCAACCTTTTCTTGTCTATTCTACTATTTCCTTATTTACTAGTATATCGACAGCACTTTAGGACCAACCGATGTTTACCTACTAGCTAAATGTGGATACAAAGTTACAGTAATTACCCAGTTTGAGTTTGGATGCAGCATTTCCTATTGCATGAATAACACCAACTGTTCCACATGCGTTGCCAACAGTCTGCTTTGTAAAGTATACCTTCTTGCTCAAATCCTGCATATATGGTTATTGGGTTAAAGAAACAAAGGGTATACATATATGAAAGTTCCATGTAAGTTAACATGTGCCCATTTCAAAGCAGTAACATGCAAATTGCTATGCAGTTTGGCATTATGTATTAGTGAAAGTAGATATCAAAAATATTGTATATTTTAACACTTCTAATATGCAGGGAGAAGGAAACAGAAACCGAAAGTCTCCAAAAGGGGGATAGCAGACTAGTATTTCTCGATTAGAATATGAAACAATATTGATCAACCAAAAACTGAATGTGGTAGATACCATAAAAGATTCCTAATAACATGCAGTCAGGACATCAGCTAGTACAATCATCACGATTTTGCTATGAATTCTGTCACATCCTATGCATATGACGAAATGCTTTGGCTGCAAGCAAAACAGTATCTTAACCAGTCGAGGCGTGTCTAACTTGACTAAATGACTATGGTTATGTGACTCAAACCTAACAGAATATACAACAGGTCATCTGCGGTAGTTGTAGAATCACTTGGATTCTGGAGAATTGAACTTTCAAATTTCCAAGTCAAGATATAACATGAGAATTGGAACTGCAGTCTACCCGGTAGTAGCTTGTCAATTCCTTCGATCTAGTATAAGATTATGAAGAAATCAATCTATGATTGGTTGGCCACACAGATTTAAGTGACATATACTGTAGCATATATTGTTTACAAATTCGAAGTTAAAAAGGACATATAAGTTCATTGATGACTTGCATGCATCACTCATTTTTTGGACAGGTTATGTCTATAAGTATTGCATGACAATCAATACCAAAGTGAATTTACTACAAAATAAAGAGGACCATGCTTACAGGTTACAGCAGTGATCATGCACAGGTGCATTCTGTTTTGTTAGCGAAAGCACATTGATGTGAACCTCTAATGTAAAATAAATTTCATTGACAACCATGACAAAGTGCAGTATCTTGGATTCTTGGTATTTGGAAACATCCTGCAAATATCAGATAACTACTGATGATGATTCCATGCATCTTTCTGATCAGGAAAAGGAAGCCACTGATTAAGGAAGACGAGAAGCTTAAGGTGGAAACTGTGACTGGGAATCTGTTGACAATCTTGAGAAATCTGGAGGATGATAGAGTAAGGGTGGGCTAAAGGCCTTCTTCTGCAGTGTCTGTTTCCTTTTGAAGTTTCAAATACTTTTTGCCACCTTCCTGGCCTCAAGACCTTGTTAATGTTTCATGACCCAAGAATTAGTAGCACACTTTAGCTAGATGTCCCCTGTTTTTCGTGTAGTTTCTTCCAGGGTTATGCTCTTCATTTCAGAGCACGTAAGAACTGTGCACCATGTGGCAAACTGGCCTACTCCAGCAGAACAGCTGTAATGTGTTTTTGTGCTGCTTTCTATAAAGCATTTTATTTCCCAAAAAAAAAAAAACAGATTCCAGGCATCTTTACATTTCATGATACAGTAATAATATTATTGAGGTTCAATGTTTCGAATGTCTTGCAGCTAACATATCTAGTTCAGCATATTCAAAATAGTATACTCGACTAGCAAATATTTCAACACAGTAACATTGTGTGGATAGATGGAATATCACATAATTAAAATAGCATACGAATTCATACAAAACATTCAATATACAATACTAATTGTAGTGACATTTGCATAAAATAAAAGTCCAGGCTCCAAATCAAATAGTGCCACAGCGGAGAGCCTATCCTGGCCCCGTACTGGAATAACAAATCCGATCCACAAAACAGCTCAACTCAAACTATGGAGGCGCACTAGCACAATTTCTAGTTCAGAACACCAATGAAAAGCACAACGCATCAAACCGAGATCAAGGCATTATGTCGAGCACATTAAAGGCGCGGTGAAAAAAACACCAAACAGATGGGTGCAGCCATACCTTGCCCCCAGCCGTGGAAGTGGAAGAAGCGTCCGATTCCTCCTCGTCGTCGTCCTGATCACCCCACGAAGCAGCATTCATCACCCTCTCAACACCACATAACCCAAAACCTCGAAGCGGAAGCGGAACGCGCGAGGGGACTTACCAAGGAAGTGAGCGGGTAGAGGAAGAGGACGGCGAGCACGGGCTGCGGCACCATGGCGAGCAGCTCGTCGTCGAGGCCGTAGACGTCGCAGAACTGCGCCTCCCCCTCGGCGACTCCCAGCCCCCACATGAACTGCGCACGAGATCAGCATCACACGAGCGGAGGCGCCCCCCCGTGACCGTGAGCGAAAAGAGAAGAGAGAAGGGCGGAGGAGAAGGGAGAAAAACCCTAGCGCCGAAGCCGGTGGCGGGGGCGGCGGGGAGGGGGAGACGCTCACCTGGTTCATGACGTCGGGGTTGGCCTCGAGAGGGATCCACCGCTTCCCCATCTTCTCAGCGCGCGGCGAAGGCGGAGGAGCTTGGCGAGTCGCGAGGTGGAAGACTCTCTACGAGGCGAGGCGAGGCGGAGCGGCGTGGCGGCGAATTGGGAGTTTGGGACTGAGAGGGGTAGCGGGCTAGCGGCTTTTGCGTGGAGGCGTCGTTCCCTTTCTTGTCCCGCGCGGTGGATCCGCGTGTGGCGTACGCTGTACGCCTGGCCGGCTATGCGGCGCACGACGGCACAAATCGCTGGGTCGGTCGCGTCCGTATCTGGTGTGGTCGGTCGCGTCCGTCTGCCCGTCTGACTGGGTCGTTGCTTTAACCCCGAAAAAAAATCATATGGGTATCATCAAATCGTCGGAAAATATTAAAAGGGCCGAGGCGGATTGCCTCTTCACCATGGGCTTGCCTTGCCCCAAGAGCACGTAGCCCAAATTCACTCGTTATCCTCGGGAATTTCCTTATCCTCGCAGCCTCCGAACTGCGCGGACGCGTCGGCCCATAGCGGAGAGAGACCTGCATGCTCTGCTCATTTGTTCGTGTTATAAATTCGATGTTCGGTGCAGTCGAGCAATGATAATTTGCAGAAAAACATTGTTCTGATATATTTTTTTCCCTGATCCCCAAAGTGTTAGATACATTGCACACTAAAATCGTGCTAAATCTAACACTGGTTACATCTTTCTAAAAGAATTCGAAGTCGAGGTATTTCCCGCCGGACTTCACCTCGGCGCCGACCACCCTCTTGCCGCCGCCGCCGCTCGCCACCGGGTCGGCCACGCCGTACTTGGCCGGCAGCTCGGCCTCGACATGCCTGGGCACCTCTGGAGGCGTGCTGCACCGTATGAGCGCCCAGTTGACGCCCTCGAAGAAGGGGTGCTGCTTGATCTCGGCCGCGCCACGCTTCACGCCGAGCCGCTGCTTCGGCTCCTTGACCAGGAGCCCCCTGATGAGGTCCCTCCCCGCGTAGCTCGTCGACGGCGACTCTGGGAACCGCAGCTGCTGGCCGACCACGTTGAACAGCGTGGCGCGGTTGCCGGACCCCTTGAACGGCGTCTTGCCGTAGAGGAGCTCGTGCAGGAAGATGCCGAACGTCCACCAGTCCACGGCGCTGCCGTGGCCTTCCCCCTTGATGATCTCCGGCGCCAGGTACTCGTGCGTCCCCACGAACGACATCGACCGCGCCGTCGTCGGCTCCACCACGAGCTCCGGCATGGCGGCGCCGCCTCCCTGCCCTGTCTCGGACCTCGGCTTCCTGCCCTGCTTCTTGCTCCTCTGGCCGAACAGCTTTGGCATGAAGCACGCCGGCTGGATGCAGACTGAAGATGGCTCTATGCAGGCCGGCTGCACGCAGAACGAGCCGCCCGCTCTCCTTGGATCAGAGTCCGACGCCGACGCTCTGATGAGCGTCGGCGACACCGCGCACCGCAGCGAGAGGTCAAAGTCGGAGAGCATGATGTGGCCGTCGTCACGCACCAGGACGTTCTCTGGCTTCAGGTCTCGGTAGACGACGCCCAACATATGCAGATACTCCAGAGCTAATAGCACTTCAGCAGCATAAAACCTGCTCAGGTTTCACATTCCAATCACATCAGTACTTCAACTAGAAGACAATACTAGTCCTATATTGGATAGTTAAAATTGATGATGAGAATGTTATATGCTGGAGTACTAAGCAGTACTATTTAGCAGTTAGTGCACATAAGAAGTTACCAAATCACTGTAAATCCAGCAGAAGAACACAACTGTGCAGCCATGCTGTTCATTTCATGCACCATAACTCTAGAGCTTGTACAATTAGTATGTTCCAATCAGTTGACATTGTTGTGTAAGCATGGTGAACCTGTTGTTCATAAATACTGTACTACACTACTACTATAGATGTACAGATGTACTGTACTGTACAGATGTACTCCATGGCTGTTAGTCTAGTGATAATATTTCACCAGGCCGATTTCTCTCATAGATCACTGGATAGCTAAGTAATAGACTAATAGTTTAAGAAAATTCAATAGTTCAAGAAAATTGTGGAATGTACTACAATAGTTGATATAACATTGAACACTGACATTAAAAGAGTATTAACTAACATGTCAAGATAAATGGCAAAGAAGGCAATGGTAGGCTGAAAAAACATTCAATGATCATAAGAAAAATTTCCCAAGAATTTCACCTTGCTGCATATTCAGAGAAGTGCTTCCGTGGTTGCCGCTGCCGAAGCATGTGCAGATCACCACCCGGGCAGAATTCCATGACCAAACATGAGAACCTGTCGGTCTCAAAGTGTGTGTACAGAGTAGGAAGAAATGGATGATCCAAAAGCTGCAGAATTTCCCTTTCAGTTTGAGCTCTGTTCAACTTCTTTCGGCTTGCTAAGGATGCCTTGTCCATTACTTTCATCGCAAAGTAGCACCTTGTCCCACTCAACTCTGAGAGGTAGACGCTGCCAATGTCGCCGCAGCCAAGGCGCTTGAGCAATCTAAAATGGCTCATCCCAAGCACATTGCCCCGACCCCGGACAGCTAGAATTGCCCTCCATCTAGGATCATTACCCTTGTGAGGCTTGTTAGCACTTCCTGTGATGTTACTCCAGTTGCTGTCATCACTGACTCCACTACTATCACTCGCTCGACTCATGCTGGTCTTTGTGCTTTCCATTGAGTTGCCTCTGGCACTACCCTTCGTGCTTTCACATGTCTTCTCCACGGTCAGGATGGATTCACTGGTTAGAATTCCACTTCTACATGTGCTTGTGGAGCTTTTCCTGATGCTTGTGGCAGCAACCACACCAGTGCTGTCACTGCTACTTGGAGGGCTGACATTGCCACCGGGAGGAAAGGAGACATCCCAGACACAGTCCTTCTCCTCTGAGGCCTGAGTTGAGGACACAGCTTCAATAGGCTCTGGAACATGAACTAAATGGCATGGTGCTACCACAACACCAGGCACATTCTTCTCTTCAACCAATCCATTAACATTACCTGTACCAACAACCACATCTGACTTCGCATCTGTGGCATGGTTTGAGAGATCCTTCATATATGTTCCTTTAGCCGATAGGCCTCGCATCAAGCACTCAGGTGGCTCAGGCTTCTCATCGTCAATTGCGACATACACCGTGCTCATAAGATCCACATCAATTGGCTCCGGTGGATGGCTCACCCCAGAGAATGAACTCCGACCACCCTCATCTAATGACTCCTCACTCTGAAAACTCCCCTCACCTTCTGCCAACAGATCCTTCTCATAGAGCTCCTGTGATCTTTCCCCTCCCCTTGATGCACTCAGCACAACCGATTTAAGCAACTCGACATTATTTGGCAGCTGAGAAGTGGCCACCGAAGGGCCCTTTTGCTCCACAGTCTTATCAGCTACCTCCATCATCGACTTCAGCATCACCAGCGCTCAACCACCAAGAAATGTCTATCCCTCTAGTTGATTATTCTCCCAAATGATGAAATTGAAACAGTTTTGATGATTTAAAAATTCTGGAAATAAGCAAAGCTCCAGGAAGTAGGGACCCCGCAAACCAACCAAAATACAATTCCAAGAACCTGAAGCAACCTGCAATTTGTCTGCAGTCGAAAATATTCCAGTCTCCAAGAATCCAGCCTGCTCTTCCAATTATTGGTGCCAGAGAGGGCAAATGTAGGAGCCGGGAGCACTCGGTTCTGCAGAAAAATGAACAATGAGCAGCTTGATGAGCCAAATTGGACATGAATTTGTCAAGTGAACTCCAATCCACTAAATTAGACCTAAGTTTTTTGAATCCTAAAATCCTAAAGCAAAACTAAGCACATTAAGATCTTCGCCCACACAAACGAAGAGCAAAGATTGCTACTTTCCCAAGAAACCTGAGCCATTGAGCGAGCCTGACCATGAGAAAGAAATTGGAAGGGGAAATCTCACCTTGGGCGGCTAAAGATGGAGATCCCGGAGTGGCTTCACCGCTTAAGCTCAGTTCCGTTTGTCCTTCCCAGCCATTCTCCAGCGTCCCCCTGCTATACTGGCATTGCTAGTTCCCAGTAAACTCCCACTCGCACCACGTACTCCCTACCGCGTGATTTGAGGAGATCGAAGTGGAGAAGGGAAAGCAAACGCGAGTCGTGGAACGGTGGAGCCGAGGAACTTGAAGTGGGAAGTGGGGGCAAAACAACAAATTGAAAGGAAATAAAATAGCTAAGGAACAAAATGGAAAAGGCACTCTAAAGAGAGTGTGAGAGAACAAGATAACTTTGAGGTCTTTACAAAAGCCTCTGATCGGATGGCTGTTTGGATTTATATTTTCCAGGAGCAACTCATCAGATGGCAGTAGGGCGATACAAATACTCGTCTGTTGTCTCAAATTGCTGCTGTTAAGCAGCTAGCTGCGGCTGTTAATACCTTATTTGTTTTCAGGGATATTTTTAAAGTTGCTGTCACATCCAATCTTTGACACTAATTAGAATTAGAAGTATTAAATATAGATTATTAATAAAAACACACCTTATACTCTGGACTATTTCGCGAGACGAATCTATTAAGCCTAATTAGTCCATGATTAGCGAATGTGATGCTACAGTAAACATTTGATAATCGTGGATTAATTAGGCTTAAAAATTGTGTCTAATGAATTAGCCTTTATTTATGTAATTAGTTATGTTATCAGTCTATATTTAATACTTTTAATTAATGTTCAAACATCCGATGTAACAAAAACTTTAAAAAAAAGTTCCTGGATCAAACACCACCTAAGCTACAGCCATCCTATGAGAGCTTAATGTGGCTGTTCGTTTTTTTTCATGCTATTTCCAATTAGATGAAAATCATCAAATAAGTGAAATCCATATAAATCAGAATAAAAATCTTATAAAGTGATAATAAATATTATGTTAGGATTATGGTCTGAATTTATTATGTAATGTATTTCAATTATATTTCTAGTAGAATGCTAGTCTGCTAATAGGATTCGAGTCTTCTCAAACAATGACCAATAGATTTTATATATATATATATATATATTCTATATTCTGTAAGCCGCATGAAAAGAGTGTGGTGGCCTAATATATTATATTGTTTGTGTTTGTATTAACTCTTGAACACTGATGATTATCGATAGGCAGTCTAGTTTTTTTAATATTTTTATAGATAATAATATTTTAATAAAAAAATGCAAAAATAGATCCAAAGTAACAAGATTTATGAGTTTAAGTGTCCGGTCGATATTATAAATAACGACATATAGCTATGGACGTGGGGTGTGACGATAATAACTATCTCTACCGTTGCTGCCAGGACCTATAGGTTAACGGTGAACGGGTGAGCTAGTTGGCAATTACTGATAGCCGCATGTTTCTACCAGCCAAGGACGCTGGCCCCTCCTGCCTGGCTCTCCAGGCCCACAAGGACCCACATGTCACTTCCTTTCACGGCATCGAAAACAACTCATTAATGCTGACATTTTTTTTTAAGAATTACACGCTTACAACACACGCACACTTATCCCTATAAACACACACGCAAACCCTACCCTATAAGCATCACCGAAGACTAAGTCATTCTTGAGATTGACGAAGTCACCACGGACGTCTCGCTGTCGATAGATACATCGCTTACCATTGAAAGCACATAGCTTTATAAATAGATTTCCCCCTTTATTTACTTGCCCTTGTTTTTTTCTCTAAAATAATCAAGTGGCTCGTACAAAACTAGATATAATCTAGATTACTAAACTAGATTATTATATCTAGATTATTTTTACTTAAGATTATTATAATCTATATTACTAAACTAGATTAATATAGCTAAATTATTATAAACTGGGTAAAATAAGCTGTGAGTTATTTGTTTCATCATTATGGGAGGTTAGATTATTGTTTACAATGCAAAAGTAAGAAGTTGGTGTCAAGGTGGGTATTTAATCAATCAATAAACTAAAAAAAATCAATTGGATAAGCTTTATCAGATTAAAGTGAACTGACTCCATATTATAATAAGCTATCCCAATAATCTATTTGTTTATTTTAGATTACTACGAATAATCTAGATTATAATAATCTCAACTGGAAACAAAACAGCTAGAGATTGAGCTGGTTTAGCTACATGGAAAATGATGCGGGTGATTAACATACGATTATTTAAGTATTAACTAATACTCCTATAAGCTTAAAAAATTAAAATTTCGATTTCTAAGTAATTTATATAAAAGGTGCATGTGATAATCGGAGAAGTAGCTAGACGAACTTCTAAAAACAACGCACCCTTACGAAGAAGCCATGTAGCTTCTAATCTAATACAAATCGAGAATGCCGAACACAAAAGTACTTTAGAAAAAGCCCTCTGATTACATCAGAAGAAAAATTCTTATGTTCTAGAAATGTTATTGACAATATAAATTTCTAGAAATACCATCGTACAAGCGAGATTTTTTTAAGAAATACCATCGTTGTTAGGGTTCCTTGCACCCTGTGCCGTTAAATATATTTTTTCATCCTATAACACCATATAAATGCTACCGAAACCTTAATCATGATGTTATTTTTGGAACAAAGTTGACTGTATATATGACACTTCTGAGATTTGGACGTCTATGACACTTCTGAGATTTAGACGTTTGTTAATGATATTTCTTAGATTTTCTTGAAAATAAAATCATCGGAAAGTTTTTAAGAGGTCTAGCGTATGGAGTTGACCATAGAAATACAATCGTATGTTCCTACTTTTTCGTGAATCAAATAGGTAGAATTCCTAACGAAGCTGGATTTTTCAAAATTTCTTTTACCAGTCCTCCATTTCAAAAAGGGTTTATAAATAGATGAAGAAATTTGAATGCGAGGTAGATGGAACGAAAAATAGAATTATCTACAATTATATTTTTTTATAAAATTTAAATGCTAGAAATGTATTTTTTTATGGAGTGAGTAACAGTATCTCAGCTCACACTAGTATTACACATTTACACCTGAACTGAAGTGATTAAGAGCCCACATCAGACATGGATAGCCCTGCAGCAGCAAAGCTCTGCTCGAAAGTCGGAACTGATTGAGCTGAATGGCGTACAGTGTTAACTGTCATGCCATGCCATGCCATGCCATGCAAATTACTGCATAATCCTCCTGTATACCGGTCTCAGCCTCTCAGGTCTTCACACACACAGCTCAAAGCGCTGCAGCTGGGCTTCCGGTTTGCAGCTTTCATATCTTTCGGTAAAAATCGCGATTTCTGCACGCATTCTTCTGAACAATTGATATCCTGGCTCATGGCTCTTGCCTCTAGGAAGCATCACGCAATCTTTCTGTCAAGGAACAGAGAAAATGAAGACGTGATGAGAAATCTGAGGGCGTATCATGATCAAGGGAGGAGGAGAAACACAAGGTAGAATGATGATTAATTCTGCTGCGGAAGATCCTAATACTATCAGGCTGGCCCCTCATTAGACCAAAACTGTTAACCATTGGGATTACCCCTGCAGAAGCAATAATTAATCAATGGCCCCATGCAGCAGCAGGGCAACTCATTCTCTTCTAAATCTGACAGGTTCTTGACATGAAGAACATGGCGTGTTTTTCTGGCTGCTCCCTGGCCATGATCTATAGGCATTGGAATCGGGGAAAGTTGCAGCTGGGAGTTTGAGACCAAGAGCTTCTGGTCTTCGTGAGGCATACCGTCCGTTGTGCCCATCAGTAGCATGAGTGGAATGGAATGATGCCTTGTAGCTTCGGCCAGATCAAAGCATGTGAGAATCTGAAGGCTGTGGGAGCTTATCTCTTTGCTTTGCTTTAGCACCCCACTGCATGAGAGAGAAGCCAAGCTGAATTCAAGACTTGCATGCTTGTGTTTTGCCTTCCAAAGCTCATCAGTCATCATGGGCTCATGGCTGCCTTGCATGGCAGACAGGCCTGGCAGTCTCCCGAACAGCACATTCATATCCTTCATCATTTTTGTTTTGCCTGTTTTTAGTCGGGCCATTTTCTGTTTTTGATTTACCTGTTATTTGAGGGCATGTAGTTGCACAATTCTACCCCTTGACCAATTAATTTGGCACCAGCTTAGAGCTCTCATCGCCTCATCGGTACTTCCAGTTTTTTTCACATGTCTGTTTTCATTCTCTGAAAGTGTCATTGCCCTGTTCAGTGATCGAGTAGACCAAGAGCGTACCTGTTGCAAATTGTTTCCACTATCTACACTTACTCCATAGATCTTTACAAGAGGAAAAATCGATTATTTGACACCATCAAAAATCATGTTGGAAGATCTGGAATTGGTGTTATTCACTTGATTTTACTCGCACCTCACACATTCTACCGTTCTATTCCCTTTTGGCCTGCAATTTCAATCTGAAAATCCTCTGATGCACTCTTCCTTTTTTTACTTTGTTTCTTTGCTTCCCCAAGACCAGTAGAAATCTTTCAGCTCAAGTCGGCAGAGTGAGCAGCAAGCTCTCTTCTCACGCTATCCATATATCATCCCATATTCCCGAGTCCTCCCCCAAACATCACATACTCGATATCTATATTGATCCAGTTCGTGTGTCGTTAACATATGTGTCTATTCCTCTCAAAAAAAAAATATATATGTCTATTCTTCTCCAAAGCATCTACAACCAGCTAGTGCGACGATCAAATCTGAACAGACCCTAAAACACAATACGTTGATCAAAACTGAATAGAGGGAGTATTTCTAATTTGCGCATTGTAATGTTAGGGCTTTGTCTAGAATGCATGGACGGAAGCAAATGACCTTTTAAAAAAGGTGTAACAAACTACTCCAATCTGGTATCAAGCAGGCCTGAGTTCGAGACAAGCAAAAGGTGATGCTGGCAAATGGATTGTGTAATGCTAAGCCGGAAGGAGGCTAACATATAGGCTCCTTTATGTGCCCATTAATCGTCAAAGCTTTCTTTGTGCTGCCTTTTGTAACCAACAAGACAGCCTGCAGTAACTACAACATCTTTAAAAGCTACTCATAATACTTTTCAAGGATAAAGAGTGCATTTGTTGCAGATTTTCAGATTGCACTACAGAGCACACCAGGCAATCCTGGCAGTGAGAACGTGTGTAGTCCTATTAACTTGAATACTTGATAAAATGTAGCATGCATTGGCAGCAGCGTCTTATTTTTCATACATGTATGGAGAACGATATGAACATGGTAGTAAGTCTATAAACACCTGCTTAGCCTTATGGATGTGAGAGTGAGAAGCTCAGCCAAAAGCGACTTGCAATTTTTGAACTATCTACAACCTTATTTCCCTGTGTATACAGGTTTCCTTTTCTCAGCAAATGCAGTTAGACCTTCAAGACGATCTTGAGTGTGCAGAACTTGCTCGTAGCATTCTTCTTCTACAGTCAATCCGGTGGACAGATCTACCTCCATGCCTTGATTGATGGCCTTCTTAGCCATTCTTATCGCCAATGGACCCTAAAAGAAAGTATGGTGCTTAGAGCGCCTAAAACGATGGACCAGTGGTCATTATCATTGGTAGAAGCTGCTCTATCAGACCATGATCTTTTAAAAAGGACAAACACTGCTGAAAAATATCATATATAGCACATTACTCATTCATGAAGCTTACTTTCTGATTTATTTCCTGAGCAAGTTCAAGAGCTCTTTTATAGGCCTCACCAGCGGGAACACAGTAGTTTACTACTCCTGCAATGCAAACATATATGTCATATTGATTCTAACTAAGAAATCATACAAGCTAAGTTTTTATTAAGAAATCATCTGGTACAAATAAAATGTTACGAGGCTCCTCTCAGGAAGGAAAAAAAGAGCAAGGTGCCAGGCCAGCCTTACCCATAGTTACAGCTTCTACTGCATCGAATCTACGACCAGTGAATATTAATTCCTTTGCTCTGGACTTTCCAACAACCCTAGGAAGGCGCTGTGTTCCCCCAGCTCTATACAATGTTACAAGGGGAGATATCCGGTGAAAACCACAAATAAGTGAAAATCGTGAAAACCCGAACCTAAAAGTTTTATAAATTCATGAAATAATTTTCATAGATAGATATACACATGAAACACATCCCCACCAAATTTCAAATCAAAACTCAGCTTTATTTGGTAGAAACAAGAATAACAATTTTCAGGTGAACAGTAACATGGTACTATTCACCTGAAATTTGTTATTTTTGTTTCTACCAAATAAATTTTACAAAACTTGGTGGGGGTGTGTTTCATGTGTATATCTATCTACGCAATTCATGAATTTACAAAACTTTTAGGTTCGGGTTTTCACTTATTTGTAGTTTTCACCGGATATGTCCTCATGTTACAAAGTGGTATTGACAGCAGAAGCACATCATTTTGCTTGAGATCTTTCAAAGATAACCATATTAATTCCACTATATTATGCTATTAAAGTACGATAGACCAATGCAGCATAATTTTCCATCCAGATTAAAGATTAGACATAATGCAATTTCCCACTTTGTTACGAACTATGGGGTTCGTACGTGTGCCGTACTAGAGCAAGACAACTGTGATTACAAAAGTAACAGGTTTGGCAAGGACTGGTGGGTAAATAACTAAATCCACAAGCAAAACAATAGTCCAGTATTATTTGATGAAGTGTCAGCTACACTTATAAAAATTACCTACAAAAGTAAATCGTCATCTTGGAGACTTGGGCACATACCCAGGAATAATAGCAAGGCCAGTTTCTGGCAAGCTAAATGTTGCATTTTCCCCTGAAAATACAAGCACTGAATTGTTTGAATTTTGGAATGAAAGAACAAAACTAGCTTTCAAAGGATGAATGGACTCTGATTACTGCAGGTTGTAAGAAATACCACATATACGGAGATCACAAGAAAGGGCCAGTTCTAGCCCACCACCAAAAGCAGCTCCTTCAACGATGGCAATTGTAGGAATTGGCAACGCCTGGTTATACAATATGCTTATTGTAAGTATTATCAACAACATATTCTAAAATAGCACTTGGATCAAGGCTTTGGCAAAACATTACCTAGAAATACAAAATATGAAGATGCATAACTAGTTATAATTTGAAAATGAGTACCATAGCTTGGTTTACTATAGTTTCAGCCATAGTGGATGTAGAAAAATATATTTGAACCAGAAGCAGACCTCAAAGGACAGGAACGTAGATCGTAGGGAATTGACAAATTCTCGGACTTCACAAGGGCTCATTAACCTCCTCTCCTGTCAACAATTTATGTACAGCGGTTACGATTTTCTTTATAATCAACACATGGCATTGACAAAAGATAAAAGTACTTACAAAGCTTTCAACATTTTTCAGTACGATAGGTACAATGTTTTAAGTTCCATAACTGATATGAAAGTCATCTATGCAATGGATAGCTTGACATGTTCAATAATTTAAACAAATTCCTTCAATCAATACCATCACTGGTGCAAAAGGACGCTTTGATTAGTTGGCGTGCACACTTGTGCTTACCCACTACTGAGTAGTGAGTACTGACCATAGCTATTTGTAACCAGCATTTCGACCATTCAAGTCACAAGTTATAACACATATGAGGGCATATATGCATCCCCCTTGATATGTCATACCCTGATGACCCAATAAGTTTAAAACTTGCCAATAATTAAAGGTCAAAAGACGGTGCCAATCCATTTGTTCTCTACATCCCATATCTTTTGAGGGACCAACTCCTCTGTCGTCACAACTCAATTAGCTTTGATTGATGTTTGAAATTCATGAGCATTTTGAGTAAGTCAACCATCAGTTTTCCAGTAAGTCTTTTTCATTTACTCTACATCATCTATAATTGGAACAATCAGTTAAAATATCACACTAACTCAAAATTGAAACATACTAACAGTGAACCAATCCTTTTCGACTACTTCCAGACTCTTATAACAACTGACACGATAGATTAATCCTACTGGGCACAAAGCCTGTCGAGCTTTAAGTAGGGATATCAGATTTCACCTTGAGGTCAGCGCCCGCGCAGAAAACCTTCGGAACTGAGCTCGCTAGCAATACGACGTTCGCCGTCGCGTCAGCCTCCACCTTCTCGATCGCGCTCCGCAACCCCCGGAGCATCTCCTTCCCAATGGCGTTCCTGGCTTCCGGCCGCTCCAGCCTCATCTCCACGATCCCTAAATCCAAACACAGCTATAAACAACGATTCCCCAAAGAGGAACAAAAAATTGATAGGTGGAGCGAGGTGGCCAGTCAGGGACCAGAATCGGGCGCGGCGAGCTTCTCGAGGCGGACGGGCTCCGGGTGGGCGAGGATCTGGAGCGCGCGGGAGAAGAGGGCCAGGTGGGCAGAGGCGGAGGCGGTTCCCGCCGCCGCTCGGCGGCCGGTGAGGTGGCCGGAGACGGCGCAGATTCCCCGGAGGCTGCGCATGCTGAGTCAGTGGCAGGCTAGCAGCAGCGGATGAGAGAGTTTTTTTTTTTTTTTTGAAGGAAGCGGATGAGAGAGGTGAGTCAGGATGGGAGACTGCGAGCTGACGAGGGACGAGTAGCCGTGACGGAAGCTCGCAGCAATTTTGGCCGTTGGATCCAGATCTTGCGGCCAGAAAGACACTGTAGTGTTGTGGGTGGATGACTTTTGCTAGAAAGCCCTCGTAGAACCCATGGGCCGGATGGCCCATCAGGCCGTCACCCATCGTGGTGGGCTTCCATGGCAACGGCAGCAACGGCCACTCGAATGTCAAATCCCCACCGGTGGTCGCCTTCGCCCTGCTTCCCTGAGTATACAGGTTTAATATCAAAAAAGGAGTATACAGGTTTCCTGGCCGTGCTTCTCGGCGGCGTCTCCTTCGCCCTGCTCCGTCCGGCAGCTGCACATCCAGTCCAGTGACAGCGAATGCAGGAAAATTCATCGACATAAACTTCTTTTATTTACTGTCAACTAAGTCACCAGGATGGGTCGATGGGACAGGCGAGATGATCACCACGACACCATGGCACACACAGCACTACTCCTACACGTCTACACTACTCACTTCCCTGAGTATACAGGTTTCCTCTTCTCGGCGAATGCGGCTAGGCCCTCGAGGCGATCCTCCGTGTGAAGCAACTGCTCGTAGCATTCCCCTTCGACAGCCAAAGCAGACGGCATATCTGCGGCCTGCATACCTTGATCAATTGCCTTCTTGGCCATTCTTATCCCCAGAGGACCCTGCAATGCAAGAGAGAAAGAAAGGAGAGGCTTCAGAAAAACTTGCAGGTTGGGAATAACCTCGTATGCGCAATGGTGTACATATAACATTACATTATGTGTTTGATCAAGAAGTCATGTGGCCAGTTGCGAGTTCTGTTTTCTTGAACAGTCGTGTTCAAGTTCAAAATGGATGATGGTTGTTACCTTCTGTGTTATCTCGCGGGCAACTTCAAGAGCTTTTTCATAAGCCTCCCCTGCTGGAACACAATAGTTTGCTAGTCCTGCAATTCAAACATCCAATCAAATCTCATTCGAAGAGTTGCAAATGAAGGAAGTTGGAGGAATGTGTAAAAAAGGCATTCTACCCATCATTACAGCTTCACTCGCGTCACATCTGCGGCCACTGAATATCAGCTCCTTCGCTCTGGACCTTCCAATAATCCTAGGAAGACGCTGCGTGCCCCCAGCTCTACATTGTACAGCAAGTGATGAAGCTTAAAATCTCAAGATGTTTTTTTCAATTTAAGAAAATGCCACTCATTTGAACTATCATTTACTTTTTTTCGTCAACATAAAGAATCCTTTGTATGTTGACTAAGAGGTATTGGAGCCTTGGAGCATTATGATGATTGGTCTTCCTGAATTTGGAGCAATCAATAGCACTAGTAAGTGCACAACCGATTGGCTCCATACAATTTTAATGCTAACCTAAAAGAACATTGTCCACTGAATTTGTTTATTAAATTTATGCTAGTGGATCAGTTATTTTTTCATTATCACGCATAAGCAAGTTTCATTAAGATAAACAATAATATGAATATTAGCTCCACTAATAATATCATTTGAGCAAATAAATTCTGTCCTGGCTGTGAGACTTTGATGTAAGCAGATCGCATTTGAATGGGAAATTACAGCGTATGAAGATCTGGCATATTCTTGTAGGTAAATGCACAAGGCAAGCTGTATACTGTTTAGTTTCGGATCATTTTGGCGATTCACGAATAGCCTATGTAGAGAAGGATGGGGTCTTATAAGGTGTATACCCAGGAATGATGGCAAGTGCTGTTTCTGGCAGTCCAAGAATTGCATTTTCTCCTGCAAGGGCAAACACAATAGTTTAAATATCCAAAAGAAACGGACAGTACTTATATCCACAAGATTGGGATATTGAATTGTTCATATACTAAGACAAAACGAAGCACCACATATAAGTAGGTCGCATGAAAGTGCCAGTTCTAGCCCACCACCCAAAGCAGCTCCTTCAATGACAGCAATTGTTGGCATAGGGAGTGCCTGATAGAAAAAAGATGTGGTACTTATGTACAAATAAAGGAAAATGTGTTATGTATAGAATCTGAAGCAATGAGCATAGTTTCTAACAAAAGCAAGAACACACTTGCATGTTTCAGCAAAACAACATTGTTGATTTATATTATTTGAAAAAACAATGTCCGCATATGTGATTGAGGTGGATGCAAAAGATAGAAAGGGTTGAATGCATAGTGATACACAGACCTCAAAGGATGAGAATGTAGACCTCAAGGAATTAGCATATTCTCTAACCCCAGAAGAGCTCATTAGTTCCCGTTCCTGTCATGTACTGTTGCTCTGTTATCTTAGCCATGTGGATTGTAAATTTGAAAGCAACAAAAGAGAGAGAGAGAGAGAGAGGGAGGCGGAAACAGTTTACCATATTTTAGCTAACATCATCTCATGATTTTAATGCAGTCCAGAGGATGGTGTTAATTTTACAACTGATCTGAAGGTCAATTTTTGGGTTAATGGCAACTACTAGTTTGATCTGAAGGTCAAACAAATTGGTTGAGAAATCAATATCATCTAGGCTATGCAAGTTGACTTAGTATTAGCTGATGGTGCCAAATTTCAAAAGCTTAAAAAGATTTGTCTGGTTAATTGCAGCTATTCCTATCTGGAAAACACCCGCAACTAGCCCTTGACCCCCATCATTTCTTTAATTGTTTTTTTAAGCATGACATCCTCCTTTTTTCTCTTGTATATGTTCTTTCAGATAGTGACTCATCCACATGCTGTCCCAGGCTCTAAATCATGAGTCTCCATAACTCATTTTCTTCATGAACTTCGTTTTCAGCACTACAGAAAGTTTATAGATTATAATATTTCTTGACAATTATTCACAGCTACGCCCAATGTCTTTGATCGTTCAGAATTCGCACGTGCATCTCCTGTTCTCCACCGTTCTCACAGTCATTGCAGTGGTACTAAAACGTGAAAATTCTAATCAATCTGTCTTGAGAAAATATATAAAATTTAACCATGCCATCGCCAAGGAGGGAAAATATATAAAATTCTAACAGATAGAGACCTTCAGATCGGCGCCTGCGCAGAAAACTCCAGGCACGGAGCTCGTGATCAGGACGACCTTCGTAGCTGAGTCAGCCTCAACCTTCTCGACCGCGGCCCGCAGCAGCCTCATGACTTCCCAATTGATGGCATTCTTGACATCCGGACGCTCCAGTCTCAGCTCCACAATTCCTGATTCCGCCCACAATTTAGGAACGGCGAAAAGGGAGAATTTTTAGAGCAACTCTTTCAGACAGGAGGGGGATATTCAGAAAAATTCAGACAATACGACTAAAAGCTATGCTAATCCCCGGGTTAGCGGAATCAGAACAAGACTAGTAGACGAGCACAAGATGACGTCTTGGCATCTTGCACTAGACATTGTCGCCATCGCTCGCTGCATCGCACTGCCAAGAGATAATTGAAGGGAGCTGTAGTAATAAAGCATATTGCCATCACTGATTGCATCGCAATGTTAGAGACAATAGACGCATCAAGAAGTTGATGGCTTCAGCTCAGGCTCGCTGCAAGCAGGTGTATAGTGTCTCCTGGATCCTGACCCACCCCCCTTCCTTGTACTGCTCCAGAGCCTCGCCTGAGTCGCCGTTCCGCGGGAATCCAGCAGATCCGGAACGGAGCCGGGATCAGCACCCACGGGCGCCTGAGCCACCACGTCGGAGGAGATGGTGGAGGGGAAGGGGATATGACGCGCCGACGCGGCGTGTCGATCTCCGTTTGCCGTATTTTGCAAAGCAGCCCCTCCTTTGGACTGATGTCAATGGTGGCGGCCTAATTGTTGTAAATATACCCCTAGATTGAAGGACAAGATAAGATAAGGGGGCTCACCACAGTAGGGTGTCGAGAGCTTGTGGAGACTGACGGGCTCCGGCCGCGCCAAGATCTGGATGGTGCGCACGAATAGGGCACGGTGGGTGCGGCTCGCCGGAGCGCGGCGGCCGGAGGCAGCGAGGAGGCACCGTAGGCTGCTCATTTTGGGAGGGGATGGATTGGAAGATAGTGATGAACTGACGCGCACGCGGACGCGGTGGTGAGTTAGTTGACTGCTGCATTTGGGGATACATCCAAGAATCGAACAAGACACCGCTACACACCGCTTTGATTGTGTGAACAGTAACCAAGAACAGATGCATGGAATTGCAAAGGCACTGGCCGTCTGGCCCCATATTTACATCGATCATGCTGATTCAACATTTTTCTCCTGTTGATGTTTCTGGAAGATGTCGATAGTGGAAGACCATGTTACTTGGCATCCAAAACGTTGATATACTTTCTACCTTCTTCTCTTTGGATGAAAAAACAAAGGAAGCAGTCAATAATTCAGTGAGAAAAGATAGTAGTGGTACTGTAGTACTGCTAGTAGTAATTTCCAGGGTTCACCTTTTCGATTTCGATGGAGATACCGACCTCTGGCGGAATGACAAATTTCAAACAAATTTCGACAAATTGGTTAAAATTTGGTCAAACTTACAGTATCATCTCGAAATTCATGTGAAGTTTCACTCAAAATCTACTTTCATTCTACTTTCATTCATCGGAAACGTGAACCCCGATAACTTCTCTTTGAATAAAAATAAAGAAGGGAAGCAGTCAATAGTTTTCGGTGAGAAAAACAGTACCCTCTCTTTAGTAAAAAACAAAGAAGACAGGAACGCAGTCAATATTTTTCGGTGATAATGATACAAAGCTTTCCTTTGCATTATGTTTTTTTTGGTAGTATAGATGTCATGTATGTACATACATAGTACGTCAAATGACGAGAAAAATAGACGGGAAATGTTCTTTTTCCCCGATGACACCCCCGACTAAACGAAAGAATTGTTGGGTCTGCTTCTAACAAAAATTTACATAAGCGCCCTTGAAGAAGACGTCGTCAATCTCGTCGTTCTCACGAGGATGGGCTCGCGACGGCGCAGTTCCCGTACGCCACGCTCCGGCCGACGTCCACCGGCGCGGACGGGTCAACGCCGAGCTCGCGCGCCCGGTTCACGTACTCCTTCTTCACGTTCCCCCTCTGCATCTGCAGCAGCCGTATCACGCTCCGCCGCGCGTCGTGCCGGAAAGGCCGCCCCGTCCCCGTGAACCCGTCGATGAGGTGCAGGTACGCCTCCAGGTCGTGCCGGCACGCCGGGCCGGCGTCGGGTCGGAGGCACGGCGAGTTCTTGCTGTCGATGCGGAGCTCAGCCCCCACGTGCTGGTACTGCTCCTTGGTCAGCGGCAGCCGCGGCGCCACTCCGGGCACCTTGGTGACGACGTCGCCGGCGTTGACGATGCGTAGGACGTTCACCTTGCCGCTCTTCTTGAGCCTGTCGACGAACGCGGCGTTCCCGACCTTGGGCCCACCGAAGGAGACCACGGCGACCGGCGGCGCGTCGGGGACGGTGGTGGCGATCTCGTCGGCGACGAGGAGCGCCAGTGCACCGCCGAGGCTGTGTCCGACCACCGTGATGCTCAGCTCCTCCCCCTTGTACTTCTCCATCAGCCTCCTCACCTCGCCCATCACCTCCTCCGATAGGCTCTTGAACTTCTCCCCTCCCGTCTTGTACAGGCTGAGGAATCCCCTCGCCACCTTCGCCTCCTCGGCACCGGCCTCTCCACCGGCGCCGGCGCTAGTCTCGCCGTCGAGCGGAACGAGCGAGGCGCGGAGGTTCTCGGCCCACTCGAGGCAGGTGGCCGTGCCACGGAGCACGATGGCGATGTCGCGGCGGCCCATGCGGGAGACCTCGCGCTCGGACTCGCACACGGCGACGTAGCCGATCCAGTTTGACTGCTGCGTGAGCCACTCGGGGGTGTTGGGCCGCTTCGCCCACGGCGGCATGGAGAGCGCCGAGGTGGCGAAGAGGCTGCGCGTGGGGCGGTAGGAGCGGTCGGGGAGCATGAGGCCACGGTGCCTCGCCGACGCGGTGGGAAGCGAGTGGAACGCCTGGTACGCCGCCTGGACGAAGTCGCCGTAGCGGAGGAGCTCGCGTCGGAGGTCGGAATCGAGCGGGTCGAGGAGACCCGCCCACCCGTCCTCACCGTGGAGGCTGCGCCACCGCTGCGCGATGGTGCTGCGAGGCGAGGCGCGTGGGGAATCGGCGGAGAGGAGCTGCTGCATGTGCATCAGGCTGCGCGGGGACATGTGCTCGTCGGCGGCGGTGCGCGCACGCATCCCAGGCATCGGCACGAAGAAGGAGAGGTTCAGCGCGTTGAGGAGACCGTGCCTCACGTTGAGTGGCTCCAGCTCCCCGTCCTGCTGCTGTTCCTGCTTGTTCGCCGCCGCCGCTGCCGCCGGTCTCGGCACCTGCGGCGGCTTACCGAGGACGCGGTCAAGGTTGGCGATGGTCGCCCTGGAACCCTCCGTCGCCGCGGAACTACCACCAGCAGGTGGAGGAGGTGAGCCGGAGGCTGACCGGATCGCCTGCGAGCTCGGGTTCAGCGGCGACTGCTCGCGCCGTGGAGCGGCGCGCGGCTGCGGCGGAGGGGAGGCATGGCGCGGCGGCAGGACACCGGCGGCGGGGGGCGCGGTCACCGCGGCGGCAATTGGCAT
Organism: Leersia perrieri; assembly: GCA_000325765.3. Classification (NCBI taxonomy): domain Eukaryota; kingdom Viridiplantae; phylum Streptophyta; class Magnoliopsida; order Poales; family Poaceae; genus Leersia; species Leersia perrieri. The sequence continues at coordinate 18,653,279 of CM002480.1, read as the reverse complement.
CTGTTTGGTCAACGTACAAGCTAGCTGTGTGTTGCTTGCTCGAGGAACGCGCACTGATCAGACGGATCTACCTACTACTATACCAAGCAAGCAGTCGTAGTTGGAAGCGAGCGCGCGACACAAGACCGGGCTTACCCGTCCGGACTCCGGACCTCATTTTATAGCGAGGGTTGGACGGGAACACGAAAAGAGGGCGCCACGGAAGAACCAGTACCACGCGAGCAAGTGGTTGGTTGGATGGGAGCTTTGACATCGCGATTCCATGGCGACGAGGGGGGCCGTGCCAAGAGCCCAAGAAGCCGAGACGGAGTCACCGGTGTGACCGTGTGACTGACTGACTGCCCTACGTCCCGGGCGCGGGGGACCGGGCTCGCTGTGGATTTCGGGAAATTTGAGCCAGATTTGATTGCTGTTAGCCACCGCGGTGGCGCGTGCGGGAGGGTATAACCGCCGAGTCGCCGAGTACAGACGTGCCGACTTTTCTCTGTCTTGAACAATTGAACGTGTGCCAGCGTGGCTCGTATCGTAGCCAGCCGCCGCAGGTTCGTTCGTAGTCTAATGTTACAAGCAGGTGACGAGTGACGCCTGTATACGCGGTGCTACACCTTGTCCTTGGACATTTCTGGCTTGACTCGATTTGCGTCGTGTCAATCCATATGCTCGTTGGGACGTATTTGTTTTTTCTTTTATATGGACCGACAATTTTTTTCTATTTCCCGTTTTAGAGAACGTGCGTTCAAAACTTCGAGTACAAATAAGTTCCGACACTTGCCACCTTGGATGCATACGTTGAACGACCTAAACTATTACAAAACACCAAAAATTTACAGAATCAAGGTTTTGATTTATAATTTTATGATGAACAATTGGCACTTGAATTTTGAATTGATTTGGTCACGGGTGAATTTTTCTAAAAATGATAAAAATATTTTTTTCTCGTGGTTTTGTGCCTATTGGATCTTCAGGTCGTGTGTCTCAGTGTTGGAATCCAAAATTTCTTATTTCTAACCCCAACACGAAGGTCGCGACGTGTTCTTTTGCATAAGTATTTTTGGCGGCACATTCCCCATGTGCGTGAATCGTGAAGACGGTTATTGCTTTTGAGGTATGATCATTTTACTTTTGTTTCACCTTGTTTCTACAAGTGGTATTGTGATTATCGTATCTTTGGCAATTGATTGTCTTTTTCAGCAATCTTTGATTTCTTCTGTTTTTTCTTTGAGGAGAATTGAAGGTTGATTTGAGGGGGAGTTTTGTGCTTTTCGATGTATTTATGTTTATTTTCATGCATTATCATAAATATGAAAATATAAAAAAAGAAGAGCTTTGTTTTGTACCTCTATTAAATACTTGTGCTTGCTAGCAAATAAGTGAAATATATTTATCACTAGTTTAGCTTGTATTGCATTCTAGTATTTGTATGAAGCTTGAATATTGCTTTTAAGGAAGATGATGCATGACACTTAAATTCTTATACTTGAATTAAGAAAATATGCAATGTCTAAAGTTAGTGCTAGTTTGGATGATCTATGCTTTCATATATGCAATACAGGGTTTTTCACTCCCTAAATGCTCTTTAAATGCCTCAAGTGCAGATAATAAAAAATTGTCTGTCTTTACTTTATTAGAGGTAAAAATGAATATGTAACCTTTGGCAATAGTCTTGACGACAAAGGCATATTCGAGGTGAGGAAAATAATGAGTACCGAATGCTTGGCAACAGTCTTGACGACAAACACGTACTCGTGATAATTGAGAGTTTACTTTTATACAATCAATGAAAAAAAATTGAGCATGTAAAAAGCTCATAAATAATATGGAGCAAAGCTCAATGATAAATTCTCAATTTTTAATAGAGCAAATAAATTTGGAAAAGAGTGTTTACACCTTCTTGTCTATATATTTGGGTATTTTATCTAACCTTGTAACTAATAGATGTGTTGCATTATAAATCGTTGATTACATGAAATCTTAGTGCTAACTTGAGCTTGATTACAATATTTTTGTTTCATGTTTATACTCTATTGTCATGCTTACTATGCTAGTGGTTGATTTATTTCACTTGTCTTGCAACACATGTTCTTGTATTGCTCTAGGTATGTTTCAAAGCTCTCAAACAAAAATAAAAATGCATGACAATAGCATATTCATTTTGTGACTCTCTCTTTTAAATTTCTTGATGAAATCATTGTCAAAAGGGAGAGAAAAATACAAAATGCATGGTTGTTGAAAGGGGGAGAAATTGGATTCGATTTTAAAAATAGTCGATTTTTTGAAACTTGGAGAAATTCTTTCTTTTAAAAAAAGGGAGAGAGTTTTTCTTTATCAATTGGTCACTTTTGTGATTTAAACACCAAACAAAATTTTGTTGGGTTTGCCAATGTGTTCATCAAAGGGGAGATTGTAGAATCAATGTTTTGATTTATAATTTTGTGATGAACAATTGACACTTGAATTTTGAATTGATTTTGAGTTGATTTGGTGAATAAGTGTGGCCTCGGGATGAGGCCGGTCAGACTGGTCAGTGACTTACGGTCAGACCGGCCGGGTGGTCAGACCAGCCGGTGCAGTCTGATGGGCGATCCAGAAGAGATATCGGACTCGGATTGTTGGACCGGTCCGACCGGCGTGTAGTGCCCGGTCAGACCGGCTGAACCCGAATAGGATTGATTTCGGGTTGTTTTCTTGGATTGCAAGTTTCCTTCGTGGATTTGATTTGATTATGGTTTCTAGTCGTGGATAATTCTGTTGTGTGCTAATGGTGAGTTAAGTTGGTGAAAACTTGGGCTCGGTTATGGCTTTTTGATTGTTTCATGTGTAGGTATCGCTTGAGGCCTCGAGAGAGTATTGCCGGTGATGGATCGGAGTCGACTTGGGAGAAGTTGATGTCCAGAGGATCAAGAGATCACGCGGGATACTAAAAGGCTAGAGGATAATGCACGTGGAGATGAAGATTCCATATGGCATACAAGAGGGATTGTGTGCGTATGAAAGTTGAAGTCAAATTTGGAAAGGATGAGTTGTTTACTTGTATGAGTAGGATTCCTAAGGGAGTAAGACTTCTAATACAAGTAGGATTTGTGGCTTTGCACAGTCATGTCTATGGGTATAAATATATGAGGGGTGTGTGCCTCATGTATGGGTTTTGAGAGAGAAGAGAAGGTCTAGGGTTTAGCCTAGTGTTTCGGCTTGAGGTCGAATTTAGAGAGAGGAGTGTTGTTGTTGCACTTTGTAAACACATATTAAAGCAATAAAGTTGATCTACATCTACATCTACAAGTTTTTCGATATTGTGTGTTTTGGCTGCGTTTCCAAGGCCCCGACGGTCAGACCGCCAGTGTTGGCGTGGTCAGACCGGCGGTGCGGTCGGACCGGAGGTGTAGGCACGGTCAGACCGGCTACGTGGTCAGACCGGACTAGACACTACGGTTAGACCGGCTTGCGACAGAGGGAAGGTAATTTTTATTCCACGAAAAGTTACTGGTTTTAGGTGTTCCAACTATTCACCCCCCTCTAGTTGGTTTGTCTTCTTGTTTTCAATCCTACAAAATTAACACCAGACTTTGAAGATGCAGCACTTCCCAGACCCTAGGTACAATCAAATATATCACTCTCGAGCGGTTTCATTGATAACCGAAATAAATAAGTGGTTATTAAAAAAAATGTTCAAGTTCAGATTTTTGCTGAAAATGGTTTAAAAATAGGTTAGTTTCTTTTCAATTTGGCCTATTTGTCAAGCCGTTTCTAAATTCAAACTAGTCATAAGGTTGTTATCCGAGTGACTATCGACGCATAAGAAACTTGCAATCATGATTATTGAGCCAAATTAATATAAACTAGACTGTTATAAGCTGGAGTATATTAAGTTGTGAGTTATTTCTTTCATGACTTATTGGAGACTAAATTATTGGGTTTGCAAGTCAAAAGAAGCAAGTGGGTAGGAAGATGGGTGATTTTCCACCAATAATACTATAATAATTATAACAATTTGGACTTCATAATAAGCTGCTACAATAATTTATTTATTTTCTTCAGATTACTTTCAGTAATCTGAATTATAATAATCTCAATCTGAAAGAATAGTGCATGCTTGGTTGTATTGGCTCCAATATCTAAAACTCTCCCATGACTATAAAAAATATTTTAGTTTCACACCTAGTATATCTACTCCAGAAGGTCATAATTAAGTGACAGTCTAGACGGTGACACAATTACATCATAAGACAATAGATTCATTGCTACTACAAAATGTAGTGTTGCATCTTGGCCAAATAAGAACGAGGCCTATAAGCGTAGTGTGAACTTGATTAATGTCACGTTGCTAGTTTAGCAAGAATGAAATCAACTTCTTTCAAAAAAAATCAACTTGTAAGACATTGATCTCCAACCTTTTACATAAAGTAAGTACGAAAAAGTAAATATGGTGATACATATAAGTGGATCCGCCCATTAAATAGATTGGGTTGGGTGGTTATAACTTCTAAGGGTATCTATTACAAATGGTATCAGAGCTAATCTTCATGGTTGCGTGTGCGGGTTAGTGTACATGCATATGACGCATGTAGGCTACGTGTAAGACATATGACATGGCATATGGCACCGCAGTAGACATATAGACACATAATATCCATGTACGACAAATCGCATATGGCATCGTGCTGGACATTTGGACTCACGTTATGTCTATGTGTTTGTGTAGCTATATAGGTAAGTTGGACCAACAGGAACGTCAGGTCTTAGAGGATGTGTGTGTAACATCCTGGCCCTGCAAGGCCTATGTGGCCGTGTAATTATGTGGTTATAAAGTTCTTAGAGCTGATGTGTGATGAGGCTCATGTGCCCCATAAGTATTGGGTAGATTTGATTGGTGCCACCTTACTATTTTTAGCAAGAGTGGAGCCAACTTATAAGACTTTCTTCCTCCAATCATATCATCCCGGTTAACTCTTTTACATAAATCAAGGACAAAAATATAGGTGGGTCTGCCTGCCGGATGGGTTGGGTACTTGGGTTATGCGTTCTGGAGGGTAGACTATTGCACCTATAGAGAATATAGCAACGTCATAATATTTTGACTATTCTAAAAAATAAATCTAAAAAAATAACTATCAAAAGTTGATCATAATATTTGAATAGAAACTTATGGTCAAAATTTAAATGATTTAATGGTAAGCATTTCAAAATCCTACTTATTTGTAAAGGAGATAGTATTAGAGGTAAAAAAATGAGTAAATTGTTAAAACTACTATATCAATAAAACTAAATATTTTCAACTTTAGATCTTGGTTTGTCTGTTAAAATCATGCATATAGATATAAATAAATACACATATTTGTGGAAAATAAAATAAAAATCATAGAAAAGCACAATCGTATCCAAAACATAAATTGTATATTAAATCTGCTAGATCGATATTGATTTGGATTTTGAGTGGATTATTGTCACGGATTATCAACCTAATTATGAGTAAGCGTGTTCAAAGCTGGCCAGTCCTAATTGGCCTGACCCGGCCAATTAGGTTGAATAGTCAAAATATTATGACGTTGCAGCCGAAAGCTTGAGAATAGTCCAAAAATATGAAAAAGACTAGAAAAAACAAAAAACTCGCGAAAAAGCCTGAGGGTCAGGCGCTCAGCTTCACATTTTGGTTTGGGCGTCAAGCGTGAGCTTGACTTTCCAGGCTAGGCTTTTTCCGGGCTTGGCCTGAAGCCCAGCCTGGCTCATGGTCTGAACAAGCTTGATTACGAGGATAAATTAAATATTTTAAAAAATTGGATATAGTATAGGCTTATCGTTTTGCTGTTAGCTTATCATCTACGGACAAAATTTGAATTTTCAAAGTTAGATTTGAAGTTTATATTGAGGCTTTTTACATCATAATATTTTTTCAACTTGGGATTCCAAATTATGAATAATATGGATGTAAAGGTTTTACCCATAAATTGTTTTTGTTGCTTGATTCGTGTGTACGTCTACAACATATTTGAAAAAAAAAGCTAAATGATCACATGCAAACTTATCAAATATTGCATTAGAATAATTTCTTCATTGAACACATTCTTTGAATGTGAAACAAACTACCCGTTTCAATACTTCGGCGAATATGCTAAAAAGAACATTGTGAGCTGTACTAAGCGAAAATCGTGAGATATACTAGTAGTCCGGGCATTTTCTGAGAGTCTTGCTCAAGAAAGAGTAAAAAGAAAATTGTGTCATGGCATATGCATCGTGGCTGTGCGTCGAGTCCCGGTCCTGGTGTTTAGTGTTAATCGAGGGGCACGTGTGTCCATACACACATAAACACGACTAGCTGAAATGTGAGATCGCATCTCATGGCTGGTATGTGCCCAAGTCGACTTTGATCTCGCATGCGATTTCTGGTCTTGGTAAATGTTTACATCAACCAAGTAATGCGTGGCTTCATATTCACACCGTGCCGACGTACGATTACGACTGATGGATGCGATTACTGATTTAAGAATTTCGTTGTTAATTAATTTCTCCGTCAAACCACCGTGTTTCCGGCAGGCCGTGTGTCTCTGGCCCTGGGTCCAGTTCGATCACGCTGATCTCGTCTATCCAGTTTTGACTTTGTATGGAGATCGGAGCAGATCGAAGCCCTAATTTAAGAACTATCATTGATTATGGAGTAAGGATCTGTAAGCATCGACCTTGTCTATAAATTGAGGAACACCTCCAATTATAACCATCGACTTTGTTAGACTAACGTCAAAGGTTTCAAATCAAATAAAAAATCGAGCTGTTATAGATTAGTATACTTTCAAAAGTACGAACGGGGATAGCCTGAGAGGTTGCTTGTGAAAAGTGTCTTTGAAACGCAAATGCTTTTGAATTGGAATTTATACGGGGGTTGATTATTTGGAGTAGCTGTCAGGACCGCATTATCTAGTTAACCAGTTGAACTACCATGTGTGTTTTAGGCAGAAAATTATCAAAGATGACCATGCGCTTGACAGTAAAGTGAGTCTGTTACTATATTGGGGGATCAATCTGCTACTGCTAGTGAAATACATTTTCTGAAGAAAGTGCATTATTTATGTGTCCTTTATGCTTTCTATAAAGCACTTTATTAATAAAGTATGTCTGATTTTTGTGATCACTTCCTTTTCGTGTTAGGTAATAGTTCAGTATCCTGTAATGGAGCAAGGTTCATCATCTTCTTCTGTTGTGGGTACTGGACATGTCTTGAGCATTTTGATCATGTAGTCACGATCAGATAAATTCATAAAACAATATCATCTTTTTTTAAAGTAGGAGTAGGTTAGAAGTATAGAGGCCAATAGAGACGTACTGCTCAATCCTGAATATGATGCCAGATTGCCTGTGGCCAATCAGGAGAATCGATCACTAACCTATTCATCTTCTTTATTCAGATCATAGTAACCTATTCATGGTGGACAGAGATGAGCAACTAGCTAGCCAGTAAAATAAAAAGGATGTATTCAATTAGGAGTAGTATTCATTTTCAATTTTATGGCGTGAACAATGCAGGTATAATTAACGTGATTGGACGGGCTGGCGATGTCACATAAGAAAATAGTATTAAAGATGGGGTGAGTTGGCCACGTACGCAACCACCTACGCAGGCAACTTAATCAATGGTGAATCCATTGGACCAAGTTGTATTAATTGTTTTCGCCCTACTGACATCGCCACCGATTAATGGACAAACTGTCGAGATCGATCGACACAAGCTGATACGGAACGCTACACTGGAAACGGTTTCACTCGGGTAACCATGTTTCCATATAGGAGTCTATGCATGCTTAGTTCCAAAATACAGCAAAGCTACCAGCCTACCACTGTCTACCTTCACGAGGTCACATGGTTACTTTAGCTCTTATCCCTACCACTGTCTACCTTCACGAGGTCAAGTCACATGGTTACTTTAGCTCTTATCCAATGGAGCATGTTTCTTCGCTATTTTTTCTTTATGTTGAAGACATATCAATTTAGTCTGTTGGATGAAAAATCAACAATGGATGGAGGGTCAAGTCACGTGGTGACTTTACCTCTAAAGGTAGAGTAATCGGTTCCGAGAAGACTGTGTTGCAGTGCCGCCATTGTCGTAAAGACACACACCTCGTCTCGTCTCCAAAAAGACCTAAAGTACAGATTGTATGTGACTGCTCTTTGGACATTTCTAAAGTTTAATATAAAGTCGTCTTGTATCGTTTTGGGAGAGTGAGCTAAGGGCTCAACAAGTAGGATTAGTAAATCACTGGGAAAACACAATGGGGCTGTGCTGTACAACAAGTTGTTCAGCTGCAACTGAAACGTTGTTGCAGCTAAAGACAATCATTCAATTTCAGAAAAAAAATTTGAGCAAACGCTGCAGCATGCAGCGGTGCAAGCACCTGCTACTGTGATTGCTGCTGCAGCGCTGCTGTATGTAGCTCCTCCGAACAGCCCCAATATTATTAAGGTTCCAAAGGACATCACGTAAATATCATCCTGAAAAGTTCTCACGTTTACTTAGTTTCTCGACGCATCATGGCTTGAACAGGTTAGAACAAGCCATTATAATGATGGTTTGATCGGGCAACCGGGCTTCTCTTGTGGTGGCTTCACGCATCATGCTAGTATTTCTAAGAGCATCGTCAAGAGTCCTCCAAAATAGATCTTAATATCAGTTCTTGACTTCTTTAACAAAAATTAAACTTCAACAGCCATTCTAAAGTTCTACCAAAAATAGAAGAACCCATCTTTAGTGTTTCTGTTACCCAGAGGGGGGGAGGAGGGGGAGGGGGGGTCTCCTCTCCTCGCCCCCAATCTTCTCTCCTGCACCGCAATTGCCGCAAAATTCTACAACGCTCTGGACTCTCGCACTTTCTTATCCCGTTCATGGGCCGCTCTTTGACTCCCGCGCGCCCTCGCCCTCCTGTCGCGCCAACAGAACGGAATCCAAATGATGGAAGGAGACAGAGAAGGGAGATGAGACTCTAGGTGTGATGCGACAATGGAGGGAGGCGGAGGAGAGTGGCGGCGACCTCTGTTGGACACTGCTAAGCAGAACATAATCCAAATGATGGAAGGAAGCAGAGAAGGGCGATGTGACTCGGTTGGTGGTGGTCTAACACGGTAGGGGAGGGAGGCGGCTGAGGAGAGCGGCATCGACATTGCTGCGCGCAACCAAGATGGATTGTGTGGTGCTGATCCTAGCGTGAGAGGAGCAGGAGATCGATGGATGAGCCACGCGCTCGGTACCACGCCATGTCGCCATACCGATGTTGTCGAACGATCTGCGTAAGGTGGATATTGCGATCGCGTAGGCAAGAGGTGTCGCGCTGCCAGATGTTAGATGAATGATTTATGTTGGTAGTTTATAGGGTGGCCCACTTTTTAATTATACCAAGTTTAGGCCATCCACCGGAGACAATAATTTTTGTTTTGAACCCCATACATGGTTATGAATAAAAAAATGTTTGGTGATGAAAATTTTCTTGGTGATGCTCTAAGCTGAGCCAAGTCTCCTGCCTTTAGTAGATGATACACCCCGCAAGACCACTCTCTCGACTAAGGTGGTTACTTAACTCTGACGTGTAGGTACAAAACCACTTATCAGTTATATTTTAAAAATCCAAACCTCCATTATTTTAGAGAATGGGATCGTGATGATTCTTGTATCCGACGAAGACATGGTAGCACTGGCTTGAAAGGTAGCTTGGCGCATGAAACCACTTTCTGGATAGATGATGTATTAAATGTTTAGTTTGTTTTTAAACGAAATATTATCTGTTTAGTGATGTCGAAATTGTTGTTTTTTGGTGCCATTCAAGACACATAACTATGTAAATGGAACCACTTTCTAGATAGATAATGTATTTATCTGTTTGTTTTTAAGCGAAGTATTATCTGTTTAGTGCAGTCAAAATTATTGTTATTTGGTGCCATTCAATATACTCCCTCCGTCTATGTTTGGTCTTCGTATAAGCCATGTGCAGCAAGAGCGAGACATTTAAGCTGCATCGAACCAACTGCATCAGCCGTCAAGCTTCGTTTGCTCATGTGCTGCATGTAGACACCTCTCCCAAGACTCCACTGCATGCATGCATGCATGCAGGTGGGTGTTTAACTCATACACAGAAAACAAATAGTCTAGTTTAAATATATAGATCATTTGAAGATAACTTAAAAAAATAAATATGTAGATCATCTAGAGATATAGGAAGTACATAGGTACCGGTGGAGAGACAAGCCTAGGACAACTTTTACCACTAAGAGCAGGTATAATATGGGTGCTAAGTCGGCTCCAAAAAATTTAATGTTAATTTGACAGAAAGAAAGTAGGGGAGAGAAAATAAGTGAGTGGTTAATTTGGAGCCAGACTACACACACAAACTAAGATAAGAGACCACTTAAAAGACAAAAAAAATAGTGATGATAGGATATATGAACAATATAATATTATTATCATGAGAGAACAAACTAAAAAATTAAAGTCTCTTGTCATATACATAAGCTACAAAATTATCTGTGCATGACATAAAATGAAATTAGAGTCAGCAATGGATGCTACTATTGATTCTGCTTTAAACTACCAATATTGTCTCTACTATTTGTTGTCTTTATTATAGCTAGTAACTAGTCCAAATCTATACCTCACTCATCCCAATAATACAACCAAGTCCTTTTATCTCTCTTTTTAATATCGTGCAAAAGCTAAAACTTATTATATTATAGACAGATGTAGTAGTATAGAACTGGAGGGAAGGGAGTAATCTTGTGAAATCTTGGCTCCACCTCTATACATAAACTATGTATAAAAGAGAGAGTATAACTCACGGCGAGTTATTTTAAGCCCGATAATAAATATTTTCTCGTTTTTCATTAGCATACTATAAACGATGTGTTTTGTGCGAATACTTTCTATTTAGAAGTTGTTTTAAAAATAAAATAAATTTTAGGAGTCAAATTTTTAATAATTAATACTCAATTAATCATACATACTAATTATATTCCTTATTTTGTGCACGACTAATAATCTATTTCTGATCTCTATTTAATTAGAGGTCGACGGTATAATTTTTCTAGAGTCTTACTGAGTACAAAGTCTGAACTTACATATAGACACATGCCCTTTACACACATGTACACACCCAATATCACACTCACATATCTATGCGCAAGCTAAATCATACATCTATACTCACATTCATAAGCCTGTCTTGAAGAGATGGTTTCGGATACTAATTTCCAGCGTGCGTTGAGAATTCTCTCAAAATTCGTTTTCCAAGGGTTTGAACCTCCAATCGAGGCATACCTTTTTTTTCTGTAAGATCACTTTGCATCGGAAATGATCCCCTAAATTGCCTTGCTGCGATCTCTCCGTCGGACTGCGATTCCAACTTTGATAACCTGCCGTACGTCGGCAATTTTGGCCGGTTCCTCCTGTCCTTGCCTGTACCATCAGGGTTCTTCATCCACGACGCGGGACCGGTCCGCGATTCGTGGATCATGTTTTCAATCAGCTGTGACCCGAGGCCTGCATCGAGTTCCTCGTGCTTCAATTCCTTCGTGGCTGTCACATTGTGTCAGTGTCGATCACTTGTGGGCGACGAAAATGCCATGGCCTTTTTTTTTGGGGCAAATCTTTGCGAGATTCCGGCAAAGATGGGCACATCCACTATAACCATCTTTCTGTAAAGCTTGTTTGCTGCGAAGAGTGAATTGCTGTGTCATGTTGCCAGCTTTGCGTCGAGAAAATCTCCGGCGCACGTTCCATAACTGGGATACTCTTTGAATTCCAGTGGGTGATGATATGCCGCTATGCAACTATGCAAGAAGTACTACTGGTTGGGTGCCGAGGTGCCCAGTGCAACCACCACGTGAAAATTCTGGACATTGAGAATGTCTGTATAATCACAGCAAAACACATTTATCAACCGATTTAGCCCCACAACCAACCAAACACTGTATTGAAAAGTAGTCACTTGACAACTTTTTTGTGGCTGCGGGCCTGCGGCACATCAATGGACGGTGGTGGTGGGTCATGCGGCAGGTTAAAGATTTATAGTCGTCTACTGTGCAATTAAGCATTGGACATGCATAACATGCAATTATTATGTTTTGAAGTAGTGACATATTCGATTCTAATTTGATGTAGCTCTCTCGTCTCTGTAAGGGCACGTACAAAGCTCTATTTGTAGGCTCTCTCCATTGATATACAAGTATTTGCAGGCAAAATCACTAAGCTAGAAAAGAGAGCAAATAGAAGGCAACATCACGTAGCTAGAGGAGAGATGCATGTTTTACGTAACAACGACTCAACATTATTTTGCTACCGGGGAGGAAAGAGGAGGAGAGAAAGTGTAATAAAACAGTATTTTTTTTTGCATGTATTATAAGAGTTCCTCTTGCTGTCTTAACTTCTATCTTCATTCCGAAATATAGCATGCTAATATTTGGTTTGATTCCTTCTCATACTAGGAATAATTCGGAATCTATGCAGGGGCATCCAGATAGCATACACAAAGAGAGCTTGACATGGGCCCTTAGTCATACATATGAATTAACGAATATTTTTTTTACAATGCTAACTATGTTCCAAAAATAGCAACCTAATACTTAATTTGAAGATCTCTAATACGACCAATTTGGACTGTCAAATTGAGTAATAGGTTGCTATATTTCAGGATGAAAGTAAAATTGTAAAAGATTTGTCTTCTAATTCATTTATATTGACTAAGAGCACCTCTAACAAAGACTCTAAATAAGGCCCCTAACTGGTTTTAAGGGGTTAAAGAAAAAAAATCGATGTCTAGCAAGACCCATATTAAAGCCCCTAAGATAGGAAGGTCCTCGTATCCTCCCCTCAGCCCCTATTCTGAATAGTATGTGCAAATTTAGTAAATTTTGTATTTATATTGTATAAAAAACTTTGTGTATGTTGTCTATGATTTTATTTAATAAACATTTTTACTTGAACATTCATGTAGTGTTTAGCATATATTATTTTTGTGTTTGAAATGTTAAATTTAAATTCAAATAATGATGTTCCAAATTAAATTTTAAATATGGCTGAGTTCTACACGTTAGAAATATCCATATTTAAATTATCGTGGTGTTAAACTAGATGTAACATGTATATATCTATATTGACATACAAGATAAATAAATTAGGGGATAAGAAATATGAGCTATTGCTGAAATTAAAGATATATTTTGGATTTATAAAAAGTAAGAGCAGCCCTCGTGTAACCTTTAAAAGCTTTAATATAAAAGCTATTGTTAGAGATGCTACAAAAGCCTCTCAAATCCTACTTTTATACATACCTTAAAGACCAGGGCATAATTCTGCACGAGACTTGTATGGTGCACAGGACGCATTTAAGATAAACCTTTTAAAAAATTCCATGTAAACACAATACCTTACTAATGGGCGATTGGGCCTATAGCCTAGTGGTTACAAGAGCCTCAGTAGCACCTGAGGTCCTGGGTTCGATTTCCTATGAAAACGAATCTTCTAGAATTTAATGGCTTTGTACGACAGTGAGACGTCCGTGGTGACTTCGTCAATCTCAAAATTTTGCCGACACAGTTTTCGGAGATGCTTACAGGATAGCCGGATAGGGTTTACGTGTGTACGTTCCTAGGGTGTTCATAGGGTAAGAGTACGTACGTTACATGTGTCTAAATTATACTGTGCAATTCATAGGGTAAGAGTACATACGTTACATGTGTCTAAATTGTACTATGTAATTCATAGAGTGTTCATAGGGTAAGAGTACATACGTTACATTGTCTAAATTGTACTGTGCAATTTTTTTAAGATAAAAAACCTTACTAATGGTACTACCACGCACTTAAATAACGACATTAAAGAGAAATGATTAGCTTCCGCTGATTCTATTGATGCCCTCGTTGACCAACAGGCAACAGCATCTTAACTCGAGGGAGACGACAATAAAGGCAAACCGCACCGAGTAGGACAAATAAGGCCACGTCTAGGCCGGGTTTATTTTTAAAAAAATTTTACCAAAAATATCACATGAATGTTTAGATATATATTTAAAGTATTAAATATAGATTAATAAAAAAGCAAATTACATATTCCAACTGTACAGTACGAGACGGATCATTTGAGCCTAATTAATCTATTATTAGTACATATTGTTTACTGTAGCACTTATAGCTAATCATGATGTAATTAGCCTGAAAAGATTTATTTCACCGTGTACAATCAAAATAGGTAATTTGTTTTATTATTAGTCTACGTTTAATACTTTAAATATGTTTCCAAATATTGATGTAATATTTTTTGGCCAAAAATTTTGGAATCCAAATACACCCTTAGTTCCAAGAAATTTTTAAGACTAGGTGTCACATCAGACGTTTGATCAGATGTCGGGGGATTTTTGGACAAGAATGAAAAACTAATTTCACGGCTAACCAGGAAACCACGAAACGAATCTTTTAAACCTAATTAATCTGTCATTAATGCATGTGACTTACTGTAATATTTATGGCTAAATATGAAAAATTGGTCCCAAAAGATTCGTCTCGTAATTTATTTTAATTTTTATCTATATTTAATACTTCATACATAAGTCTGATTTTTTTAAAAAAAAATTAGAAACTAAACAAGGCCTAAGCGACACACGTTAGGGAGAACCTAACCAGTAATCCACTCAACAAAAGACTGCTCGAAAAAATTATACTTTATAGTGCTGAGAGAAGTTGTAAATTTGTAATTACTCCACGGTCGAGTCTAAAACCTTGCAAACACAAATACACTTGTAAGCAGCAAAAAGGGCAAAATGAAGGTGTAAAAAGAATCAAATACACTGGTTCTCCTCTCTCGAGTCGTGAGCAAAGAGCATCACAGCAAAGTTACATACATATAAGCAGCAAAAAGGGCAAAATGAAGGTGTAAAGAGAATCAAATATTTGCAGCTCCCTAACCATCTGATTAAAGAAAAGATGCTATCAAGGGCGTTCAAATGAATATTCCAAATACATTGTAGTGAGCAAACAGTAGTAACATACGTCGAGTTTTACATGGAAGAAAGAATTCGGCATTTTTAAGACGAGCAGCACGACGACTTCTGGTTGACAGGCTGCCCGCGGATCTGCACGGTTGGTGGCCTTGCATTTGCAGCGGCTGGTTGGCTAGCCATCCTGAAAATAATGACAGGAGTAAAATTTACCCGGATATCAGGGTAATTACGAGCTACACAGGGAGAGATTTAATGCTGTACCTGTCCTTGATGGAAGCGGCCATAGCCATAAAGGCCTGCTCCACATTAGTGGCGTTCTTGGCACTTGTCTCCATAAATGGGATGCCCATCTCATCAGCAAAGGCCTGCAGTATGTTTCAACCAATGTAAATGTGGAAAAAAAAAACACATGATGTTCCTGACCATGAGGTATTGCCAGCCTATAAACATCTGTGACTTTGGAGAGCTTACCTTAGCTGTTTCAGATGACACAACTTTGTTGGCAGTAAGGTCGCTCTTGTTCCCAACAAGGAGCTTGTTAACATTGTCACTGGCATAACGATCAATTTCATTCAACCACTGCTTCACATTGTTGAAGCTTTCTTGGTCTGTCACGTCATAGACAATCTACATGTGCACGATAAAATACAAATAGTTACATGAATCGGACAAAATGGATAAGAATTAGACGAAAATCATGGTTGGTTCATCCAGCCAACTTACAATAATTCCATGAGCGCCTCGGTAATAGCTGCTAGTAATGGTCCTGAAACGTTCTTGCCCAGCAGTATCCCACTGTAATAATTGGGGAACTTTATAAAAATTATGCAGTAATACTCATACGCTAGTCCTATCAATGTTTTCAACAATATATTCACAAAATATTTTGACTGCTGCTCCACTACAGATAATATTGCTATACATCTTACCATGTTGAATGTACTCATGTATGTTTGTTTAATACTTAAAACCAAAATTGTTTCTAAATAAACTGGAAGGTTTGCCATCTGTGACACAATTTTGCAACAATAGTTGATATAGGTGCTAAAGCACTCCTTGTGTCAAATTGGCAATCCAATTTTTGATTTGATACAACATACTTGTCAGAATTGAGATTTAAATACAACGTTCAGTGGTTAGTTGCATGTTTGATATAGTTTATTTAGATAGACAGTTATGATGAGAACCCATCAAATCCAAATATTGCCACAGCTGAACAAAAACCATAACAATTTTCACAGACCATCAATGAAGAGCAAAACTCACTCTTAAGAACTTCCATAAAACTATTGAATCTAATGTGACCCAAGCGAAATTTCAGAGCTAAACAGATGCAAATTTTCTCCTACAGTATTGACACATAAACTTCAGGAAGTATCTCTGACAACATTACAGCTGAGGTTGCATGATATTTGTACATTCTTATTTGTAAATTTATCTACTGAAAGGAAATAAGGCATGGGAAAAATGTAGCACAGTAATCTTACGATTTGAAGCTTGATTGTCTTTCCATCCTGCTCTACTGTCCGTATTTTCTGTAAACACATTATAGAACTTACTGATTATTTGCTACAAAGTAAATTTAACTCCAATGTAAATCAACGGCAAGTTCCCTTACAAAATCAACTCCAATTGTGCTGATGTAGCTGTCCAAGTATGAGTCATCCTAATCACAGGAGGCAAGCACATCAATAACATTCATTGTCTTATTATCTATGTAACAGAAAATTAGTAAAGGATTCAAGGTTCAATTAAGCAAATAACTTTCTATAGCAATAGTGAGATATGGTGCTACAATAGACACCATGCTGCTACCAAAGCACATTGGCATGTATCATATGCAAGATTATTTATTCAAGGTATTGTCGATGCAAAATTAGCGGAGACAGTAAATTCATACCGCAAATCTGAGAAGCAAGCATGATTTCCCAACACCAGAATCACCAATGAGTAGAAGTTTGAATAGGTAGTCGCTGAAGTTGACAAAAAAATGCTATCGTTACGGTAGAAGTACATCAACAAAAATTACAAGCACATGAGTGTGCCAGCTTCCTTCAGCTCAACAACATACTCCTAATGTAGTGGGAATTATTTACAATGCAATGCTATCTTTCCAAATCCTGGAAGTCAACTTCCATTTATAATGTAACATCAAATCATGACCTGAATAACATTATTTGAAAAAGAAAAGCCAATAGAGCCATTGCATTATTTTGAGTCTCCTTGGGTATGTAGGAGGAACATACAAATACTACCTTTGGTGATAGGGAATAGGGAACGACTTGCTAGTATCAGATAAAGTTCAGCATGCTTTATACCATTATCCGAACAAAACCAATATTTTTACTATTAAAAATTATGATATCCAAGTGCAAGTATGGAAATCCATTCACTACTCCAGCTAATAAATTGGCGCACATTTGAGGCAACATTTAAAGCAAATTCCCGGTCGAATACAATCCAGTTCACAAAATATAATCCACGATCAGGTTTGATAGTATGAACAATTGATCATATTGTGATAGCGCGAGCGATTGCCAATCCCTTTATAATTCCGGTAATCCCCCCAGCCCCCCGAATCATCACAACCTCAGAACGCACGCGACAGCAGCCACGTGTGCGCGCTCCTCAGAACCACATGCTAGAACACGAATCCCCTAACCACTCCGACCAGATCCAGATCCAAAGAGCGCAAGAGATCCACCAGCGCCCTCCCGCTCAGATCCGATCGGAATCCCAAGCCAGCCAAGCAGCACGGTGAAACCCCGGGAGATCACGGAAGAGCGCGCGAACCACGAGAAGAAAGGATGGAGGAGGAGAGGGATCGGAGGCCTTACTACTCGGGATTCATGCCGGACGGGGACGGGAAGTGACCGCGACGCTCGCCCTGGATCGCCCGCCGCTTCTTCGAGCAACACGGATCTGGACGGAGGGAACCGGAGGATGAGTGTGGCGTTTGCGTGCCGCGTGGAAGTAGGAGCCTTTTTGCAGGGGGCGGAACGATAAATACCACGGCTCGGAAGAAGAGGGAGGAGGAGGGAGCGAGAGCCGCACGCGGGCCGCGCGCTTGTGGTTGTGACGTGGCGTGTGCCACAGGCCGGGTGGCGGCCAGGCGTTTGCTTCGGCGCGAGGGAAGGGAACTTGGCGGGTCGTGGCGGCCGTGGTCGTGGAGGCCCACTCGCTACGCGTTTGGATTGAGTTTTCTTAAAACTAGATGAAAACGTGCACGTTATTGCGATAATATTTATACGATAAAAATAATATAATTTTACTTTATGATATACAATATGTCTATATTACATTTACAATATAATATGCACTCCTAACAATCTAA
The DNA here is from genome assembly GCA_000325765.3 of Leersia perrieri. Taxonomy (NCBI): domain Eukaryota; kingdom Viridiplantae; phylum Streptophyta; class Magnoliopsida; order Poales; family Poaceae; genus Leersia; species Leersia perrieri. The sequence continues at coordinate 18,634,985 of CM002480.1, read as the reverse complement.
AAATCATTTGTACACATATATATGTTTTATGCAAACAATAAATTGACCGTCCAAGGACTTAAAAATAATTAAGATAGTATGGCTTAATGAGACAAGGAACGCTTACTAGTTTGATGAAAACTAAAATTAAAAATGAAGTAATATGGCTATATGACTAATATGAGAGAAGCGAAAGAAGCAAAAACAATTTGGACCATAAATTGTATATTCAATGGCAAAAAACAATTGAGATGATGTGGTTTAATGAGAGAAGAGAGAAATGACATTAACTACAGTTAGTGGGGATTAATTATATAGTATATATAGATATAGATAACATAGAAGCAAGTTTGTTCCTAGATTTATATTAAGAATAAGAAGAGAATTAATCTATTTTATCTTAAAAAAATTGGACCTAAAAATACGGTTGTATCTTCTATGTTGTTTTTGGTAAATTCCACAACAATGACGTACGTCAGTCTTCGTTGTGGTTTTAATTGCTAGAAGGGTTTTGGTGTGACATCGCCTTTTAATTTTTGGTACTCAATGCGGGAGTTCTAGCTGTTTTTTCTTTAATTAACACTGTAACTGTTTGGTTTGAGATTAACCTCCGCGACGAATTCGTGTTTCAAAATTTGAATATGAAAACACAGTAATGCTCTCCATGGGAGGTTATTAGGAAAAAAGCAAAGGAAATAAAGGAGAGAAATAAAAAAAAATGCCTTCACCAATACCAGGCTACTTGTCGCTAGTGGCGGTTGGAAAGCGTTCGTGCATTAGACATACCTAGGAAGGGTGAACAGTAGTAATTCATGTATAATAATACTTGCTCCTGTATTTTCTTACGGCATAATCTATAGGGGTCCTCTAGGATGCTTTTCCTTCAATCTAATGCCTTATTAATCCTCACTCGGTTTTAAAATCTAGGACGTTTTGATTTTTTCATACAACATTTGATCATTTATCTTATTAAAAATTTAGTATAATTGAAAAGAATAAGTTATGCTTGAAATACTTTTGATATAAAGTAAGTCACGAACAAAATAAATGAAACTTGCACAATATTTTAGATAAGACGAATAGTCAACGTTGTAAGAAAAAAAATCAAAATGTCTTACATTATAAACGAAGGAATAAGTAGACATGCTAAGGATATGAAAGCCAGAGACATTAGAATATCTCCAAGACCATGGCTAAATAACTACATATAAGATTTTAACAACTATTAGAGAAAAAAAGACCATCCGATGGCTAAATGACTACGTATATAATTCTAGATAGTCTGTTTGCATTGCAGCGACTGCCAGCCAGCAGGGCTCACACCCTCCTCTCAGTCATATTGCTTCTTATCCCTACAGCATTGGTCTCACTCTCCAGTGCCCACATCCACCAAAGCCGCCAACTCACCAAGGCCCTCCACCGTCCCGAGGGCACAAAAGGCATCACATGGCTCAAGGTGATCGAAGCTCAGCCATCTATGGGGAAAAAGTGCACCACTCCGTCGCCAGCTCCATGTTGTTTCTTTGAGACAATTTTTTTTTATATCCCTAAATTATACATCATCTCATGTATGTCTCTGATTTTTCATTAGGCTTAGCAACGATACGAGACGAGGTCGGGTTAGAGCAGAACGGCCCCAACTCCAACCCTCGAATTCCTCCCTCCGCCCTACCCCCGAAGTGAAGTTTGGTGTGGATTCCTCACCTGCCCTATGCCCCTACAGGGCCCTGCAACCCCCCAGAAGCGATGGCGTGGGCACTGACTTGGAGCACGAAGCAGCGGCATGGGATCTAGCATGGACAACAACACACTGACAAGGGGTGGCGTCTGCTCCTTGCTCGCGGGCAGGATGATGATGAGAGGAGGATGGGAGGGGGTGAAGGGGAGTTAGTTTTTTTTTCTTTGAATGGAGTACAACAACAACGGTCCTTAAACTTATACGGGTGTGTCATCTAGCTCCACAAACTCTCAAAACGTATTTTCAGGTCCCTAAACTTGCTTTGGTGCTTATGAGTGGTCCAATCTGGCTCGGACCTGCTTCACGCGCTGACGTGGCATGCTATGTGGCAGCTGGCATGTAATTACAATTATAAAAATAGGAAATTATGGGATCCACAGGTAATAACACATGAAAGAAAAAGTTTCCTCATATCTCCTTCGTCTCTCTCTATATATCTCCTCGGCTCTCTCTCGCCGGCGACCCAGGCCGTGGACACCTGCCTCCGACCACCCCTCGTCACCCACCTGCTCATCCCAAGATGCACGCACAGGAGATCGAGGGAGCTCCGGATACATATGACATCAGCTAGCGCTGGAGACGAGCATGCATCCACCAGCAGATAGTGCCGTCGAGTGCCTTGCTGATCAGCATGCAGGTACATGATACCTGTCGCCGTCTTCTCCGGCGTCGGCACGGGCGCACGGCGATCGTCTCGTCCCTGTACACGCACCGCCCGACGCTGTCAGATACGGACGTTGCCATCAAGATGTGCGCGCCCTGCGCCGGCCACCACGTTTCCGCACTCCCTCGTTGTTGTCTGCCTATGCCTATGTTGACGGCTTCGGCCACATCCCGGATGGGCAGTCGACGTACGACGCTCGCGCGGCTACATGACTTTTGACTGCATGAGAATGGCGAGGCTCATGATCAGGATCTCGATCTCCCGTATTGCGTACAGTATGTGCGTGCATGTGTACGCGCCCGTATTGCCGGAGTGGTAGAGCCCAAGCCGATACATACGTACTTGTATGTGTATCAAACTAAAAATGCATGCAGCAACATCACATAAAGCCATAAAGGGCTCAATCTCAGCGTCAGCGAGCGCGATAGGGTGGCTGCAGCCCCTCTCCGCTGTGGCTCACGTTAGCATGCCACGTTGGCCCATAGGATGGGGTCATGTCCCGTTTGGACCACTCATAAACGCTAAAGCAAGTTTAGGGATTAAAAAAGATGACACACCCGCACAAATTTTTTTTAATTACACAGTACAACTCACACACTCACAACGCACGCACACTCACCCCTATGAACGCACGCACGCAAACCCTACCCCTATGAGCATCCTCGAAGACTGAGCCGGCAAATTCTTGAGATTGACGAAGTCACCATTGGCGCCTCGCTGTCGACGGGTACGTCGCTCCCACTGAAAGCACAAAGCCGTTAAATCCTGAAAAATTCATTTCTACGGAAAATCGAACCCAGGACCTCAGGTGCTACTAAGAACCCGCACAAGTTTTAGGACCGCCACTATACTTCACTAACTATATAGTATCGAGCTATAAATTTCAGACTTTTAAAAATATCATGCATCTTCAAGTCCCCATGGATAGACTTCCATCCCCTATGTGGGGAAATACGCCCCACCTCTGCCCTCGTAAGGACAGATCCCTAGCCGCAACGGATAAATTGTGAAGCCTATTTTTTATTTTATTTTGATCCCTTCCGTGCTAATTTGGACTGTTATATAAGTAAGCGTTGAAGTGAGTAGTCAACATGTAGAGAACTGAATGGCCAAATGGAGATTTAGAGCCAAATTTAGCACTAAGAAGCTAACCTGCACTAAGAACTCAATCCGTAAAAATCTATGGCTACCTTCGAATCACAATGTATTTGAACAGGCCTCTATACAACTATATATTTTAGGAGAAAATACAGAACAAAGTACACGTCAGGGAGAAAAATAATTGGACCCAAGCACCCAACCAGTTATCACTCAACAAAAGACTGACTGCAAAATTTACTTTCCAACGCTGCGAGAAGATGTAAATTTGTAATCAGTCCACGGTCGAGTCTAAAGCAAACACATAATACCTGTACGCAGCAAAAGTGCAAAATGTAAGCGTGAAAAGAATCAAATACCAGTTCTGCTTGCTCCTCTCTCGAGTCGTGAGCAAAGAGCAAAGGAAAGTTACATATTATATATTTGCAGCTCCCTAACCATCTGATTAAAGAAAAGAAGCTATCAAGGGCGTTCAAATGAATATTACAAATACATTGTAGTGAGCAAACAGTAGTAACATACGTCGAGTTTTACATGGAACGAAAGAATTCGGCTTCTTTAAGACGAGCAGCACGACGACTTCTGGTTGACAGGCTGCCCGCGGATCTGCACGGTCGGTGGCCTTGCATTTGCAGCGGCCGGTTGGCTAGCCATCCTGGAAATAGTGACAGGTGGGATTTCCGTTACTAAATTAACCCGGATATCAGGGTAATACGAGCTACACTAGTGAGGGATAGATTTACTGCTGTACCGGTCCTTGATGGATGCGGCCATAGCCATGAAGGCCTGCTCCACATTTGTGGCGTTCTTTGCACTTGTCTCCATGAACGGAATGCCCATCTCATCAGCGAAGGCCTGCAGTATGTTTCAACCAACGTTAATGTGTGAAAAGAGTAACAAGTACATTGTGATCATGACGAAATTGCCAACCTAGAAACATCCATGACTTTGCAGTGCTTACCTTAGCTGTTTCAGATGACACGACTTTGTTGGCTGTTAGGTCGCTCTTGTTTCCAACAAGGAGCTTGTTAACATTGTCACTCGCATAACGATCAATTTCATTCAACCATTGCTTCACATTGTTGAAGCTTTCCTGGTCTGTCACGTCATAGACAATCTACATGTGCAAGAAAAAATGCAAATAGATTTATGAAGTGCACAAGACGGATAATAATTGGCAGAAAATAATGGTTGGTGCATGTGACCAACTTACAATAATTCCATGGGCACCCCGGTAATAGCTGCTTGTAATTGTCCTGAAACGTTCTTGACCAGCAGTATCCCACTGTAACAATTAGAAAACTGTTTAGAACTTAAGTAGCAGTCATATTCCTAGAATAGCCCTATCGGTGTTTCCAAAAGAAAAAAAAAACACCAAGCAATTGGACATTGCTCCACCTCAGATAATAGGCATTTGGATTGCATTTCAAAAAGTAAAATGCACTAGTTAGTTTTATACACAAAATTAAATTACTGATCTCTAAATAAATTGGAAGATTTCTCAGCAGTAACACAATTTGCAAGAAACATTGAAGATGCATCGCAGCACTCCAAATGTCAAAATGCCAATTATTTGATAAATAGTAGTTTGCCAGAAGAATTCAGATATAAATGCAACATTCAGTATTTAGACGCAAAGAAGGTGTTACACATGTACTTAGATATAACGATCATACAGTTATAATGGAAAATCCACCAAATCTGAATCTTGACACAGCTGGACAAATCATAAAACCATAACAGTTTTCACCCAACAGAAACTGCTCTCAAGAACTTTAGTGAAACTCAAATCTAATATTACCAAGCAAATTTCACAGACGAGCAGCAGTATTTTTTCGTTCTACAATGTTGGAACATTTCTCCAACAGCATTATAATGAACTTCCATGATAACCATCGCATAATAGCTGGGCATTTTTATTTGTGAATTTATTTGTCTAGTGAAAGTTAAGTCAAATAATATTTTTAGATCGTGTATCATTAAGTCAAATATACTTGACAATATGAGATGATAAAACCATGAGAAAAGGGTAACACTTACAATTTGAAGCTTGATTGTCTTCCCATCCTGCTCTACTGTCCGTATTTTCTGTACACAAATTGTACAACTTATTCTGGTGCTGCAAAGTAAAATTTTTACTCCAAAGTAAATAAATGACAAGTTCACTTACAAAATCAACTCCAATTGTGCTGATGTAGCTGTCCAAGTATGAGTCATCCTAATCACAGGAGGCAAGTACATCAATAACATTCAAAGTCTACTTATCTACGAAACAGAAAATTCAGTAAAAGAACTCAAAGGTTCAAAGCTTGGTTTCTTAATATGAGTGAATTATGGGTTTATAGTATTCAATTCATGTTTATGACTAAATGGAAGGCATCCCTTGAATAATTATCTCAACTGCTTTTCTATAGCAAAAGTGAGGTATGTGCACATACAGGATAATTCATTCCAGAATGGCAAAGCATCAATCAACAATTACCATAGCAGAAAGTAGTAAAACTCATACCGCAAATCTGAGAAGCAAGCATGATTTGCCAACACCGGAATCACCAATGAGCAGAAGTTTGAAAAGGTAGTCACTGGAATTGACCCAAAAAAAAAACAGCTGGTGTTACGATAGCAGCACATCAACAAAAAGTAATATCAATTATAAGCACATGGCTGTGCCAGCTTAACATAGTCCTACTGCAGTGGGAATCATTTTTTATAATAAAATGCTATCTTTCCAAATCCAAAAAGTCAACTTCCATTTAAAACTGTAACTATCAAATCATGACCTGAACAATATGAAATACAACTAATCATGAACATTGTTTTATTTTTTTCTTTTGAGACTCCTCTAAATATGCAGAAGGAACATACAAATACCCCAAAGGTTCGACGATTGGGGGAATGAGTTGCCAGTATCAGATAAAGTTCAGCATGCTAATAATACTATCAGATCAAAACCAGTATTCCGACTATTAAAACTAGTTTATGGGTGTCAAAAACAGTATTCTGACTATTAAAACTGGTTTATGATATCCAAATGTGAGTATGGCTGTTCCATTCATAGGTCCCACGAACAATGGACGTCAGCTGATAAATTGGCGCACATTTCAGGCAGCATTAAAGCAGATTCTCGGTAGAATGCAATCCAATCGCAAACTATAATCCACACGACGAGCCAGGTTGCGCAAAGCATGACCATCAGAAATCATATCGTGATATATATAGTGCGAGCAATTGCCAAAATCCCTTTGTAATTCCCGGCCATCCCGTTTCGCCTCACAAACATCACAACCCCAGAACGCACGCGACAGCAGCCACGCGCGCGCGCTCCTCATAACCTCATGCTAGAACATGAATCGCCTAACCACCCCGCACCAGATCCAGATCTCAACCACGCAAGAGATCCACCAGCGCTCTCCCGCCCAGATCCGAACGGAATCCATGGTCAAACCGCGGGAGATCACGGAAGAGCGCGCGAACCATAGGAAGGAAGGATGGAGGAGAGGGATCGGGGGCCTTACTACTCGGGATTCATGCCGGACGGGGACGGGGGAGTGGCCGCGACGCGCGCCCTGGATCGCCTTCTGCTTCTTCGAGCAACACGGATCTGGACGCGAGGGAACCGGAAGACGGAGATGAGAGGTGGTTGTGTGTGGCGTCGGCGTGGCCGTGGGAGGTGCGAAACTAGAGGAGGCTTTTGCAGGGGCCGGAACGATAAATACCAACGACTGGGAAGCGAAGGAGAAGGAGAGCCGCGGCCCGCGCGCGTGCGGCGTGGAGTGGAGCCAGACCGGAAACCGAGCCGGCCGCGCTTGAGTTTTGACCTCCGCGAGTTTCTGCTGTTTCAATTAAACGATGATCAGTTCAGAAAAGATTAGACGATTATTGGTTCCAGTTCACTTCTTTTCGCAGGTACTTCTCTATCTTAAAATATAATAACTTAAAAAATAATTTAATTTCTCTATATTACTATATTTTAGAACGGAGTTAGCAACTATTTGAGTTTTCTAGAGATTTTAAAAGGACGTTCTATGAAAACCATTGAATCAAATGGTTGTGTATTGAGGGCCTCTTAACGCAACGATCACCCCATGACATCTGGTACTGACCAGCATGTTGCGGACTAATTATGTGGTCAATAAGATTTAAAGACTTATGCTAGGTTATAATGTATAGCAATGTTTGTCTATATATAATTTATTTATATTTCAGCGACAGCTCCAACTCGACGAGTTGGGCCGTTTGCACACAGCAGTACCATCCCAAACCACCTCGTGGTATTTGGGCCATATATAGGTCAGGTATAAGTGGGCCTAATATAAGATGGGTGGGTCAATTTTTCTATAACCGTGGATTTTCATACGACGGCTAGCTCCTTCCAAAGGACTGGTCCTCGTTTTTCTTTTTGAGTGGAGATTCTCGCTTAATTCGTAGATGCAAATTTGCCTAACTATATTTGCCACGTACCGAACGGCCAAAGATTATGAATATGTACGCTAGTAAGAAGTAACAATCAATTGGTTAGTAACTGAACTTATCGATCTAACTTAAACACAACTATCCTGTGTATCTCAACATGCATTTACGTGTGTAAGGAAACTCTCGGCTGTTGGCACGCATATTTCTGACTCCTAAGAGCATCTTCAACATAAGGCTAAAATTTTATTCCAAAAAATATTGTATTGGGTGTATATAAAATATATTAGACACAAAAATTAACCCTTACTCTAACAGTGTCCCCAAATTGCAATCAATTTATCTCACAGTTGGTGTGATTGGAAACTCCCAAAAGAGCTCCAAATCTAGCTTATTTTTGGGTCGGTATTGGGCGTGAGATAAAATTGGGAATGTGTTTTGGGCACTGTTGGAGACTAGATTTTTTGGGTATGTATTGGGCAGTGTTGGGGATGCTCTAACTAGACTGAGTGAGTAACCATCAATCCATCATTCCAGCAAATATACATGACTCTTGATCAGCTTTTCCCCAAAGAAGATCTATTGCGACTGGTTCTTTAATTCGACGGTGAAAGGCCATGGCTACGTGTTCGCTAAAAACTGTTTTTAGTCCCTCATTTATTCAAATGCCACCAAATAGTCAGAGAAATTCTAACAAATCCCATCAACAAGCGTCCAATCACCAGAAATGCCATTAACAAGTGGTAGTTCCAACAAATATCATTGTACATTGGTTCCCAGTAATGCCATCTCCATTAGGTGTCTGTTAGCAAACCTCTATTAACTGACGTGCGAAGACCATTTTACCCCTACTACAAAAAAATATCATTTCACCCTACAAGATTTTGAAGCAGATCAACAGGAAGTATGTTTGATCATGTCTTGCAAAGTTAATAGTAATTTTGAGACATAAGTTTACAATTTTGACATCATCTTTTTGAACAATTTTGACATTATTATCAAAAATATTGGAACATAAGATTAATTTCATCATTATTTTCCATAAACAATCCATGTCAATCCAAATAGATCAATCTCTCGGGATCTGCTCCACACCAGTCGTTACCACGAGAGCCGCTCCACAGCCCCAACAATCTCATGGGATCGCTCTGCCGCCGTCTGGGAGATCTGGTCCTCCCCAGCTGACGCCTAGGAAGTCGTTGCCTCCTGGGAAGCCAACGCTGCACCAGCCGCCTCCTGGGAACTCCCTGTCACTAGCACAACCTGGGAGTCCATAGCCGGCGCCGCCTCAAACTCAAATCGAGGTGCCGACGCGAGAAAATGAGTTGCAGCCGCCTCCATCGCACCGCCGCCGCCTACTTCTGCCCAGCAACTGAGATGAGCCTAACCACCACAAGGTGATGCCATGGTGTTGCCGCCACCCTCCTCTCTAGGTTTTTCAGTTTTTCCCCTTTTGCAGGTATACACACGAGACCAACAGGGTCATGCGGTGTATAACTTGAGGACAATATGGGGATTTCAAGAATTGTTGTTCTCACTAACATGATGGAATGGACGGAAACCTGACAGAGGTGGCATTACCAGGAACCAAGCGCTTGCACAATGCTATTTGTTGAAACTATCGCTTGTTGGTGGTATTTCTGGGACTCAGACGCTTGTCGATGGCATTTGTTATAATTTCTCAAATAGCTAAGAAAAGCTAAAGAGTTTCAAAGTTTCACGCAATACAAGTATATTACCCCACAGAATCTGTTACAAAAACAACTGAGAAGTTGACAACGACAACTAAACGTGAAAGGGAACGCTATAGGAGATCAAAAAGTGACGACAACACCAAATCATGATATTTGTTAACGAGGTATAGCCAGGCCTACTCCCTGGAGCAACCCTAATCCAGCATAATTACAGCGTATCAAATCAATGACCATAGCTAGTTGGCAATTCCGCCAATGGTCGTTCCCTCGTTTACCTATACTACTGCCATCGTGTGGTTACAACAAGTGTGCCACTCTATCTAAGAGAGAGTCTATTATAGAGTCTGGTTCTACTACTATATAAGACCTAGTATAATTTTAAGTCTTAATATATAACCAATTTTGTACACATATTCGATACAAAACTCTAGCTTGGTGATGAAACTCCAGAGGAGGTCCACTCATTTTCTAAAATCCAATAAGTTATGTAAAATTTTGAATAT
>CM002480.1:18607477-18624879 GCA_000325765.3 Leersia perrieri | reverse complement strand
ATATATTGCAATAAAAATAACAAACTTAACTGTGAGCCCTCCTATACTGGTTTCAGTTAAATTTGTTTTTTTATTATAATTTGTAGAAGTCTATTTTTAAAACCGAGACAACTTGGTTTTTGACATATTAAGAAAGTGAGAAAGCTACAAAGTTATATGGTGTCGATCCACGGCGCTAAAAAAGCACCAGCTAAAATACAATAGTGCTGATATTCTCGCAAATATTCCATAAGTTTATCTCGTCTTGGATCTAGGCCATCAGTTGATTAATGTTGAGTTCTTCGTGTTGAAACATCCTTCGATTCCACTCGCACCATATCTCCCAGGAAATTAAGACGAATATAGATCGCATGCCTTTCTTCTATGGCCTTGTTCCATATTGGGTCCCACCCAGACACCTTGTTAGTAATGAGTCATTAGGCATGTAGTCATCTGGCACACTACCATACCTAAACCTAGACGAAATTTTTTTTCCATACAGATCAGGTGAACGGGCAATCCTTAAAGGGGTGTTAAGTGGTTCTAAAGCAGAGTTGGCAAAATTAATTGCTTGCACACTGCGTGACCCGTAGCCATGTGAAGTCCACAACAGAGTTTGAATTTTAACTTGTGTAGTGATATGTCACCAGGAGCAAAGCTAGCCCTTTTTGTTGGGGTCAGTCTATTCGGAGGAAATTTTAAAATTCTCTAGTAAAATTGTCTTGATTTAAAGGTTTTACATGACATGCAACAGAGCCGAACCCGACGACATTTTTGGTTGGCTTAGCCACTGTATGTCACATATATATCTGTATTGCTAATTATTTTCATATATATCTATATTGCTAATTATTTTAAAAAATATTATAATTATTTAAATGACATGTAATAAAACAAGGAGATATCTCCTGAGTGTTTAAAATCCTTGTCCAGGAAAAACAATGATGTGGCCGCTGACGAGCAAGGACATGGAGGCTCTCCATTGCTCTATCATCCAAATGAAGACTCCATCGGTCAATCCACTTCATACCTGCCTATAGCAATGTTCTAGCTGTCTGTGAAAAAGATTGGGGATCCGAAAAGATTGTGAGTGCATAGTGCAAACATCAAACATGCATAATGTGTGTACACCAAACCTTCTGGTGCTTCCTCTCGTGAAATAGATTTTCTTTTTGAGAAACTTCTGGCAGAGAATAATGCTTTGGGGATCTTTTAAAAACAGAAAAGCAAGCAGAACCGCATGCAGAAGTAAGTAAATGCAACCCCCAACCGCGCAACCTAACAATCAATGGAAGCCGTTGCCTGACGGTTGTACTACTGTACAATCAATGGAAGATAAGATTTTCCATCCTACTTTGTCATCTTAGAAAGCCTTAACGCTACCCTTTTTGTAATTTTTCCCTGCTTCTTTCTTGCCTCAAAGCATTGGACTGAAAAGCACTCGGTGGATGTCACGGTTGCACCGTTGGACAAATGAAAACACTCTACTCCTATATCCAACCCAAAATAAAGCTTTGGCACATTCTAAGATAATAAATTTTGATGTCTAGGTTCGTTGTCCAGAATATGTCTCATTCATTCAAAATTGTTATATTTTAGGATGGAGTTAACTCTAATCACAAAGCCATGTTTAGCAATCTGTACTTAGTCGTGGTACTTAAAGCATTTTTTAAGACTTCACTGTAAGTCATAAGAGAAAGACGATCTAAAACTTTTAATTAGTCTGAGCTCACATAGATGATAATTTGAAAAAAAGATGATTAGTTTGTCCGTCGCAACAGCCAACAGTCCTCCACCAGGTCCACGGATCCACCAGACAAAAACAACAACAGTGTGTATATAATTTTCCCTCAAAAGAAACAGTGTGTATATAATTATATGTACAGCAAGTTCAGCAACTTGTCCAAGTAAGCGGAGTATAAGTAGAGCGGTCGCCAACCGCTGCAGACCCTGCAATTGTGCATCAAATTCCTCTTGCTTGCGTTTGCACCTGTGTGCTTGTTGTGTTCGCGCAGCTAATCTTAGCGTGTCTTAAGCGGCCAACAAAAAATGGCAGACACAACGACGGCTGCGGCGCGGGACGTGATCCACATCGAGGGCGCGCAGACGGCCGTGCCGACCCGCGTCGTGGAGCCCGGGAGGACGCGCCTCGTCGCCGTGGCGTCGCCCCCGCTCCCCGCGGACGCGCTGCAGCGTCGCGTCCGCGCGGTGCTCTACTACCGCGCCGGAGCCGACGGGAGCGGTAGCGCGTGGGAGGACGGGGTGTGGGTGAAGGAGACGCTGAGCGAGGCGCTGGCGGACCACCCGGAGATGGCCGGGCGGCTCCGGCGCCGAGGCGACGGGTCGTGGGAGGTGAAGCTGAACGACACCGGCGTGCGGCTCCTCCAGGCGACGGTGGACGCGCCCCTCGAGGAGTTCCTCGCCGCCAAGAAGAGCCTCGCGCGCCGTGAGGCCGCGCTGGCGCCGTGGACCGACGTGAACGCGGACGACCCCGACATGTGCCCCCCGTTCTTCATGCAGGTGAGCGCGAACGCATCATGCGTGCAGCGTGCGATCGGGGTCGATCCGTGGTGATAACCAACGCGAACCGACCGGTCGCATGATTTCTCTGCTGATCCTTTTCTAAAGTTGTAGTACTTTGAATTAGTATCGTCATGCCGATCGCTTGAGATGGCGTTAAACACTTGTCTCGTCTCGGTATCACGTAGGTCCAACTTAACCTATTAGGCCTACTTGTCCATCGGTTGTTTATTAGCATGACAATGATGCTTAATGTTCGTCAATCATATTCGTATAGTGATGATCGACATCGGTCCATCCGAGCTTTGATGCCAAATGAAAAGATCTTAGTTTTTGGGTCGTCATTTGTTCGAATCCTGTCGACAATAATTAGTCGCGATGATGTGAAGTTTAACACTCGCGTTTCTTACAAGTGTAACAAGTGGCACATAGGAATATTCTTCCAAGCGGTTATCTGTGCATTATTGCCGGATGCCCCTGAAGCTATTGTATTTGCAGCAACTATCTCAGTGACAGATAATCTGAGCTCTCCAGCCAAACACTATAGTACACTAGTTCTTGTACTTGTATTTTCGGTGCTTAGTTGAATGCGTGTGCCTGTATGCACGGATTTTGTGGGGTTGGGTTCTAGAATGCGTCTCACAGCACTCAACTGGGATTGAGCATACTCTGCTCTGTTGCATGATGCTCCTTGCTGGAAAGGTGTAGTCAGTTACGCCGTGAGTCATGCACTCATGCAGGTGCGAGCTAGCAACTCCGGATAGACCAGCCTCGCTGGCTGTTGCACGAGACACTTGCAACCTGGAAGGGAGTCTATGATCAGGTGTTGACATGTAGTACTAGTACGGAGTGTCTTTAAATCTAGAAGCCAGAGACATTCGTATGTGAAGTAGCAGTAGGCACCGATCACGCGAATAAATGCACATATCCCATACGACCGAGACGTGTCACCGACCACACGTTAATGTGCCACAGCGCATGTCGTTCGAAACCTCGGACCCATACATTGCTCGCGCAGATCGAGCGTGCGGCGGCATCCACACGCCACCACACACGTGCTTCATGTCATGTGCATATGGCATGTGCTCTGTCGAGCCGTGCACGGATGTTGTCATGTGTTGATAATTGATATGTGCGTTTGTATGCTTTGATATATGTTTGTGGATTTGCAGCTGACACGGTTCCAGGGAGACGGCGGGTACGCCGTGGGCGTGAGCTGCTCGCTGCTGCTGGCCGACCCGCTGTCGCTGGCGAGGTTCCTCCTGTCGTGGTCGCGCACGCACGCGCGCATGAGGGCGCAGAGCAAGGCCACCCCGCACCCCATGGCGCAGTACCTCGCCTACTTCCAGCGCCCCGAGACCAGCCGCAAGCGCCTCAAATCCATCCCCATCGACTCCTTCGCCACCGCCGCCGACGCCGCCACCGACACCGTCCTCTTCAGGACCAGTTCGGTGCCGGACGGGCACGTCCACGGTCACCGCGCGCTCGCCGCGGCGTGCGTCGAACAGGCGAGCGAGGCGATCGGGGCGGCAAAGGCGTCGCGGTTCTCGGTCGTCGTCGTCGATGCCCCCGTGCCTGCCGGTGGAGACGATGGGCAGCAGCTGGCTGCAGGGAAGACTACCATCGAGACGTGCGTGGAGGCGGTCGAGGGTGGCGGCGCCGGCACCGGCGCGGAGCTGGAAGCTGTGGAGTGGAGCGAGCTGGGGCTGGAGGAGCTGGTGATCAGGGACAGCAAGCCCGTGCATGTCTCCTACCGCATCGTGACCGGCGGAGACGAAGGGCTCGTGGTCGTGATGCCCGAGGTTGCTGGCTCGTCGTTACTCGTCACGGCCACCCTTCCCAGATAGATCAAGATGTGTGTGTTGATGCTGCGATAATGGAATACTCCCTCCCGTAAAAAAAACATGATATGCCTGTTTTTTTCCTGTATTTTGATATGCGACTTTAACAACAACATTTTATAATAAAACTATAAGATTATTTTCAATTTTCAAGACAAATCAACTTGTATCATTTATATTTTTTTCATAATATAAGTACTACTACCTCCATTGCAGAATCTAAGACACCATGTCCCTCTACCAAAATGATTTTTAATGTGTAACTGAGTAGTAAAACTTTGAGGGAGTTAAAGTTTCAAACTTTGATCGAATCTTCAATCCAAAATCCTTTATGACAGAACAGAGTAAATTACGGAGTAGTACATATATTTGTGTCTGACTACGAATGTAGCAATGGCAGAATTGTAGAGCCCGTGCTTGTCAAGATGGAAAATCAATTATATGTAAACATATTTTTTCGGAAACCAACTGCTATTGAATATATATGTAAACTAGCAAAAATGCCCGTGCATTGCACCGGGCGAATGTAATTTTATTTTATGACAAGCAAGATTGATAAAAATATGCTATCTTAAGGAACATCGAATTGTCGCCGTTGATTTTTAAGAACACGATTGACTATTCATCTTATTCAAAAAAATTTATGTAAATATTAATTATTTT
The DNA here is from genome assembly GCA_000325765.3 of Leersia perrieri. Taxonomy (NCBI): domain Eukaryota; kingdom Viridiplantae; phylum Streptophyta; class Magnoliopsida; order Poales; family Poaceae; genus Leersia; species Leersia perrieri. The sequence continues at coordinate 18,619,876 of CM002480.1, read as the reverse complement.
TTATAATTGGTTTATTACTATATATATTTTAAACATGAGCCGTATTTTTATATTTTTTATAATTTTTTTGAATAAGAGGTTTACATGTTTTCATCATCCATTGATTTTATTTCCAAAGTTTCAGTAGTCATGTGTATACATAATCCATTTTGATAGTCAAGGGGACCCATGTATTTGTATTTCGGGTTGAAGGACGAAAATTAGATTTGTTGACAAGTAAAGGGACCTCAGATAAACTTATTTCCTCCTATAACTAAAAAAATATGAAGCACATAAGGCCCAGTATCCCAGAAACCCTAGTACATAATCCTAACTCTAATTTCACCCCTCTATCCCACTCCCTCCCTCTTAGCCGCCGCCGCCCTTCCCTCTCTCCTCCTTGCTGCCGCCGCCACCCCTCCCTCTCTCCTCCCTGCTACCGCCGCCGCTCCCTGTCCCCTCCTAACTGCCATCGCTGCCCTTCCCTCTCTCCTCCCTGCCGTCGCCGCCGCTCGCTGTCCCCTCCAGCCGCCGCCGCCGATTGAGCCTGGCTTCCCTGCCGTCAACGCCTAGCAGATCGAATAGATCGGGGAGGAACCGGCCACGCAGAGATCGGGCCGGCGATGCGCAGATCGGGGCGGATCGTGCCGACACATATTGAGGGACGAGCTCCGGGCCGGCGTAGAAGCTGAGGCTGGCGTCGTCGTCGTCATGTTGAGCGGCGGCCTGAGGTCCGGATGGGGGCGATGGCGACGGGCGGCGTCGGCGGCCTGGAGCGGTGGCGGCGGCGACAGCCCGAAGTTGTTGCTGTGGCGTCAGCGGCTGCTCCAAGCGGCGAGGAGCTGCAGGCAGCAGCGACCTCGTCCACGGGAAATCGACAACAGCAGCAACGGCGTCGACCGACGTCTTAATTTTTTGGGGATTGATTTCGGGACGGACAGGGATTTTGGGGACGGAAACGGACGCTGACGTCATCATGACGCCATGATGAAGTCAGCGGCGGACGAAAATCTTGTTACAGAAAGATGACAGATTCATCTTGAACTTTTATAATAGGTAAAGATGAGATAGGGAAAAAACTATGCACTGAGTACTAACTCCGTTTTAATTAATTTTTTATTTTAACAAACCTCTGTTTGTGTATCTAGGATTAATTTTGTAAGATGCGAGATACTTAATGTTGTCTATCAATTTTAGATTTTTCTACAACCATTTAATTGATGTTCCTCTATCTGCAAATATGAGGGCCGCTTTGGTTTCAAGGAATATTGAAGGAATTTTGGAGGGTTAAGATTCCTTAGAAATTTTCCCTATAACCCTCTTTGATTTATAGGAAAGGAAATAAAAAATTTCTAATAAATGCATTCCTATGATTCCAGAGGACAAATATTATCTATGTTCCAGAACATAGTTATTTCTAACTATATGTCCTGATAAGTTTGTCCATATACATAGCTTGAATTTGCTACATTGTAGGACGGAGACAGTAACAAAGAGCATATACATCTTGTAAACTTTCCTATCACTATCAAAACACTTGATTTCTTTGTTTTCTTTTCCCTACAACACTATCAAAGGTTTTCTTACCCTTTTCATGTGCTTTGTTTTACGTAGGATTGGAGAAGCATGCCACCTTAATTCCTGTATCTTTCCTATCTATCATGTTAATCAAAGGGGCCCTAATATTTTTTTACATGACATATACACATCCACAACATATATGGTGCAGTAGGACGTGTTACATTCATACTAAAACACTTATAAATACTTATATTTATGGACGAATGGATTATTTGAGAAGTACGAAGTAAGAAGTGATAAGTACACATGCACTCAAGTCGTAAAAAATACTAACTCCATTTGTGAAAAACAGCAAGCACTCACTCTGTTTCAAATTACTTGTCGTTTTAGGTTTAACCTAAGTCAAGCATTTTAATCTTTAATCATTAATTTCTACAAGCTCGTATAGATTGACATATTTATATGTTTAGATTCATATCGACAAATATTTTCATAATATGTAAGCCACATGTTGTTAAACTGTACAGAAATCTGAAAACTAATGGTCAAGGATGCACATGTTTGACTTAAGACAAATCTAAACGACAAGTAAATTGAAACGGAGGGCAGTAGTACGGACTAATCTAGGCATAATAAATTACTCTAAGAACTTTTTAGGCGATACAAGTTGTAGATCAATGTATTGTTGGGAATATCACCGTTAGTCAATCTGAGAACAAAAACAGATCCCATTATAAACAGTAAATTAGATAGATACGTGGAGGAATTGAGGAAAAACATGCGGAGCTGATCAGTGATCATCCAGGGATTATGACCAGACCTCAGTAGTGAAACTGAAACCAAATTCATTTGGAACTCGGTGGTTTAAAAGGATTTCTACCTTTCACGAGAAAATTAAAAAGGATTTCTAAAATTCTCATCAAATTCATCCGTTCTGAAGAAGAGCGTTACTACTTTGTAGCGTCTATCACGATTCACCTAGAAGGGCCCATTTGAATCATAGGATTAAAAAATAATGGAATATAAAAAACACTTAATTTTCACAAGAATGCATGTGTAAATCTAAGGATTGCAAAACACAGAAAAAAAAACAACCGTTTGACTGGACCGCACGAAAAATACAGGAATTTAAAGTGAGAGATAGACTTAAAGAAAATTTTCCATGATGTTACACCTCATGTTAAAAATTCTCAAAGCGCATGAAACAATCCATTCCATAGGTATTTAATAGGAATCCATGTGGTCTATTCCTTATTTCGAAGGCTCCTCTATATTAAAAAAATCTATAAGATTTAAATCCTACAATTATTTAATGTTTTTATTTAAATTAAATGGGGCCTAAAAGACGATGACATGTACTCCGGAACTAGAAACACTACATTGTGCAATCATTGTTCAATGTAGTATGTATTGTTTCCAGTAAACGGGTAAGCTCACCTGCTGAGGGATGATAAGGAAAAGCTGCTAATCAATCAGTGACATGCTTATATAATATTAAGCCAGGTCAATGTACGTACATTCACTACTTAAATTAACTAGTTTGTTCAACGGTTCAACCAACATCTTTGCGTTGCACCTTTCTTGATTCTTTCTGCTATTTTACTTTGAAAAATTCTGTTCGAATTGCCTAGAACTGTCTATTTCTGAATTTGTAATCATTTATCTCCATCGCTACGGAAATCACAAGGATTATATGATGATGCAAATCTTTAAGCCAAATGATTTCTGCTAGTACCAAATAGTTCATCGATATCTCTAGGAAGAAAGGAGCAAAGAACATACTCTGTTGATCTTCAGTTGTTGTTAAGTCGCCATATTGAGAACTCACAATCTCTATTATTTAAATTGTGTGACAGCAGACAGATAATTATCAGTACAAAGTATGAGCAATGACTAGTGAATCTGCACTAACCAATTTCCTGTACGCAACAACTAAACAGTGCCATTGGCGCCGAATACGTACGGACAGATTTCAGGCAATCAGGGGCGCTGCAAAAGAGGAGAGTTGGTGCCAAGCACAACTAAACCCCAACTGCACCAAAAACTATTCAGATCACTTTAGTTAGTAGTACCCGCATCATCGCTTTACTAACCCTATATAACCCACGTTGATCGTCTGTGGACCTGCAGTCATTGGCTCATTGCACTCATTCGATCAGTGAAGTCCAGGAGTACGGCTCCAACCAGTTCGTTTTCCTGAATTTTGTCATCATGGCTGGAGTACATGGACTTGTAGCTGCAGGTATGGTAGTAGTACTCGTCGCCGCCGTCGCGCCGGCGTACGCCGTAGATTACACCGTCGGTGACAGCTCCGGCTGGAGCAGTGGCGTGGATTACGATACCTGGGCGCAGGGCAAAACCTTCGGCGTAGGTGACTCTCTCGGTAAGTTACAATAACTGGTATATATCTGTCTACTGCTGTACCAATTACTCTTCTTGGCTTCTTGCAATGTCAACAGTGGTACAATGGTTGTTATTTGGTTTTAACGATCAACGTGCCGCTAGATGTTAGGGTGTGTTTGGTTCGCTGCCACAGTTTGCCACGCCATACTTATGACAGCCACAATTGTTAGGTTTGTGTTTGGTTTGCTGCCATAGCTGTGGTTTGCCACACACTGTCCCACATGTTATAGGGTTATTTTTTGTCAACTTTACTACACTTTGTGTCTAACAATTTGTTGGTCACACTTTTGTGGCTGCCACAACTTGTCTAAGTCTAGGTGTGGTAAAGTGTGGCTAGCAACCAAATATAGTGTCCCCTAGATATTGTTGGACCGCAAATTGATTTGTACTGCTGCATTCCAGTATCTGTCATCCTCTGCATTAATTAGTTTGTTGTCGTGTCCTGTAACTGCAAGTAGCTCTTGCTGAAATGCTGAGGATGACACTTGACGAAGATTGACCAAGTGGATTATCTTTGTGCCCACAACGTGTCACGTTCGTGTGGTTGTGGCGTGCAGTGTTCCAGTACAGCATGATGCACACGGTGTCGGAGGTGAGCAAGTCGGACTACAGCGCGTGCTCGGCCGCGAACTCGATCCAGTCCTACAGCGACCAGAACACCAAGATCGCGCTCACCAAGCCCGGCACGCGCTACTTCATCTGCGGCACCAGCGGTCACTGCGCCGGCGGCATGAAGCTCGCCGTCACGGTCGCCGCGGCCGACGCCACCACCACCCCGACCCCGGCGACGTCCCCGCCGTCGGCCGAGACGCCCGCCACGCCATCGGACCCGGGAATGGACACGCCCTCGACGGCGACGCCCGCGACGACGGCGACGCCCGCCACACCCGCGATCACGACGAAGTCGACGGGGAGCACAGGCGGGGCCAGTGGCAGCGAGGCCCGTTCGGTGTTGGGCCTGATGGTTGGAGCCATCGGTCTCGCAATGATGGGCTAGGCAAGAGGCAGTGCTTCTCCTCCAGTTGGGCTATATATTCTCTGTGACGTTTTCCTAGTTTACGCGCTCTGTAAACTCTTCTTTTTATCATGAGCCGGGCCGCTTCCCGGTCGATTTGTTCTGTCGTTTTGTACTTTCGACTGCGATTTGGTATTTGATTGCTCCCTTTGCATGGCACTTACGGTGATCCCCGTGCTGCTTGCTTATGGACGAGGCGCGCGTACGTTCTTCCCATTTGCACAATCAACGTGCAGATTCATCGAATCGCAAATTCGCATGTCGCGAGTGAAAGTTATGAGTAATAGATCCCTGCAGAGCTGTCGAATAAAAAATTCACAAGTCAAGAGGGAATAGTAGATCTGTAGATCAGCCGTTGGCCGGCCGTGTTCTTTTCTACCCAATTCAAATTATTTCTTTTTAGATTATTGTGTGTACGCTTCCAGGCCGTTGATATGCATAAACTTTGTATATATTAATTTCTTAAAAAAGTTAAATAAATTTATTTTTCAAGTTTAAAAAGCTAATATTTAATTAATCATATGCTAATGATCTTTTTTATTTTGTTTGTCCTAAATAATTTAATTTCACTAGCTGATTTAAACGAGGCCTTACCATCTTCACATGGGTAAGCCTCGGGCAGTTGCCTGAGCAAACAGGCCACAGGGGCAACGCCTGAGGAACTGGATGACTTTGGAATTTGGCCCATGAGTGTCGTGAATCAAATAAAAGTAGAGAAGAAAGGACGCATATTTGGGGAGATTTTAAGCAGCTGCAGGCTGCAGGCTACAGAAGTACAGCTTCTCTCAAAACTTTTTCTTTTTAAGAAACACACAGTATATAGACATAGGCGTGCATACTCATTCTATGAACATACACATACTCACTCCTATAAATATAGACACACACTATCCTATAAACATCACTCCTATAAATATAGACACATACTATCCTATAAACATCACATACGCTTCGTTGTTAACGGATACGTCGTCTACCACTAAAAAAAATATTAACCATAAATATATTTACGAGAAGATATGTCCAATCTAGGATTTTCCAGACAGATTGCCCCACTAATACCTAACCATTTGAGCTGCCTCCACTTAGCTCTCTCGTAACATTTTGGTATCACAAGCTCCCCTAAACAATTCAACATCTTACCTAGATAAGAATCTTAAAAATCCCAAACAGACCCAAAAAGCCGAGCTGCAAGTCTAGTTCCAACTTCCTAGCCATATTGCCAGCCTACCCCATAGAGCAAACATTAATTTGACCCAACACTGTAATGTCAGTAACATAAAAAGAAAGAAAAGGGAAAAAGGTCAGCATTATTACCCTCACTCCAGTCTATGTTTTCTCCCTGAACTGCAAAGTTAGACATGTAACCTTTAAAAAATTATTAATACCGGTTCATTTTACGGTGGTTGATGTAGGATTATTTCCATGGGTGCACAAAGCTAACTAATAAACAGTGTTTTTACACAAAAGGGAATGTTTAACTGAACAGAGGGAGTACTTTATTTGCGCAAAATTTGGACGGCTATTTTATCCAATGTGACCCTTATGCAACATTACAATAAGATCATCTTTAGTGCTTCTTCGATTTCTGAGGTCAACAAACATCGGACTATTGTATGGCTCGGTAGGTGCAGTGTGTACATTGGTTTGTGGGACCTACATTTAGTAAAAAAGCTTCTCTCTCCCTCACGTGTAGTTTGCTGGAGCAGTGCAACAAGCAATAAGGCAACTAGTATTTAGGGTACATTTTTTCTGTAACACCTTCCAACTGATTATCCCAGTGTGCATGATGGTATCTTGTTCTCGTGGTTTGATTTATGCAACACACTGGAGTTGCTCTAAGAAGAAAAATAATTATATATATATATGACCCACATGACACGGGGCAGCCATGACTTTGGGATGGTAGTGCATAGTAATACGAGCTCCGATGGTGGCAGTCATGCATCTCGATCTCTAGCTCAGGGACAGACGACATGGATTGGGGATGCACGTAACTTGAGCTCGACAAGGTGGAAACAGACCTTCGTCCATTCTATATCACCTGACTTTGGCTTCCCCCTAACTCTGACCTATGGACCTCTCTGCCGATTGTATATTTACATTTTTTTATCAAAGAGGGGATCACAACCTCCTATTTCCATTAATAGATGTATATCTACACATATGCCTGCCTAAAACCAGTCCGTCCTAATGCCATTCACCCCCTTCCCCCTGTCCTGTTTCGTCTTTGGATAGCGACATCAATGCTAATGCAAAAGTGTAGTGAGGAGGGAGCCAATGATAGACGGGTGAAACTTGAAGGAATAAGATCCCTATATATTGTTCCTGACTTACCATGGGTGGACCATGTCAACGCGTCACATCGGATAAAAACATTGGTCAAAATCCAATAAGGAGCTAAAATTAACCTGACTTGATTTTAATAGTTGAGAGAGGCGACATGTCTGCTATTGCTATCGAAGGAAAAAGTTTGAATGGGGTCCATAGTTAGGGGGGGAGGGGGGTTGGAGGTTCATATGAAAAACCCAAATCATCAGCTAGAGGTCGGGGAAAGTCATTTTAGAACTTAGGTGTATATACACCTAGGCTTTATATGCGGCCCAAATAGTTTTATAAAAATTTTAAAAAAATTGGTTAGATGTATTATGATAACATAAGTTAGCTCATAAACATACAACTTCAAATTTGATTTACATTTGAAGAAACTAAAATAACAAATTATGTCTACACTGCATAATGTCAAATTTTGGTATTTTTTATATGTCTAAATGTAGGTCAGATTTAAAGTTACATATTTGTGAGCTAACCTATATTATCATAACACATCTAACAATTTTTTTCAAGTTTTTAAATACACTTATATTCAGGGGCGAAGCCAGGATTTAATCATGTGGGGGGCCAACTTAACACGTAATTACGATAATAAAAAAATATCCATTTAACATAAGTAGTATTGTATCCTATCAATGTATAAAATATAACTATACCAGACATAGTGGAGCATGTAGATATATAGACACACAATCCAAAATAAAAGGTATATCTTTTTTTTTGAACCAATAAAAGCTATATCTTGGCAAAATGAGGAACAGACCATTTATCTCATAAGTATTAACTAATATTTTAGAACTAATATATCATAGGGAGACTCAATTAATTTATGTTATGGTTTAAAAGAGGTTAAAATTATGCTTGAAATGTTATATAATATGTACACAAAATTATACCTCTCGAAGTTTATTAGCTGTTCTTCAGATACTTATACATTAATTAAAAATATTAAGTGTAAAAGAAAAATTGCTTCTCAATGGATGTTGGCCTTTAACGTTGTTAGTCTGAGAGTTTTTTTTTTGGGGGGTACAAGGTAACCTAGGTAGAATTGCTTAATATTGCAGACGCATAGTGTCAATTGAAAATAAAAGGCAATCCTCTCAAGTAGTAAGTAGTACACTGTTAAGTTGATCAGTTAATTGATAGTCTGATATGCATATGTGTAAGCGCAGCTAGCTCTGTGATCTTGTACATGTGTGTATGGTGATTTTCTTCATGTGTGCAGGCGTTGGGGGTGGGGGTGCGCTGGCTGTCGGGGGAGGCCAGGCCCCCTCCAGACCCCCTGTCTTTGTCCCTGTTTATATTGTGAGCTAACTTATACATTTAGACCGCATACAAGATTTAGGTGTATATACATCTAGGTTCTTAAAAATCTCTTGTCTCTACAGGTTGAGTACCTCGAAAGACAAACAATTTTTTTCTAGTAACAGTTACGCTGAATACACCAAGGACCCTAACCATACCAGAGTCCACACAGGCACAGACAGCTACAGAGTCCCAGATCACTCATCGCTGCGTGAGTTCATAGTCCCATGAATGCACACTGATCTCATAAAAGTCACAACGTAGTACAGATTTTGCAAAGGAAGCACCACGTAGTACGTACGCTGTAGGCTATAAGCCCGGACTTCACATGATGGGTATAACTCGCTCACGTGTTAGCGGTGTTATAGGTCAGAGTTATTTACCTTGCACTTACTTGCTGCACCCTATTACTCCTGAAATTTATTGGCCACCTACAGTCTGTCTGGTCCATCGATCCAACCAATGACTATCGCTGTCTTGGCATTCAGTATTCAAACTGCAGCAACCTGCGACCAAGTTTGGCAGCGATCGATTTTAGCCTCGTCTCGTCTGCACGACTGCGTCGAGAGAATAGCCATTTCCGATACCCTCCATCAGCCTGCAGATTAGACTGCATTCTCGTTTGGAAATCGAACACATACGGGCAAATTCCGGCGATCTTTAATTCGCAAGCTATGTATCACAGTGTGACACAACAAGGCGTTACTCAGCATTCATCAAGCCAAGCCAAATTAATTAATAAGAACACGCCAAGACAAATTTATTAATAAGAACATTTTTTTTTTTGCGGGGTTATTAATAAGAACATTGATCCTTGCAGCACAGATGTGGTGCATTCTTATTTTCCCCGGAGCTCTTGCACTCTCTGGCCCACAGGCAGGCACGCAGCCAGCATTATATGCTGTCTACTGGATGCTCATCAGGATGGATGACCCTCGCAACCACATCTTGTTCCCTATTTATGTGCAAAAATCATGGCGACAAATGAGGCACGCACGGCGCCCACTTTTTCATGCGGTGAAAACTGAAAACGACGGGTTAACACCGGTATGCGCCATCTGCATGCTTCAGTGATCAATTCCTCTCGTCGACTGATCTCTCGCTTGATCGATTTGTAGTAAATTGTAAAATAAAGGAACGCCAAATTACCAATGAGTACGTGCACGTGCTGGACTGGACCTGATTAGCTTACCAATGAGCTGCGTGTGATCCAATTTAGCACGCCGATTGCCGGCCTTGCGTGAAGGTTACTCTTGAAAAAAACAGAGTCCGATCCGACACGGCGCGCATGCCGTGTCGTCTCCTCTCGATCTCCTACTGTGCTGCCGGAGGACGGCGCTGTACTTACTTGTACACAGCCTTTATCACCTTTACAGCTGATGCGTGGCACCCTACCGGCTCACACCTAGCGATCGATAGCTCGATATATCGAGCGCCAGCGGCCGGCTCGGGTCCATCGATTGATCGATCGGCACCCGACCCGATCCTGATCACCAGTGCGATCACCATCGCGAACGCATTGGTAATCCATCATGGCCTCCCTCGCCTTTCCGCTTCACAAATCATTGGCGATAATGGGGGGACGAGATCGATGACCTGAGTACCTGACCGACCAACCCGCGCTCACCCCTGCCACCTACCGTGCATGTTGCTGTGAATCTGTGACCTCTTCCGAGTCTTTTTTTCCAAAGGCATGGCATGTATCCTGAGCAGCGACCTGTGTACTGATGGATCATGGATGGATCGTTTGCTCTATATGCCTTGCCTGCTACTGCTAGTATTATTACCCAACCAGGTCATCACAGGACATGATTTTCTCCGTGTATTACTAACTCACCTTGTTTCACAATGTAAGTAATTTGCACTTTTCTAAAAAAACTTTTTCAAGTTTGACCAAATTTATAGATGAATGCACCAATATATATTATTAACATAGATTTAATATTGGATCAAATAAACTTATTTTGCTATGGTGGATGTTGCTGTGTTTTTTTATAAATTAAACAACTTAAATAAACTTGACACTCTAATAATCAAAACGATTTACACCGTGAGTGGACTGTGGAGTAATGTAAGGCACGGTAGAAATTTCCTGCTTCAATTCGAAAAGATTGTTTGGATTAAACAGAGTAAATTCCTCACCGAGGTAGAACTGTAGAAGCACATCGTGGTACAACAGTATACAAACCGACCAACCCTTCTTTTTTGAGTCAAATTTGTACTGATTAACTATTTAACTGTAGTAGATGGTGGTGTTGAATTCAATTGGTGGATCAATGACTCTACCGCCATATGATTATGGCATACCACCGTATCCACGAAGTCGGTCACTTGGAGGAGTACTGATGTAGTACTAAAGTAAAATCAATACAACAGGTGGAGGTCTTGTAAATCATGATAAACTTAAAGACAACATTCGTTTTAGAGTTTTCTGAAAATAATTGTATCTAGCATATGCTTCTTTCATCAATCAGAAACTTACAAACACAAAACTGTAAATCACACTAAACTTGATGCATTTACAGTTTAATACGTAAGCATATTAAAAATTACAAGCGAAGGTTAAGGCTCTTGCAGGATTATTTTTTACCGGAATCAGATCATTTTGGAACATAAGAAATTTTACATGATTTTTACAAGAATTTTTTCAGTTATGCAAAAAAATGAAAAATGTTCTACATTTCAAAGGAAACCTCAGAATTTCAATCCAGTGGGTAGCCACCAATTCAGCAGTCAGATCTAATTGACAGGTGCTGGGCCTATCAATTTGATCAAAAGGAAAGGGCCCAACGGAACGCCCCCTCTATTTATTTTATTGTCCAACAAACAAATGTTCGAAATCATTTCATCGAAGAAAGAAAATTGTGCTTTCTACTAGTACCAGCCTTTTGGGTACTGGTGCAACACATGGCCTTCCCTTTTTTTTTCAGCTTAGGTGCAGCCGTGCAGGCGAAAATCCCACGCGCGATCTAAAGCGTCCGTGCTTTTTTTACAGTTGCACATGGATAGGTGATGGCCTGGTCTCGTCAGTCGTTTCAATTGCGTCCTGACATCTTTGATCCCGCTCAACACAGGACATTTTGATATCTACATAAAACACAGTAAAATTTCAGAGTAAAAAACATGGAGCACAGTGTGACAGTAACAGTGATCAGGGAAGAAATTAAGCATGGGGCACAGTAAATGAGCTGCAAGGAGATTTTATTCAACTGCCACCGAAATGATACACCAAAAATATACACAAATCCTCTCTCTATAGAACCAAAAAGTAGTAGTAGTAATTAACGTACATAGAGCGAGCTGACACCCAGAGATCACTAACCATCACCAACCACCCGCTGATCATCACAAGAAATGCGGACTGACAACCAATGCACCGTACATCAAGAATCGATCGATCGATCATACCACCGGTAAAAATGTAAAAAATTTAAATAACAACACGAAAGAAAAATGAAAGAAAGAAAGAAGCGAGCTGAAGCGTGGCCGCCAAAGCTAGCTGGTACAGGATGAGGAAGCAACAGCGGCACTACTAGCTCGAAGGCTGTCTCAAAGCAAGACGGCGAGGCTCGCGCCGGCCAATGCGACGAGCGCGGCGACGCCGGCGGCGCGCGACGTCGCGCCGGAGTCGGTCGATGGGGTGGCGGTGGGCGTGATCGACGGCGAGGGGGTCGCCGCGGTGGGGGACGGCGTCTTGGGGCTGGTCGGCGAGACGGTCGGCGAAGTGGTGGGGGCGACCGTCGGGGATGTGGTCGGGGAAGGCGTGGGCGCCACCGCCGGAGGAGGCGTTGCCGGGGGAGGCGGCGTGGCCGGAGGAGGCGACGGCGGAGGGGTGGTGGGTG
>CM002480.1:18545399-18599350 GCA_000325765.3 Leersia perrieri | reverse complement strand
CCCGATGGTCCTCCAAAATAATTTAGGGACCTATGTTAGACTTAATTTTATAGTTGTTGGGCCAAAATCAACATATTCTATAGTTGAGGGACCAGAAATAGACTTATTCTATAGTTCTGGGCTTAAATTACACTTATTTCAATAGTTTAGAGACCTAAAATAGACTTTTTATTTAGAAGTTTCAGGCCTAGCACGGTGGGCTGTCCGTGGCTTCGGGCCGGCCCGACTCCTAGTGGGCCGTGCCTGGGCCGAAAGCTCGGCACGTGGGCAGGCCCGGCCAGCCTATCGGGCCGTGCCCGGCCGTGCCGGGCGGGCCAAATGGCCAACTATACCTCCTAGGCTTCTTCTGTCCAATCCATTCAGGCCCATCGACGTGAGCTATAGGCATCAACGGAGGGCCGCACATCGCCCGATTGCCTCGACGCTTCGACATTTCTATTTAGGGTATTCATAATAGTTTATCAGGTTATTTTAATTTTTTATTATATTATTGGTATTGTTTATTGAGAAATAAATATCATATTGCAATTGCTTGTTTTATCATATTAGTAATACATGTTTGTGTCACATAGCAAAAAAGTGGTTTATAAGTATATTAAACCAATCCCCCGCAAAAAAAAGTATATTAAACCAATAAAAATTAGCCCAAAAGAGCCCACAACTAGCAAGTTCTCCTGAGACCCCTCAAACCATAGAGACGGCTATGAATAAAATATATATTAATATTTGCTATATATTAATTTTGATAAATTTAATTGGCTTTATGTAACTTTGACTTGGACTTACATTATTTCTAGTCTACCTATTTTAAATAAAATTATTGTAGTTTTGTAGTGATCATAGTATGGGATACTACCGATCAAGTAAGATCGTATAGTAAGGACAATATATAAAAAAAGATATTAGGATAGGATTGGTATGGTTTCGACTTTGTAGTATCCTGATGCTACAATATGTTTTAGGATGCTAACATCTCGCTTCGCTGTTGAGACTAACAATACTTCATTCAGACATTCACAAATAAAATTGTTAGTCCAACATTAATTGCCAAAACGAATTAGGGCCACTGGGCCAGATGGTCCGCTGGTGCACGGCCATCGCATCAGATACACTAGTTACAATTCAGTGTACCAATAAATACTGCAGTTTGCTCTAATATCACATCTCAGCAATCTCTTCACCTTAAACAACTTCACAAGTATATTTTTTTCGACCTATATATAGAGAGAGCATTGACATATGAGGAGGAGGGAGAGAGCAAAACCCCAGCATGGATATATAGTTGTCATTTGCCAATTTAAAAGTGTCACGCAACTCAAGCTCGTTGATCATACAATTGTACCCGAGAATCACGCTAAACTCGCACGTTGGGGTGGGGACGAGCGATGCTTCAATGGGCAGCATGCTGAATAGAGATAGACCCCGAGAGGCCGAGAGGCACCGACGGTTTTCAGGCCCAATACTTATGGGGGCACGGAGGACACATTACTGTTACTTTTTCGGCCTAACAAATATGGGCTGCACAGAGGCCGCATTTTCGGCTTTATATTGCCGCTTATACGGCGACTGCACGGTTTTCTGCCCACCGCTATCACCTTCAAGGCCGAGTTGCGCTGTGGCCGGCAGCCACAACCTGACTGACCTTACCAACGCCTCTTCTTCCTCGACTGATGCTTTTCTGTTAGCGGTAGTGATCACCGGAGACCTGACCAGGTACGCGTATCTGCCAGTGCAGCATTTTCTTCTGTCAAGGCTTACGAGGCATTCCTGACTTTTATCTGAAACTTTTAAAGATTCCCGCCTGTGCCATACTGCTGCGCTGCAGCTGCAGCTGCAAGCTAGCAACCTTCATACAGCAACGCCGCATGAGAAAAATTTGCTGACTAGATAAGTAATACTCATGGGGATGTAACATCACCCATGATGACAACGATACAGATAATAGTACGGTAACATTTTTCGTCAAAAAAAAGAGTACAGTAGCATTTTTTACAGAGCCTTAAGGACCAGTAATTGGGGGAGGCACGTATCTATGCTCATCTAGCGCCTAAAGCGTGCAATGATATGAGGAAAAAAATACATGGTTAATACAGCACATTTGCATAATAAAAAAATGTCACCATGGATGAACTGAAGAACTATGTTTTCCTCTGATAAAACATAGGCTAGAAATGCAACCGCAATCATTGTGAGCACCAAGCCGTAGAAGCTGCGATTGTGAGCTCGATCTCGTTGCCTTTCTCTGGAATCAACGATTGCATATCACAATTACATCAGCATTGCATAGCGCATAACAACTACCTTGACTTCAATTATCTCCTCTTAAAAGTGGTTGATTAGAAGAATCTATGTGAGAAACAAGACGGAGAACATTAGCATAATATGTCCAGATCGTCTTTTGACGTATCAAAAATGAGAAAGATACAACAGTAGTATCTTTACCTGCAATTCTGTTATGCATATCAAGTGTGCGATTTCTCCTGTTCTGAATGATATGAACAATTTCAGACTTCACAATACGTGACAACAAGACGCCAGCAGCTAATGCACAAAATATAAGCATCGTGAACACTGAATCCCATCCACTTTTTGAAATAAAACCTGTAATGAATGGACCTAAGGCAGCACCAAGCGATCCTGTTCCATCTATAATTGCTGTGACGGTGGCCAAAGCACGGGAGTCCCCCTTAAGAGATTTGTGAGTTCCCAGATCGGCAGAAACTGCAGTTGTTATGAGAGCATAAGGGCCGTTAACAAACAAGCCACTGATCATCATCAAGACGATATTTGCTGCCTCTGAAGTACTGCCATATGCATGGAAGGCATAAAGAGATGGAATCGCCAAGTACATGAATATTGCTGCAGTAGTGGCCCTTGCATTGAGCTGGTCAGAAATGAACCCCGCAAGAATTCCACCAATGATTCCACCTACATCAAACAAAACTGAGAGATACCCAGCAGATGTGACCGACATTTCCTTGCCTCCAATAGCTGAAAATACCACATTAAAACAAATTGAGAAAGTGGTAACTGATATGATAAAATTATAAAATACTAGTGTATAGTAAAACATTACAATCTCTTGTATGATCACAAGTGTTAAAACAAGGTGCAGGAGAGAGAAAAAAAAGAACAAGGTGCAGGAGACAAATCGTCCAGACAAAATTCTATGTGGAATGCACAACAAAATAAACTGTTTGACAAAAAAAAATGTCATAATCAGATCAGCAGCAGAACATAAGAATGGAACCATATTAGCATTAGTCGATCTTTAAAATTAAAAACAACGATCTTCTCTGGCCAATCATAAAAACACACATACAAAAACGGATATTGATAACCTGATAAATTAACTGAACACCAATTTCTTGCCACACTTTGCTTATCCGGTGGCTTGCTCTTGTATTAATTTTTAAAGAACAGCGGCATATCAAAATGCACAGTACCACAGCCTCAGACGATTACTACCACAAAGTGTGACAATCTAGGATCAAGTATGCAAAGAAAGTTTGATTTCAAAGCTTTAACAATTACTACCGTACCCATGTAATCTTCACTGAAATCTGCGATCTGACCAATTGACCAGTCATACCAATTCAAATCAATGTGATAATGTGCATCCCTTTGGACCCTATGGCCTATGCCCAATCACTATCAATCCAAAACAAATCCATACGCATACCCATCTCGCTCAAGTAGAATGGAAGCCAATACAAGAACGTGTAGGCGACCAGCTTCGCGAAGAAGAGGCAGAGCGCGAAGGTGATCACGCCAGGAATGGCGAACGCCTTCCAGATCCCCACAGCATCCCTCCTCTCCTCCTTCCTGGCTCCACCACCGGCGCTCGCGCTGCTGCTGCTATCCTCCTCATCGGTGCTCGCCTCGCTGATTTCCTTGGGCAGCGCCGTGGGAGAGAATCCAAGGTCCTCCGGATAAGGCGCGAGGAAGAAGAACACGAGGACACCACCGAGCGCGATGAGAATGCCCGGGACGATGAACGACCATCCCCACCCGTACTTGAGCACGGCGGCGGCGATGAGAGAGCCGCTGATGTTCCCGATTGAGGTGTGCGCGTTCCAAATCCCCATGATGAGGCCGCGCCTCCGGCCGCGAAACCAGTTGCCGACGATGGCGACGACGGAGGGCCATCCGGTGGACTGGAGCAACCCGGCGATCACCTGGGATCCGAGGTAGAAGGCGAGGGAGTGGAGGGAGAGGAAGTACCCGGCGCCGAAGAGCGCGACGGCGGTGCCGCTCCCGACCATGCCGGCGGCGAGGAAGAGGCGGAGGTCGAGGCGGTCGCCGAGGTGGCCGGCGACGAACATGCCGAGGGAGTAGAAGGCGAGGAACGCGACGTCGGTCTCGCCGAGGAGGGCCGGGTCGTAGAAGGGAGGCCACGACTCCGAGAGCGCCCGCTTGACGATGCTGGGGGGCTTGCGGGAGGCGTGGTAGAGCGCGTAGGCGATGAAGGTGAGGCCCAGGACGAGGCCACGGTGGGAGTTGTAGGAGATGCCGGGGAGCGCGCAGAGGCCCGGCGGCGCGCGGTGGTTGGGGCGCGGCGGAGGCGCCGGCGGCTGTGGTGGCTTTGCCATGGGATGGGAGGCGGAGGCGGCTTGGCGAAGGAAGGGGAGGGGAGCGGCCGAGCGGGGAGAGAGGACGGGGCGGGGGCAGCCGGGCCGGGGAGACGACACGCGGCCGGGCGGTTATGGGCTTCGGTCTTCGGCTCGGTTCGTGATCGAGTTTTTGTTTTGTTTGGTAGGGTGCCACGGCAGCGCCCGTTTCTTGTCATGTTCTTCCCTATTCCTCTCCTCGTTTTCAACATAAGAAATGCTATTGCGTGAATGCTCGCAACTCCCTCCGTTTTATTTTTTAACTATTTTAATTTTTTTATGTAACATTTGGTCATTCACTTTATTCAAAATTTTATGTTATATATAAAATAATAAGTTATGTTTAAAAAATTTTTGTAACAAAATAAATTCATAATTTTTAGAATAAGACGAATTGTTAAACATTACCAGAAAAGAAAAGTAAAAAACCCCTTACATTACGAAACAAATATAATACTTTATCATCTAGCAGATTTCTAAAGACAAAACTTTATTAAATTTTGAACTAAAATTTTAGAACGTACAACTACTATATCCTTCAATGAATAAGTAGTCAAAATACCATCGTCGATGTGTAAAGATCTTGAAAAGAGAAGAATGTGGTGAGTGAGTGTGAGATGGTTCGTAAGGGTACAGTGGAGGGTTGGGAACGATAGTACAAAAATATATAAAAATTGTTATATTTTAAGATGAATTTGATCATACATATGGTTTATTTTTGGATGGAGATAGTATAAGTTTTGAGTTGAAAGTTTCAATAAATAAACAGAAAGTTTTAAAGTTTTAGTTGAAAGTTCTAACGTCTATATTGAAATTTGTTATTAGAAACCGTTCGAGACTTATAAGCAACAAGATTCGCTACATAGTCATACCTTCTAGCACTGCTGCACTAGAGTAATTCGTAGTTCTCAGAATAAACTAAATTGCAAGTTAGGTTTTGGATGAATTTGAACGAAAATTTAAAGGAAGAAATAACTGCTGACCCGATCTCTTCTATGACAAAAATGAATATCCGTAAAACTCCACTAAAGTTACTTACCCTTTTCAAATTATGAAGGGCCTCTTCAATTAGTTGTATTGTGCACATGCACTCATGAAATACAATTTTAAGGGGTTTTGTTGACTACCATTTTACTACTTGCACCGATGCAATTACTAAATTATTTCAAGCAAGAACCAATCTATTGGCTCCGTCCAAGAATATAAATATATGAACTAGTAATTAAACCATCCTAATACTATGTACAAATTTATTGTACCGGAATAATATCATATCCCAATTTCCAACCTATTTGTTTATATAGAACGAGTACCATATCATATATATCATATAGAGAAGGCTAAAATGAACCAATTCTTTACTTCATTGTGATAGTCTGATAGATCTTGATATAATGTCTGAGATCGATTGCTATAAGTCTATACAAGATAGAATGTACATATTCTTTGTCGTCTTTAAACTAGCCTAAAAACGATATCAACTTGCATTAACCTCGTAGCCAAGCTGAGCAAGTCTAACATGACTTATATGATCCATTATAAAGTTGTATCGAACAAAATAAACCAAATCAGCTACTGACATGTGACTGTGTGAGGACGGCACAATTTTGACGTGATGATGTTGGGTGGATGTGTTTTAATAATAAGGCCTTGTTTAGTTGGTGAAAAGTTTTTGGCGAAAGCATCACATCAAATGTTTGACCGGATATCGGGAGGGGTTTTCGGATACAAATGAAAAAACTAATTTCATGGCTAGCCTGGAAACCGTGAGACGAACTTTTTAAGTCTAATTAAGCCAATATTAGCACATGTGTGTCACTGTAGCACTTATGGCTAATGGCCGTCTAATTAGGCTTAAAAGATTCGTTTTGTCGTTTACAGTCTAACGGTGTAATTAGTTTTTTTTATCTATATTCAGGCTTTATGTATGTGTCAAAGATTCGATGTGATGTTTTTGAGTGAAAATTTTTGGAACTAAATAGGCCTAAATTAGATTATGGGTGAATAGGTCAATAGTTAATGTAATTTTCCAGGAAAACAAAGCACTTGACATTCTCTCTGCGTGACAACTCATCGAATCTACGGTTCAGATCGCTCGCAACCTTTGGATAGGAGGCGGGACCCACTTGCAGCGGCACAGCCCCTCCCACAAAAAGATAGCGCGGATAGCGTTCATTCCCCAAAATCCTCCTCCGTCCGCCCCTGACACGTCGCCCCGCCGTAATGGCCGCCGCCTCCGCCACCGCCGCCATCTCCGGCGCCTCACTCCCCCACGCCACCGTATACCAACGCCTACCGCCGCGGCGGCCGCAGCTCCTCGCGGTGTCCTCCTCATTCCGCCGGCTCTCCCTGACCGCCTCCCCTCGCCGCCGGACCAGCCACCTCGTCCCTCACGCGGACGCCAGCGCGGAAGCAGGAGAGCCAGAGCCCACTGCAGAGCCGGAGGCCGAGGCCGCAGAGCCTGTGGCTGCCTCAGCTGACGCTGGGGAGGAGGTGGAGGGTGAGGCGGAGTCGGAGGCGGCTGTCGCGGTGGCGGAGGAGGAGCAGGAGGAGGAAGATGAGCCTCCGCAGCCTAGCAAGCCCCCGGTTAAGTTCGGCGAGATCATCGGGGTGAGCATTTTTTGAGTAGTATATTGGTAAACTGCTGTTAGCTTTTGAATTCCTGGTGGCAATGCAGGTTTGGAAGCAGTAGGTAATCATATTTTTAGGACAAATGTCAGATTGCAAGAATTTATCTATGAGACTATGAATATATGAATAGCATGTCTTCGTTCAATATACTGAGATGTCAATTCTTAATAGAGCATGTTCTGAAATACCAACTCATTTGTCATTAGTAGGTGTAACACTTACGGCAGTAGTTACAAGTCTGGTAGTCAGTAAATGGAAAGTATAACCTAGTCAGTAAACATAATTGGGGATGAGTAAATTTCACAAAACACCAGGTTTTGGGGCATTGTATCACGAAACCCGATATCTCTGACTGTGGTTTGGTTTTCTGGCATATAATTCAGGAATGGAGCCACACCTTCATGCCTTGTACTTCCTTGATGTTCTTGTATACTTGCCTTTGCCTAAGCGTGTCTAGATTGCATTTGGTTGTTTCTTGAGTTTCTGTGCAATAACCATTTGACTCAAAACAAGAATATCAATATTTCAGTCACTTCCAATATAATTTTGGACTAGTTTACATGTGAGATGCGACATGCTATTTTACTTGAATTGTGTTGTTTGCTGTAGATTCTGAATAAGCAGTTCATTGAAGAGGCTAATAAGGTTAAGACTTTACCGGACCTGAAGCCTGGTGACATCATCGAGCTTAGAATGGTGAGATTTTCGCTACTCATGAATGTTTTTCTATATATTCGCGATTTAGAGGTTAATGACATCTGACCCAAAATGCTATTGCAGCAACGGCCCAACAAGAGGAGATTGTCGCTCTTTAAGGGCATAATCATAGCAAAACACAAATCTGGTGTTCACACCACAATCCGCGTCAGAAGGATTATTGCTGGTGTTGGAGTTGAAATTACCTTCCCTATGTAAGTTTTAACTGGACTGATGTGTTATTTATAGAGAATTTAGAATGAATAAAACTTCCAGTATCTTTTGTTATAAGTTGATTTTACAATATAAAAATTTATTCAATGTGAGGTACTAAATGAATAGTTGAACACAGTGTTAAGCATTGTAGTGCAAATTCCAAGTTTACCTTTCATCACTTATTCAGATTTACAAAAGCAGATAATTGCTGTAAATCAGAAAATACTTGCTGCATTTTCTTTCTCTTCTTCTCTTTTGTATTTTTCTATTCCAGTAGTTGAAATATTTCTCAGCAAGAGCAAGACTGAATAGAGCAATGCTACACGTATTAACAAATTCTTACAAAACTCTTGCTAACAAAAGTCTCAACCATTTGATTTTACTATATGGATTTACAGAAAATCTAGGTTTACTCACAACATGCCACATCAACATTTTTAAGAGCATTCCCAGCAGCTCATCTAAATTTGATCCTCTATATTGTCATTTGGATGACCATCTAAAAAATATTTCCTCTTCATATACGTTTGCACTTCAACAGTTCATCCATACTACATCTTCCATACTCCAACCTCTTATATTTTAATAATATTTTCCAACAACCTCCCTCCTCTTCTCCTATCATGCTGCGTGCTTCAAATATGGAGTGTAGAGAGAGAACATTCTTATTTGGATGTTCTCTCTCCAATATGGACGATGCTCTATTTTTGGATGTTGTGATGGAGTATCTTCTGGAGCAACATTTTTCTCACACATACTCTATATTTGAGATGGAGGATGAGATAGATGAGTTGTTGGGTTTGCTCTAAGAGTTTAGTAGGCAAAATTTAGTATGTATAGGTGTGTGTTATTCAATTAATCTCAGTACCTCTCTTCAGACTGATCAACACTTCCTGACTACTGATTGACACCGACATTTTTTATCTGAAGCTTCAGAGTTAGTTCTACAAAGTTTGTGCCATTTTTTATCTGCCTTTTGCTCATAACTGGTCTCAGCAAAATAAAGTAAAAATCTCGATTCTAATATGCTCCCTATTGCTGCATCTTGCAGCTTCAATTTTGCTAATAAGAAATAACTTGATTATCCTCCCATACGGATGTCCTGTATAATTCCTTTCAAGAAAGGGGATAGACCCCTAGTCCCAGACACAGAAACCATGCCAGGATTTAAGCACACAATTTTTATTTATTTATTTATTTTGCTTCTTATGGATCTGAATTCAAATGCATAGACTCTGAATAGTTAGTTTATGACTGGCATTATTCAGAGTTTCTGGAATAACATGCCACTGATGTTTTCTGTAAAATGTTACTAATGTAACTGGTATCTTCCATTGCAGATATTCACCCAGGATCAAGGAAATTAAAGTAATCAGGCACAAGAAAGTGAGGAGAGCAAAGTTGTATTATTTGAAGCACAAGCTTCCCCGCTTTTCAACTTTCAAGTAAAATCGGATATGCTGGCAGAAGAGCTTCTCCCACTAGCATTGTTACTTTCC
This sequence comes from Leersia perrieri, assembly GCA_000325765.3. Taxonomy (NCBI): domain Eukaryota; kingdom Viridiplantae; phylum Streptophyta; class Magnoliopsida; order Poales; family Poaceae; genus Leersia; species Leersia perrieri. The sequence goes on along the minus strand of CM002480.1, from coordinate 18,589,698 downwards.
TTAGCAAATGTTTTCCTTTTCTTATTCAAACCTGTGCTTTTCACTGTAATCACTAAATTCAAATGTGTAATACCTACAGCCTTTTTGATTGTCATATATTTTGTCTTGCAGTGGCAATGTACTTTCTTTGCAGTGTATAAAGTTCCTACTAGCTCTTTGTTATGAATTAATCAGATCCTTTTTCTTGAAAACTTGGTTTCTCGCTGACTATCTAATAACTGATGATCAATACTACTATCATCATGAATGAAAAGTTACTGAGGTCTGTTTAAGTGGTTCAGTACGTCTGCAATTTTATGGATTTGTAGTTGAATTGACTAGTCACCGACCGATACATTTATGTTCATGTGTCGGTAGGCTTCTGTTTATCCAGGGGCTACATGACATTTGATGTTTATTGGATCGTTTATTTGATCTTGGCACTGCCGCCACTGGAACTGATGTTTATATGAACTTTCAAGGCGAGAACTGCTGTTGGTAGTTTACATTTTTAGTGAAGCTAGAGTATTCTTACTGAAGCATCCTGCTGCAAATGTAAATTGTTCAGTAGTATTTTGTAACTGAAGAATCAATCATTTTCGTGCAGTCTGTCCTGAATTGTACCCTACTTGATTACACCAGTTCCAGTTGAAGTTAAGTTTTGGCATTAATTTCTTTAAGCAACAACTGAGTAACACACTCTTAATACCCTTTTTTCCTTTGTTAGGTTGGTCCATGTCTCTTAGTGGGCAAAATGATTGGGAACCTCATCTGCCAGGTATTAAAAAACTGTAGATCTCCTCCTATCAGTAGAGAACAGTTACATAGACCCCAACTATTTTCCTTCTTTTCTTTTAGATGCTCCGATGATTTGTTGAGGAAAATGTAGAGCAAAATGGCTAATGCCTGTTTAATATTCTGAACAGACAAGAATATTCTTCAGGTCCCTTGTTTATGTCTGTGTTCCTTTCAATTTGCACTTTATTTCAGAATTGAATCATTTCAGGAAAAAAAATGATCTCGTTGTTCTGTAGAAAATCGATTTTTGGTGATAATTTAGACTAAACAAGATGGATAGAAAATGCTTAGAATCGCATTGGAGTATCCAAAGGCATCCAGTCATGCTCATGAAAATTACTAGCAAAACGATAATAAAGCAACTGCCAGGTGCCATGCATTTCTATTCTTGGAAAAGATGCATTGAACAGTAGCATAAATCACCAGCCACTAATTAAATTTTTTTAAAAAAGAGCACTGTTCACTCGAAAAAAATGGGGAAAAGGCAACTGCCACGGGCCCAAGACGTGAGTGCTGCCCCGTCATTGTCGCCGGGAAGCCAAGAAAAGCAAAGCAAACCCATTAGTTTCTCTTTCTTCCTCCGCTCCTGACTCCTGCCCTTCCAATTTCTCCTCCAAATCGTTGCTTCCTTTTCTTTTTCAGTTTGTTTCTGCTCAACTCCGTTCTTGGAAAGATTTGGTTTCACCCTAACAAAGAGAGAGGTACATCATTTGTTCTGTAATGCAGCGACTTATTATATTTTTGCGGCCTTCCAGTTAATCTGTTTGATCAGGTGCGGCTATGGGTGGCGGCGGAGCGCTGATCTCCGTTTACCCAGAGGAGCTCACTTTCCTGTGTAAGTTCAGAGGAACTTGACACTCAGTATCTTAACATTTACGAATGGCTGGCCTTAAACATATTTGTTCTTCTCTCCGTGAAATTCTCGTGTGCAGTTGAGCTGGACAAACCGTGCTATTGCAATCTCAAGGTGGTGAACAACAGCGAGCATCATATTGCATTCAAGGTCCATGGCCTTCCATTTCTTGAGAGAGCGCTCCAGATTTTATATGAACAGTTTCTGAAGCTCAGCAAGCAAAGGTTGATAAAAAAAAAAAAACTGTTCCTTTTCCTTTCAGGTCAAGACGACATCACCGAGGAAGTATTTCGTCCGCCCGAACGCGAACATCGTCCAGCCATGGGATTCTTGCACTATAACAAGTAAATACATGTTTCCAGTTTGACCATCTTGTGATATGCCAAGGCATGATTCTTTTCAGGCTCCTTGTTTGGTTTTTATCTGCTTTCTTGTTCGGGATGCAGTTACCCTCCAGGCGCAGAAAGATTACCCACCAGATATGCAATGCAAGGATAAGTTCTTGATTCAGAGCACTAAGGTAGCTGCCAGTACTGACATGGATGAGATCCCCCCTGATACGGTGCGCATAAAATGCAAATACTATATATAGTTTACAAGCTTTAGTGATGCATTGTTGTTACAATGACATTACTACTGACCCACCAACTATATGTCATTTTGTATCGGTCCAGTTCAACAAGGAAGTTGATAAGGTGATTGAGGAAATGAAGCTTAAAGTCGTTTATACATTGCCCAGTGGAAGTTCTGACGACTCTGGAATTACATCTTCGGCAAACCGGAGCTTTAGATCGGGATCTGATGACCTCACGGTGAGAATTAGTTCTACTGATACTGTGCTGGAAACTTGTGTTACTCTGATCAACCAAGTGCAGAGGACTCATATTTTTACACTACTATACGCAGATGCTGAAGAATGCCAGCATTGAAGAGGTAATGCATTTGATCCCAAAGGCATTTATTATTTTGTGGGGATTTACACCCACCAAAATAATATGACAAATGAATTCTGACAAGAAAGTATCATGTCATTTTGGGCAATACCATAACCCATTGTTTTGTAAGGTTGCCTTGTGCATGCATATTCTGTTCCTCTAAAATTGTAGAATGCATTTTTAGTGAGAAAAATAATGATCATCTGAAATTGCTCCATAAGTGTTCAAATGTAAGCGTTGCTTGTGAAGCGATATTGAGATGCTGGCATTGGTTTCTAAGTGCAAGTCTCAGAAGTAGGAATATAATGAAGCGACGATATATGGTGGTTGAAATGATAATAAAGTTGAACTTGAGAAAAGCTACTTATAGTTAGTGAGGTCATAATTGAGGACAGGAGTGAGGCCCCAGAGGACTATGAGGAGGTTTCCATTGCACTCGTTAACTGTGCACTGGGACCATAATTTGGATTCATTTTCCTTCCATCCTTTATGACTATATATCTTCTTTATGTTGCCTGACATATTCCAAATAAACAAAATTAGATAGAATCTTGATTTCCTAAAGATTTTGCTTTAAAAAAGTGTCCTCTGATGGCAATTCTGTACAATTTTTAACCAAGCTTGTCTGAACAAAGAAACCATCTTTTGTCATCCATTCTGTTTTTATTTCTTAAAAAGTACCTTATTTTCCTCTATCCAGATCCAGACAATACAGCGCCTGAAAGAAGAAAGAGATACAACTCTGCAGCAAAATCAGCAAATGCAACGTGAACTGGTCAGCTATTCTTTTTTTTTTTTGCACTTCATTTTCTTTTGTACTCACCATTTTATTTCACTGTAGCTCCTATGCTACTTAATGAGTTCTGAAGTGATGAAATGTGGATGACATGAAATGGATGATCTACTTGATTAATATGATGAACTAATATTATGAGAAATAAACTTAACATATAGTTTTCAATTGTCTCACCAGTGCAGTAAAAGTTTTTTTTTTTGAGTAATCATATTTTTAGAAGTGTGTAGCAATGAACAAATAACCCAGTAATAATCTGGGGCAAATTATTGTCGCTCAGCAGTTGCGAACGGTACCTTAATGATATTGGCATGTGAACTGTGAACCTTATGCTGCTCTTGCTTACTGCTTGTTTGGATCCACCATGAAAAATGCTTAGCACTGATTGAAAAAACGTAAATATTTTTTATTAAATGTCTGGTTCTGAGCAAAATTTAGATAATTTCTCAGTTTTTTGTTGGGTAACATGTTTAACGTTTCTACAGGCTGTGATGAATCAGTTTTTCATTCTAAATGCAAAATTTGGCTTGCTTAGCATTTATTTATTCTGATGTATTGCTGAAACAAATGTTCTCAGATAAACAAAAGCAAAGCAATATACTGTTTCTGCTATTTTACAGTTCAAAATCAATAATTGTCGATTTATGTGTCAAGAAGTATTGAAGTAGGCCCATTGCTACGAGCATTTTTGGAATATCTTGTTAGCAATCAAGATTCCAATATGGAACATTTGCATGCACCTTTGATCCTTTATATTAAATTCTCTACTTATCATTTGCATTATATTTTTTTCAGGATGTGCTCAGGAGGCGTAGAAGCCGCAAAAGCGATGCGGGTTTCTCCTTAACGTTTGCTGGTTTTGCTGGCCTCATAGGAGTCCTGGTTGGGCTCCTGATGAGCCTCATCTTCTCTTCCCCACAGGCAACTGCTTAAATGCAAAGGTTGCAACCAAGAGAAACAGTGTTCATATCATCGCCAAAGAATGTGATAGCACCGGTCAATATCGATCGAACAAACTTACCTAGGTTAAGAGTCAATTGAGCTGCTTCAGGGAGGAAAATTTATGGAAAACTATACTTCAGTCTCCATAATTATTTTTTTGTTTTGTTCTTTTCATTGTAGTTAATATGCGTCAAATCATAAAAGGGTCGCAATGTTTCACCCCAAGTTCCTTTTCTTAAATTTGTATCTGCTCCTCTTACGTAATTTTTCTGTACAATTAGTTTGACATATATCAGGGAGAAAATATATGCATTCACCGATTGGAAATGTAAAAATATGTCACGTTTATCCTTCTAGAATGGTCGTAGTATGTCAATGCTCACTTAATGAGGAAAAAAAATATCCTGTTTCTAAAAAACTTCAAAGGGAGGAAAAGCTTAGTTTTATAAATCTACCCCCAATATTCGACATGGTTTAGAGCGTGAATGATAGGTAATCTGCACATTATTTTTAGCCTCTTGACCAAAATATTGGCACAAATTATTTACTCCGTGTCTCTTAAAAATATGCAGACCCACTCTTCGGAAGTGTTTACAGGGACGAGTGTTCGTGTGTACGTTCATATGGGTGTAGGCTTGGCAATTCCCTGCTAGGACTGTGGACCTGCTTTATGGGGATGGGGTCAGTGCTAATTTCCCACCTATGAGAGATTGGGGTTGGGGGTGGGGATAATTCACCCGCAGAGTCACCCACGGGCCTGGAAGGTATGTATGTGTGTAAAAATTCTAATATTTTCAAGCCTAGCCCAACAAGATCTCAATATATGAAGATACCTAAAAAAACCCTTGCCCACCCTACCAACGTCAACCCCCCTTCCCCCCACCCCAATCCCCAGTCTTGTCCAGCGCCGCACGCAAGCTACTCTCTACTCATCACATCTTCAACTGTTGCTGCTTTGCGCTAAGTGTTGGGGGCGTCATATCCTCTCGGAGCGGCGCCCACACCAACGCGTCGTCCTCCTCCCTCATCTCCTCCCGGCCCTCACGGCGCATCATCCTCATGGCCGATGACCTAGTCGGTGTGTCGTCTCCACCAGGCCGGCGTCTTGGCCGGCGCGTTGTCTCCTCCCGACTGGTGCCCTTGCCGGCGCGTCGTCCTCCTCCCTCGTCTCCTCCCGACCCTTGTCGGCACATCATCCTCTAGGCCCTCGCCAGAGCGTCGTCCTTCCTGCCAGTGTGCCCTTGAGCCATCAGATTTACGTCGCTAGACACCCTCTTCGCTAGTACTTGTCGCGCCGCCGGCCACCCTCGACGCCAGTACTCTTCGCCATCGTTGGCCCCAGTCGGGGAATGGGGCTCCGTAGGGCTCGAGGCGTGGACAAACTCTCCCTCCCCCATATTGACTTCAGGGCCGGGGGTAGAAGTCGGGGGTTGGGGCCGAGGGCGTTTCTATCCAACCCGGTTCTGCCCTGCTCGGTTGCCAGGTCTATATGGGTGAGTGTGTGTGTTTGTGGGGTGTCTTGTGTTTCTAGGTAAGATTATGTATTTTCTAAAGAAAAACTTTTTTTCTACTGTAATGCTTAGTCCGCTGCAATGATCTGTTTGAAACGGTTGAACTTCTTGAGGGCTTTGTCCTCTCTCACGCAGGTCTCCCCGGGTACTCCCAGCTACACAAGAGAAGATGTTCAGGCTATTGGGGGCCCAAGCGCGTAAGCAGCTGAGCAGGCCACAGCATCCGCCATTCCGAAGCCACCGCCGTCCGATGATAATGATATCAGCCAAGCCCACGGACCCGGCGAAATGACGAAGCCACCAAAGTCCCTGACTGCGCCGCGCCCGCACGGCCGCGCGGATCATCGAGATTTCATTTCAGTATCAACACGATCGCCAGGGCGCAACACGCGCCCAGTTCACCGCCCCCAGGTCTCTCTCCAGTATCCGGTGAGTTGTTTTCTTCCTTTTGTGGGGGACCCTGCCTGCAGCTGCACTGCACGCCTGCACTGTTACTAGTGCTTCCAGTGCATCATCTCTCGGATGACCAGAACGCGACTGCCACACGCACTACGACTGTACGACAAGGATCGTATTCAGAAGCGTGCCGCGCCATGTGACCCAAACTCTGAAATGTTATCCACCTATCCAAGCCACTCTCTGATCGTGATGTGATGATATCCATCCACCGTCGATTACTCTTGCAATGCCTATGCATATGCATCAACATGTCGGTGCTATGCACGGAAAGGCAGAGGCTACCATGCATATGACTATATGAGATGGGTGTGTCATAGTTGAGAACTGGAGATCGATCAATGGGGCGGTGACTGTGGCGCTCAGGTGCGCTGCACTTGCGTGCACAGCGAGCTAGCGGCGCCACGCCTAGGCATTTGCCTTGCATGTGCATCGCCACATTCCCTATGCCCTTGATGACTCAGCCGGAACCAAATAATTTACGCCTGCTTGTCACGGATTTAGGCCGAGAATCTTTGGGAGCACGAACCCTACCGAGATCTAGGTGGTCAGCATCTGTGACCAAAGTCTCTTCAGATTAACAATGTCATGTTTCAATTAACAATTCCATGTTTCAACTTTAATTATTCTTTTATGTGTTTCATTATGTCCCTCGACGGAGTAAATATACAAGCTTTTGGCACACAATTTCACAGGATTCTCCGGTAAATTTGGAGGGCGTGCAGCGACAATCAGTCAGCAGGTTGAAATTCACTAGATGTAAGATCAAGAGCTTCTTTCTTTACTTTGTCACAGCAGGTTGCACGTGCGACGCGTACCGCTGGCTCTCTGGTCTCTGCTCCAGAGCAGAGGGAAATGAAAACAATGCATATATCTTAAAAAGATTTGTTTAATTGTGCTAGTAGTAAAAATTAATTCAGTGCTAATATACCTGAAAAAGATTTGCTCAACTGTTCTAAAACAGAATGATATAAAAACGTCAGACACGACATGATTGAGCAGGTGACGGTGCTTAATTGTCCTGCATCTTGATTGGGTTAGTTAGTGAAAAGGGCATCACAAAAGGGGTAAATCAGCATGATTAGATCCTACGTAGGAGACCATCATATGAGGATTAAGTAGGAGAACTTTAACAAGCTCGTTATCATATTTGACGGCGCCCCTTTTGATGGACTTAATATCACACCTACGCTACTTATTCGTGATCATTGTTTAAAGTTATAAAGTCGCCACCAAACAACTTGTTAGCTTGTTAAAGGCAATGCAAATTATGTACTCCTCGCATGCTCAAGCTACGTGAGTACTTGAGTTTTGTTTCCTTTTTAACTAGTGGAAAAGGAAGTACTTGAGATTTGAGTTATTATATCACACCTAAACAAACCAAAAAAGTCCATAGCCGTGGTGCTAAGCTAGTACTTAACCAACAACGCACAAAGCACGGGCAAGCATCATGTGTGTGGAGCTACATTGTTTTTGTGGTCCAGATTATGATATTTTTAGTCTACGATGATTTTTGAGCCATCATGTTTTCCAGCTTACTTTACTAAGTTACACGATCATCCGTTCTTTGCTGAACAAAAACGATCGTCCCATGTTAGTACCCAAATAAACTAGCCGGAGTCCGTTCCAACGGACGTGCTGACATCAACAGGAGATTTTGGTACTTAGGATACCGGATTTTTTTTACACAGGGGCACCAGATTTATTTGGTATCTAAGATACCAGACCTAAGTCCTAGGGTATCAGATCTGGAACCCAGTGTAAAAAAACAACTTCTCCTACCTCTCCGTCTGGCTACCCACATGGCCCACTACCGAGTGCCGCCCACCGTCTTCTCGACGGCGACATGCGGAGGTGGGTACGGCGCTGACGGGCTTGGTTGGCCGGCGCTGCGGCGGGAGGATCCGCGACGCCGGCAGCCGGCTACCCTCGTCATTGCGGCCACGAGCCGCCGCCAGGTCCAAGAGCTGCCCTAGGGGGATGCCGCCACTGTTGCTCACTGGACTTTGTGACCAGCCGCCGAGCGCTGCTCGCCACTAGATCCGTGGCAACCGAGGTCAGCACCGCCAGATCTCGCCCGCCCTAGGTCAGCCGCCGCACCCCTGTCTTCGCCGTCATCGCGGGCAGTGGCAGGCCGGCCGCCCCGCCCGTCGTCGCCGCTCCGTCGTCCGGTTGGGGTAGAGCCAGGCTTTCTCGATAAACTAAACCTACACGGACTGACGGACATAAACGTCCACCCGAACATCAAGAATTGACCAACACAGTTTGGCAGATTGCATTTCTAGGTTTATTCCGTTCCAACCACAAAACGCTCTTCTGATAACCAAGACGATCCATCCCGAGATGACTTGACTACGTACACCCTGTATGCACCGGGGGGGGAACGCATCACATCACATCTACACGACTACACCTACACGCGGATACGTACGCCCGACCGCCGTGGCGGCAGGTGCAACGCACACAGTGGCGCACGGCGCGCGGCCGGGGCGCGCAACTGCGCATCCCAGATCCAAGTATCCAACACGACACAGCATGGCGAGACCGCCCGGTTGGTGTCCCACTCCCACGTCCCACCCGAGCCGCGTCCGCATAGCACGGAAGCGGCACCCGCCGCACCGCACCCCGCGCGTCGCGGATCGAGTCGCCTCCTCCCGCGCGCCGCGCGCGCACGCGACGCAAGCCTCGCGACGACGGCGCGCGGTGGATCCATCGTTTTCTGGCCGTCTTTTCCTTCATTTTTATCTCGCGGGAGGGTGAGGGGAGGGGAGCCGACGCGCGCGCGCGGCCGCGGAAAGCGGTGGCAGGCCGAGCCCAGCGAGGCCGTGTCGGGGCCAAGTTTGCCCCACGCGTCCGCCCGCCGCGGACGAGCGAGCGAGCGAGCGACCATTTTCCTCGGTGGGTCGGGGTCGCCTAGCTAATTAACCGTGGTCGACTGGGACGTCTCACCATCTCACATGCGACACCTGTCCTGAGCTAGCTGTATGTAACTGCACGCCTTTTCTCTTTTGCACCCATTTTCTCCAGCCTTCAATGTTCAGGATAATTGCATGCGTATCAACCCTCAGATGCTCAGTGGGCTCATGTTCCCGTTCCCGTTTTGATTCGTAAACACTGGAGGGATGCTGGTTGGAGCATTTTTAGTGTTTACGTACGTTGTAGAGAGCGCACGACAATTGATCAGTCACCACGCACTATCACGGGGTTAGAGATGGCCACGTATTGAGGCACAGATTCAAAGCAAAGACCAAAGTAGATGAGCAATGCCGGTTGCTGAGATCCGAGGTGTTTGTTTGGCGACCAAAGCTGCCTTTTTGATGAAGAAAAGGTAGACGGGGTTGGATGGAGGTCGGTCAGTGGGCAGCGGCACAGCACAGCAAGCATATGATGCGTTTCGTTCGGTGCAGATCCACTGAACCAATATTCAATTATCATCGAACCAAACTGTGGCCTCAAAGCCTGATGCAGATCATGCAATGGCGACAGCTGAGTGTGCTGGAGAGGTAGTACACACGTAGGAAAAATCTTTTTGGTAGCAGATTTAGAGAATGACAGCTCAAATCGACAGAATGGTACCATCTTTTTCCCTAGGATTTAATTAATTAGGAGGTATATCCTTAGGTGGTTGAAGCAGATCACCGATGAACTGGGGACAATACATTAATAACGTGGTACTACTAGCCATTTACATCTTTTTACATGAACAGAAAAAGGTGTAACCGTGCAAGATAAAAAAAAAACAACTTGTGTTTCATCCCCTGTTGAGAAAACTCGACCTTACCTTTTCCAAGAGGACCAAGATGCAATGGGCAATATATTACTACGACTCCGTATTATACGTGCACACCCTCCGCATCTTAACAGCTAAAAAGTACTACTCGTACCCCTTAATCTGCCAAATTGAGAACGAAAGCACGCAGATCTGCATCTCTGTACAGAAAATTCCGTTCTCACAATTAAAACGCATATGCCCCAAATCGAACAAAAGAAAAAGGGGCGGGTCCTAGCCGGCGAATCGAAGCGAAGCAACAAGCCAACAAGTAGCCGCAGCTGCCTGCAGGCTGCAGCTCGCGCTGTTCATTTTATTCGCACAAGGCACCAGCTTGCGCGGCGCCCAACTGCAACCAGACGAGACGAGACGAGGCGCGGACGGTGGCCGCAGAGCCAGAGCCAGAGCCAACCAACAAACTAACGGACGGAGGAGGCCGCCCGCCGCGACGCGAAGAAAGCAAAGCAGCCGCGCCTGCCTAATCAGGAGTCTCTCTCTCTCTCTCTCTCGCTCGTCTTTCCCTTTCCTTTCCTGCGTCCTTGGGATCCGCCAGCCCGTGCGATCTCGCCGTGGGGGCAGTGCCGCGGCCCATGGATCCCGGCCGTCGCGCGGATCGCGGCGAGTAGCGAGGGAGTGGGGAAGCTGCGGGGGAGCGGGTTCAGGGGGGCGGGGCAGGAGAGGAATCCAGCTCGGGAGGTAGAGATGGAGGCGAACGCGGGCTCCTTCGTCGCCGTGCGCCGGCTCGCCGGCTCCGAACGCGCCGCCGGCGCCGCCGCCTTCCACCACTCGTCTTCGGGTACCCCTCTCCCTTCTCCAATTTGGCTTGTTTCCGGCCGTGGATGTTTTTTTTCCCTCTCCAGCTTGGCAAATTGCGGCTCGTTCTTAGCGCGGAGGCTCATGGTTTTCTGTGCTATTCGGTGCAGCGGAGGTCGTGACGGGGTCGACGGCGTGGATCGGGAAGGGGCTGTCCTGCGTGTGCGCCCAGAGGAGGGACAGCGACGCGCGTCTCTCCTTCGATTTGATGCCTGATCAGGTGATGATGGACTTTTCTCGTTGTGATTTGGTCCCCCAGGTTTGCTTCCATGGTGCTAATAGCGTGTCAGAGTTGGAGTTCCGTTCATGAATTTTGAAAGTTGCCTCTGGTTGTTGAATAATTCATCTCCCAATTGCTAACTTACCTCTGATTCTCGCATTTTGTCATGCAATCTCTGCCTACATTTTCCATGCTCGCTAAAATGGCTTTAATTCTATTTTTAACGAAGTAGATTTCCATGACTAATTTTACTGTTCCGTACCATACATATGTATGTGCGAAAGACAACGATTAGTTCACATGTGTTAGTTAAAAAATGTGGAATAGTGGAAGTAACATTTTCCATTTTACCTGTCCCAGGAAGAGTGCCTACAGAGGTTGCAGAACCGGATAGAAGTTCAGTATGATAGCTCAAACAGTGATCATCAGGTACTTGTTTTAGGCTGAGAATGCCACCCAATTGTTGGTACGTTGGAATTTTGGTCTTCCGTATTTTTCTCTGTTGAAGTGGGCGTGCGCCACAACTTTATATTAATGTTCAGAACAAGATGATGAACTGGAACATACCCTATAGTTGAATTACCGAATTTGACTCGATTGGAAAAAGGATGATTTTAAAACGGTCCGTACATCTGAGGAAACCATGAGGAAATATTAGCTGTTAATAATTGAATATATTGGGTTTTAGATATTTGTGCTAGCAATAGTTTTTCAGGATGTAGACATTCTTTTGAGGTTACCGTGCAACAACTCTGGTTGTTTATTTGTACTTTTATATAAGCCTGTTATCTCAGTGCTTATCCCTGGAGAACTAATGAAATACTTAAACTCATTTTTTTGAAGCTATGCATGGCAATACAGAACCCCAGATCATCTGTGTGATCTTCCTGTATTGTTCATTTGTTCTTGGTGATGACACATGAAAATGCCTGATAAGCTACTTAATATGACATCTCAAATTTCATCAATTAGGAAGCACTGAAGGCCCTCTGGCATGCTTCTTTTCCTGGAGCTGAGCTTCGGGGACTAATATCAGAACAATGGAAAGAGATGGGTTGGCAAGGGAAAGATCCATCTACAGATTTTAGGTATTGCCTTTTCTCCTTCATTCCATTTTGCTAGTATTTTGTGGTTAAACTAGATAAGAAGATATGTATTGTCATTACAGAGGTGGAGGCTTCATCTCCTTGGAGAACTTAGTGTACTTCTCCAAGAACTTTCCCGTAAGTTACACCTTGATTTCAAAGATATTTGTACTATTTTGTAATATGATGATGATTAGTTAGTTGCGTTTCTTATGTACTAGTACTTCTGTTTGACATCTATAAGGTTTCTAGCTATAGAGCATTTAATGCTTACCTGAAAATACAGTACATCCGACAATACAGTGTATATCAGATGACAGATGTTATAGCATACCCTTATGTTTCCTACTCATAATCACCCCATTAAACAATTTACTTTTCAATGCAGAAATCTTTTCAGGAACTTCTTTGGAAGCAGAATGGTGACCGTGCAATTTGGGAGTATCCATTTGCTGTGGCTGGTGTAAATATAACATTCATGCTCATCCAGATGCTTGATCTTCAATCAGGTCTGTCGACAAGAAGTTCTTAACTTATCAGTGTTGGATCTTTTTAGTACAGTAGATAATACTATTTCTGTAGAGTTGTCAAAACGCGCTACAGCAGCTGGTATACAAATTCATGTTGAATTGACACCTCATTTCCATTTCCTCTGCAGTTAAACCGCGGTCATTCATCGGAGCAGTTTTTCTAAAGCTACTTTCTGGTAAAGTCTATGTTTCATAATCCCTTTGGAATCCACAAGAGATGATTATTGTTTTTTTCTTTTTTGAACCTAAACTGAGCCATGCATTAATGTGCTGCTTTGCACTCCATCGGTGACCTGTGTTCAGGCTTTAGGGTGTATGCTTGCGGATATTACAGTTAGAATAACTTGTGTTTCAATATATTTTTGTTATATAATCAGCTTTATTGATTTTGCTCATAGATGATTATTTATGTATTGATAGTCCACATTCATTAAATTCACTTTGATGGTCTAACATATATCGTACTAGTTATACATCTTAAAGGCAGAGAACATGTATTAGATTGCTGACGAATTTAGTTATAATTCCATGAATATTTGTTTCAAACTGTAGTGCTCTTAAAACTTGATTCCAAATTGAGCTACTCCTAAAATTGATTCCACATTGTAGTGTTCCTAATATTGATTTCACCAATTTTCGGTACAGAAAATGATCAAGCTTTTGACATTCTCTACTGCATAACCTTCAAGTTGATGGATCAGCAATGGCTTGATATGCATGCCACTTACATGGACTTCAATGTACGTTGTCTTTCTTTATCCAAATTCTAGCAGCCTCACGCCCTCGTCCTTGTTGACCCCCTTTTTTGTAAACTAAAATCATCACAGACAGAATGGTTGTTGAAATCACCCATCACTCTTGACCTAATTATACTACTAAAATTGCAGACGGTCATGAAGTCAACACGGCGTCAATTAGAAAGGGAGCTCTTGCTTGAAGATATTCAGCGGATTGAGGACATGCCATCATACAAGCTTTTGGCCCGGTAGCTAGTAACTGAAACCATAAACATGGCTACCTGCTGCAAAGGCTTGAGTTGCTAAAGGGTTGCAACTAGTGCCCGCAAACAGTGAGAATTCTAAGATGCCGATGCACTTGTATCTTCAAGTTTAGGTACTCTGTTAACCTATCTCCAAATTACAACATAGAGGTTTCTTGGTCATAGCATGCCACGTAGGGTAACTGAAGCGTCCGATCAGCTGCCAGGACCGAGTATTTGTAGGTTGGGTGTGTTGTCACAGTTTGGTTGATGCCCGTCATACCACGAAATGAAGTGCTTCTAGGTTTTTCCTCTGTAAACAAGAGGCTCTTGTGAAAGCTAATCTGAGTTTCCTGTAGTGTACCATATTTGCATAATTGATAGTGTTCAGTTCTCCGAGTGTGCAGAAATCATGCTAGCTGTTCCTGGCTTCCTGTTAGCCCCGGAATGATGAAAATATGTTATGAAGTTTGTTCCAATATAGTGCAGACCATTTTTGTGGTACATCATGCCTTTCTTGGTTGAATTACTTGACTGGATTCTGGCTGCTACCTTGCTGCTTGGTTCTGTTGGATTCAACTACTCTTCTGAGAGAGAAAAAAAAGGATAGGATCCCAACAAAAGGAAGTGGACAAACCAGACTAATCAACATAGAACGAACTTGATATGTGACTTAATTCTGTTCTCAGGAGTCAGGATATGATATCATATTACCCTGCATAAAGCTGGAGTGTGACTGCACTTTCACAGGGGTGGTGCTTCCCTCCTGCCGGTTTCCGCCGTTCAGGACTTCAGGGGTGGCTACTACTCTTTGGTCGGTCCAGACACCAGACAATGCAGTGCAGGTAAAGCAGCAGGACCCCTAGCATTCATGTAATTATGCTGTATGCATGAGTGTACACTACAATGCATGCGCGGATGACATGGCATGACCATGTGGCATTGTGGTATTTTATATGGGTCCAAAAACTTTGTTGAGCAAAACGGTAATTTTAAAGGACTTGTCTTGTCGATTTGAAAAGTTAGGGACTAAACTGACAATAGTGTGAAACTTCATATACAATATTGCCTATTCACACTTCATACTTTCACTGTGATTTTTTTTTTGTATAAATGAGTTGAGGAACCCGTCTTTGTTGTCTATATGTTGAGTTTTCATTTCATATTAGAGATAATCTATTATATATCTTTAAGTTTGTCCCACTTAAACAATTTGCTATCGACATTGTCACTTTTTATAATATACCAACGAATTACCTGTTGTTCAGTAATATGCCATTGTGCTGGACAATTCTTGTAGAAACACCCAAAATACCCTTGTAGCCATACAAGACATTGATTTATCTCACTGGATATTAGTGTTTTGTAGCCTCCTTACATAGTATGTATGTTTGTGTATAAATTTCAATATTTTTTGCATTTATACAAGATTTTTTGTATTTCTATATTGTATGTAAGTGTGTATAAGTATATATACAAATTTCTTGTAGATATACAAAAATCTTGTAAAAATGCAAAAATCGTAATATTTATACACATACTCATATTGTGTAAGAATGATACACAAAAATTTTCATTATTCTTTTGAAACTTCTAGTGAGATAAACCAATGGTTAGTCTGGTATGGTTAAAGGGTATTTTTGGTAATTCTATAAAAATTACACGTCTCAATGACATGTTGTAGATCAATAGATAAATTATCGATATATTATAGAAAGTGACAATGATAAATTGTTGAATTGAGACAAATTCAATCTATATAATAGATTGTCGCACCATGTTATTATATTTGTAGACAGGAAGGTGTTTTGCTTTGGAGAGGAATCGATTAAACAAAACTTATCCCTCAGAAAAAGAACAAAAAATACACAGAAGTGATGCTCAAGCATCTTCTAGTGGTACAGGTAAACAGGAACGCTGCTCTAGCGGCTATGCTTCTACGATTCTTCCAAGCGAGCCGCATATTGAAAGGGGAAGCGAACCGCATATGAGTAGTTAAACTAATTCCTAGAGTGAATATTCGATTCTCTGTAGATAATCTAGGAACATGTTCTGCAAAAAACGAGGACCTGATCCAGAATAGCTCCAACGGTTACGACAATTTCGATGAATTCTTTGTTGGCCATTCCAATTTCCAAGAGAGATTTTTAGGACTTCCAAACAAAAAAAATGATCGCCTTTTGGCACTCATATGCCCTAGTTGGCAAAATTCTTGATGTAGCCTCCATCAGACAATCATATCCAGACATTGTCTAGTGAGACTGAACAAATTTGCTTTTACAATGTCCAAATAACTCTCATTCTCTGACCTACCTTCAGGCATGCAGTGTAAAAACTTCGCCTTTTGGGATCATAAAAGAAGCCAGCCATCAGGACTTTCAAGAGGGAAATTTTCCTGGTTGTTTGTTCAAGTGTGGGTATGTTAGACCGACGGAGACGTCGGGTCCTTTGAGGATGGCGATGGGTGTATGTGACATACTGACCCAAGACTTAATAGGATTGATAGAATATCCTTACCAACAAGTTACAACGTCTTTTTCGAAAGCTCATCCCGAGAGAACTCCGAAGTTAATCGTGCTTGGTCTGGAGCAATTTCGGGATGGGTGACCGACTGAGAAGTTCTTTCCGCGTGCGCATGAGTGAGGACATATGTGAGGGAAGTCTTGATATCCTATAAAGCTGCCATGTGTTAATAGGCCCGGCCTAGGCTTAGCAATTTTCCCGTTGGGGGGACGGGGCCCCGCCCCTACGGGGGTGGGGGCGAGGGAGGATTTCCCCCCGCGGGGTATCGGGGCCGGGGCCTAGGGCATGGGCGGGGGATCCGCGGGGGCCCGAAATATGTAAAATCTCCTTTAAATTCACTACTCCTATTTGCAGCCCATAAGGCCCAGCTAAGGAGAGAAATCCCACCCACTACATAAACCCTAACCCTAATTTTCCATCCACACCAGGTCTCGGTCGCCGCCCCAACCCCATCCCGCCTCCCACCCTGCCGCTGCCGCCCCTATCCTCATCCTTGACTTGTTTGGCGCCGCCGGTCGCCCTCGCCGCCTTCCTGGTCTTCTCATCTGCTTCACAGCCGCCGCCACCGCCCATTCCTCCTCCCC
This sequence comes from Leersia perrieri, assembly GCA_000325765.3. Classification (NCBI taxonomy): domain Eukaryota; kingdom Viridiplantae; phylum Streptophyta; class Magnoliopsida; order Poales; family Poaceae; genus Leersia; species Leersia perrieri. Next base: position 18,572,928 of record CM002480.1, on the reverse strand, counting down.
CACGCTGTTGACCTTCTCGCCCAAGGCCATCGCTGTTCTTCGCCACGCGCCGTCGGCCATCACCCTTCGCCACGAGCACGCGCCGTCACCATCGCCCTTCTCCGCCCACACACCGTCGCCCGTTGACCTTTGTCGTCGCTGTTCATCGAGCGCCATCGCCCTTTGTTGCGGCCGCCCCCGCCATCGCCTTCGGGGCATTGGAGCCCCAGTCGGGGGATGGGGCCCTGCAGGGGCAAGGACGAGGGCAAATTTTACCCCGGTCTTCTCTTCGGGGCCGGGGGGAGACTTCGGGGGTCGGGGCGTGACATAGATGATGGCCATGGCCTGATTTTGAACCAGCAAGTGTGCCACAAGTGACGGCAACACATCCAACCATGGCATGACGAGGATTCGGTAGTCGTAGAAGCAACAATGTGAAGCACTAACTTTCGTCATCATCCTTGGCCACCATTAGACGGTCTGAAACTTCGGTAGAATTCGTTGAAGTTTAAAGTTGAAATCATAAAATGTGAAAAATTCAAAAAGAAATTCTAATAGTAATATGGCATTAAGAGTATATTTTGGCACAAGAATTATTCAAAAAATATAGAATCTAGCTAGGGTAAACTTTCAAAGGGGAAAGTTTGACATAATATAAGAACACAATATTTATAATTGAGAAATGAGGCATTGGGCTAGATTTGACCATATAATAGACTTTCACTTTAAAAGTTAAAAGTTATGTACGTGACTTTAATATTATGGTGATGCTGAGATGAACATTATATTTCGCCTACAGTTGATGAGGTGATGTTGTGAATGTCTAATGCATATTGAACAAGTGATGCTTGTTTTAAATCTTTGCATTCACTATTGCATATATTGCATATTCGTTGTTTGTCAATATGAATTTATCAAATTTATAGTAACCGACATGTCAATATTGTCTTTTTTAGTTATAATGCAACTCATCGTAAATTTCCTAATTTTCTAACATTTTTATTTAATAATTATATTATTAGAAAGCAAATATGCAATTACCTTTTGGTTTTTCGATTACCTCATGTGAATTTTGACAAATTCCAACATAATTTCGATTGACTAGTATATTCTTTCGAAATCTATTGTTTCATGGTCAGAATTTTAGTAAAACCAATGAAAATATCGGTAAAACTAGTCGGATTTTGGTAGATTTTTGATGCAAACCGTGGTTTGAAATTTAAATTTTGGGTTTCAAATTTTATCCGGAACTAGCAAGTTTCAACCGAATTTCACGGCCTTTTTTTTGTGACGTTGTGATGATCAGCTGCAAGTAGATAGGTGCATATGTATGTCCAATGGCCGAGTAGAGATGCTACTGCAAATTTTTTATCATTTACCAAAAAACTTGTCACTCCTAAAAGTGATCGGTCGGCATTGACCACGGCACTACGCAGATCATCTGTTTCCCTAGCTCTCCACATAATTGTGAATCTAATTCGTGTAAGCACTCTTTGAGTTATCTTTGGTAATCCAATGAACTAGCAGCTTGATTAGGCTGTATAGGACATTATACTCGAGGAGATCGGTAGAATAGGCCCCGTGCATGCACATCAATATCCAAAGTACCCCAGCAGGCCTGCTGAACGAGACCCCGGCCAGGGGCGTGGTGTGTGCATGTGCGTGTGACTACACGTGTTCGCTACAGGTACAAATTTAGCATCAATCTCCAACCCCTCTTGAGCGTCCGAGCAGAATCACAGGTACACATGTACAACAGACCGATCGAGTGGCTGGCAGCTGCATTGATCAGCATCGTCCATGATTTGACAATCGGGATTGGATCGAGCAAATCGAAATGAAACGAAAGCAGAAAGAGGCGGGCCGGGAGAAGAAAGAGACCGTGCCATGGATGGATCGAGATGGAGGAATAACCGAAGCTAGCGATCGCGCGAGGGCCGCGTGTGCCGAGATGACACGTTCGGGCACGCGCGCAGGCACAGCACAGGCGCATGGGACTACCGGCCGGTTCATGGTGGAGAAGGTGGCGGCCACTGCCGGCCGGCCACGGAGGCCGACCGCGCGCGTACGTACGTGCCAGCGCGTGCGTTTCCTCGCGGAAATGATGCGGTTTTCCCTCATCCGCGTCGGCAGCAATACGGGGGATTTGCCCCCGACCGCGCCGAAAGCCTGTTGCCACTCTGCGCTGCCGCCACCCACGCCGACGGCTATGTACCAGTACCACCGAAATTCTACCTTCTGCTTGAACGCGCGTGCTTTGTTGCTGGGCCGGGACCCGTTACCAGTCCGTATATACTTCTGGCAGGCGACTCGTGCAACTCATCCAGCCGTTTTTGTTATAGATAATAACGCACCGGCCAGCCGTATTTTACGTATAATATACGTAGTATTAGTGTCGTGTCACAACACAAGTACGTACGTGCGCGGATTCGAGTCATCGACAGGATCACAGGAAAACACAGGCATGAGCAGAGGTTTTCTGCTGAGCATTTGGCGAAACGACCTGCCTACGATAAAGTAATCAGCTGGGCCGAAGGGCCAAATTACCATCATGATTCTCATGACACACACAGAGAGAAAGGTGAGAGTCATGATGGTCTCTGATCGCTAGGCCGATCGTGTGTGGAGAAGCAAGGGCGCAAAGACCATTTTGGAGGGATTCAAGTGGCCCATCACTCCAAAGCTAGCCGGAATAATCAAGAGTGCATGCATCTATCATCGACAGCATCGTATCAAATGAACTGTATCCTACGTACACCACCAAAAGACATTCCTACTGGTAAGTAAAATGACATTTGAATAGGCATATAGACAGCCGCGAACACCCATATTCTGTAGCCAGAAAAAGCAACTGTACGAATTTGTGAAAACTGCTTCTAGAAATGAATTTGTGAATAAGACAACCGTATTTTTGAGTTTTCTTTACTACATAATGAAAATGTTTACATCATGGCTCTACCATAAGACATACCAACAAGAAGTAAATAAAAAGACATAAGTGGTGAGGGGATAAAATTCCAACTACACTTAATTAGGGGTTGTTTGAAAGTCCTAGTCGGGTTGTTTCTAACAATATTTTGCTTTCATTTCTCGTTAACATGCTTAATTACTAAACTGCTACACGGTGTATTATTTTTTAAAAAAATCTACACAAAAGTTGTTTTGTAAAATCAAACTAATTATTTTTTTAAGTTATAAATAATAACTAATGCTTAATTAATCACATGCTAATGATGTTTCTCGTATTACGTGCATATTTAGCCAATCCACCCTTCAAACAAATTCGAACAGTCTTAAAAAGAAGGCAAATTTATCTAGAGGACATTCAAAGATTACAGTATTTGTTACATGACACCTTTAAAACACGTCTTTGTTGTATGGCACATTAAACTATGATAATTTGCTAATGGATATTGGATGACATATTTTATCATTTTTAAGTCAAAGTTGAGAAAAACACCAAAACGAATATTTTGTCCCTGGGTAACTTTTGTCAAATATACATGAATCGCTCCTGATTATCTTTGGAAAAAAAAATCAAGAGACCATTTCCCCCACCCTAACCCTAGACAACAATTGGGAGCGATTTAGATGCATTTGAGAAAAACTATCCATAGGCAAAATGGTCATTTCGATGTTTTTCTCTCTCAACTTTGACTAAAAATGATAAAAATATATCATTTAGTATATATTAGCAAATTACCATATTTTTATGATGTCCTACAATAAGGGTGTTCTATAACAAAGACCATAAACTTTGGGTGCACTCTAGCAAATTTTGCCAAAGAAGAAACCCAGTTGAAAAGCTACGAGGGTCACATAGATTCTAATAAGTAAACCTATATATAATATGCCACCCATAATATCATAGCAGATCACTGTACACCATAAGATATTTAATAGTTAGGGTATGTAATGTTTGGGACACATTGTTAATTTTGTTCTGGATGCATCCCTAGATAAGGGATATATGTATGCTGGACCAGGGCGTACAATTCTGAATAAGCCTTATTTTTCGTTGACTATTCGAATGTCAAAATCCATGAATACTGGTTGGAATTCGCAAACTAAAATTTGATTCCAGTCATCGGAAGCCTATAAAAATCTGATCGAAAAGCTTTGGTTCTTGAAAACACATTTGGTGAACAAAATCCACTCTGAATTAATCAAAATTAGGTCAAAATTATCAAATTCCAAATGAAAAAACACATGTATTTTTGCATGCTGAATATGTGAATAATAGTGGAAAATGGCTACAAAATCGTGGCCCCCAAATTGTGGTGTATAGAAAGATTAACATAAAATTCTAATTTTTTTGGCATGCCCTTTCATTTAAAGTTGATAGCTTCACGTTGACAAACACCTAATATGTACTCCCTCCGTTTCAGATTGTAAGGCGTCATACCTCTCTACAATCTGAAACAGAGGGTAGTATTTCTTTATAAATTATCTATGTATTATCATATTATCTCAAACTCATCTAGATTAAATATTTTTTGTATAATTTTTGTGCCAAAATTTACTCCTATAATGTCACAGTAGTATTGAGATTATTTTTTCATATTTCATGATTTCAAATTTAAACTTTTACCGAATTCTACCAAAATTTTTAGTGCATTATAGATTCTAATCCACGCCGTTGAAATTTCGCGAAATCAGTTAGGAATTTAACCAAACTAAACCCTGTTCTGGGTACGTATATATGCAGACGCAGATAAGATCTGTCCGCGGGATGTGCAACTCACGCCGCGTATGGAATAGATGTACTATCCGATGCATACTGCTGTCCTGATTCCTGAAGTTACGAGGTCCATATATGCCTCCATTGACACACAAAACAAACGGAGAAGACGACCTGGGACAACGTACGTACCTGCAGCCTTCCAGCTTGTTGCGCGCTGCACCTGCACCCTAGACCTAGCTAGATAAAGCAAATACCGATCGCGCAATACTAGTTATGCCTACATCTACATCATGCTATCTCCCAGCTGCAAAATAACATCCATTTCCCGCATCAGATCAACTCGAGGAGAGGCCGTGTGACCACAAACTGCAAATGATCGACTCCGATTGGCGATGGCAACATGTACAACACCGCTAGTAGAGTAGTACTAGTACGTATGGGCACAGACACACACGCACGCGCACAGAATAGTACGTGAGCGCAGCGCTAGCCATCATACCATTACCAGTTCGTTCATCTCTCGTCTCTCTTTCATGCCTCTCGTTGTCCCCTAGCGTTTGCTCCTCTTCTCCGTGTATATATTACTCCTCTCGATCTCCGTCGTCTCTGCATACACTGATTACACAAGCTGCTAGCTATACCATGCACACACCAAGGGCACCGCCACTTTAGGGTTTCTATTCTTTTCTTGCACACACGCCGCTGCAGCCGCTGATGGTTTTTGGGAGGCAGTAGGGCGACTACTACTACCTTGCATGCTTCTGCTGTTCTCTGCAGCTGTAGTACACACATATGTATAGTAGTTGCAGCTTGCAAAGATCTTTGTGTCTCACCGTTTCTAGGACACACCATGCGAGTCCTTGGGGATTCTGTTCAAGTACAGCAGTCGTAGTACCTAGTGGCGCTCACATGCATGGCGCCTATCTCTGTCTGATCACTTCTTTCTCATATGGACCAACTGTTTGGATATATTCATGCAATCATGCATGTGTCATGTCTTTTTTTTTTTGAGAACATGCGTGTGTCATGTGTGTGCTACTCAATTTGATCATTGTGTATGTTTATATGCATGCAGTATGCTGCTAAAAGACTCGTGCATGACGCTTGCAATTGACATTGATTAAGTTTGAATTGGAGATCGTCACACATCGAGAGAATAGTAGTGGCCAAATTGGAGGCCCCTGGAGAAGAGGCTTTTGCAGAAGGTGCAATGATAGGAATTCCCCCATGCCTGCAGCCAGCTGCTGCTGCAAACCCCGTGGCTTAATCTGGAAACATCAATGTGAGTGCCTGCAGCAGCTGCTAGCAGCAATTTGTTCGGTTTGCCAACATCTTTTGCAGCACCACTCGCTTAGCTTCTTCAGTGAAAATTCTTATTCTAATTCTCAAGCTATATCTGCTTCTTTTGCAAGATATATAGGAGTAATAGTAAGCACTGACTTATGATCGACAAACGCTCTCTCTTTTCGTTTCCCATTGTTAAGTGCTTTCGTGGAAGGGGAGTACGGCCTCGTGAATTCTGCATTTCTGCAACAGCTGCATTGATTGCATTTAGCTCATGAGAAATTTTATAGTCTTGATAAGGTTGTAGGAGGTACCACTTTTTTCAGTATAAATTTAGTATCTCTCGGTGCTTCAGATACTAGTAGATACCAAATTTTACACTAAAATTTTGATACCTTCAGTTATCTACTCAAGAAACGTAAAATTGCTCTTAGCTCATATGTGAATACGTGATTACATCCACTTTATATAGTGAAATGCTAGCTACTTTAGTTTTGACATTTGCAATTAATTAAGCGCAACTAAAATTTGTGTCAATATATATATTTGGCAGCTCCATTGATTATCTACAAATTAAGTATATAGTTGGGCTTAAAAAAAGAAAAACACATCATACACGCTTGATCCCTGTCGAGTTATACTGCTTAGCTTCCGTCATCTACTTAAACTTTTACAAGAACTGATTAATTAGTGCATAAAACTCATCAGTCGCCTTTCAAACTACTACCTCCATTTCAAACTACTTGTCATTTTGTTATACGTCAAACATGTCTAACTTTGGCAATTATTTTTTTGAATTATGTACAGTTTAATATCATGCTAACTATATATATTATTGAAGCATTTTTTAAGATGAATCTAAAAATATAAATAATAGGATATCAAACTATATAAGCTTTTAAAAATTAATGGTCAAATATTAAAAGGTGTGACTTAGGACAAATTAAAATGACAAGTAACTTGAAACGGAGGGAGTAAGACATTTGAGTTGATGATGGACCTCTTATATATGGCCTCCTTAGAACGAGGCATTGCAAAAACAACCAGAGTAAAGGTAAAAAGGTAAAACTAAAATATGGACGTGTAAAACAGAAAAAAAAAACCATATAAAAATATCGTTAAAGCTGCAAAATGTCAAACACAGTAAATTTGATAAAGCCCCCATGCTTTTTGTCGAAGTTGCAAAAAACACATGTATTATGACTTCTGGCACATAACCACATATTTTATGGTATAAATATTTCATAAAACCCCATCTTTAATTAAAGTAGAAATTATTTCACCATATCTAATGCAATATTTTTCAAAATAATAAATAGTTAAATTAACAATCTTAATAAAGAAATCAACAATCAAAAAAGTTTTATAGATACTTTACTTTTAAAATTTTCAAATAAATGTTATTCAAATATATGTACGGTGCGGTTTTGTGAAACTGTAAAAACATAATACTGATGGTTTGTGTCACTAGCCATATTATCTAGGGCTATACAACTTTGATTATAAAATGCGAAGTTTTCCGAAATTTACTTTAGTTTTTTTAGTGGCCGCTACGTAGGGCAAGACGGACAGTCAAAATGTTTCATTGATTAGGTGTGGATATTTTGTGACTAAATAGCAAAACCTGACCAGTCCCTTTCGGAAGACACACGTACCCTAGGTATACATACGCACCCAATAAAGTAGGATAGTGATGATTCAGGAAAAGACTAGAGTTGATTCACATAGGTGCGCATCACAGAAAACTATGAACACCAGTATGATCTTTTGCGAGGAGCATCTATCCAAAAGTCATATGATCTGGCAATTGCAGGGAACAAAAGGTACAATCAGTGCTATCCTGTACGCGGAACAATCGCTGCAATAATACATGCCCAGCCTGAAAAAGCCCTGCTGATCACAGATTCAAAGTAGTGGCCAAAAGTTTCTGGCTTACACAACATGAAAGTTACAATTTAAATAGGAAATCTGGGATAAACAGGAGCGATATAATGACTGAAACAGGAAGCACGTGGCATCAAGACAGCAGATTTGATCAACTGCGCTCCTGATATAAAACATGATCAATCAATAAGCTAATTAATTAGTTTGATCGATCCGACATCTATATAAGTGCGTAGTATAGTAGCTACAGAAGGCAGATCCGACATCTAGCCAAGAGCTGATGAATTAGCATGCACTAGCTAGCTCAAGGAGAGGGCAACAGCTACTGAAGCAGGCACTGTACCCACGACACAATTTGAGCAAAAAAGTCATTTAAAGGGCAGCCTAGACTCCAAAGTCCAGACTCCAGAGAGCCATAGCCCACCACTTAGACCTGAAAGCATCAAACCCTATCAAAAATTGACACCAAAAAGACAGAGAGGAGATCTATCCCAAGAAATTCTATGTCCCAATAGCCACTTTGATCGATTGGCGACAGATATCACTACCGCCACATACGCCACACGATATAGCTATATGCATACTTGCATGGAAGGAGGCCAATTGGGGACTTGTCTTCCAAATTTCTATCATTTGCCAGATCACCACAGTATGCCTCTTCCACCTCCACTTCAACTACCGTGCCATCCTAAGCTACTCCATGTGCCATTCGACGAAGAAGATCAGCCCGGAATCCATGGCGTGATGCTCTCTTCTGACCACTGCGAACTGTACCCTCTGCCGGTGCTTCCGCTAGGCAACTCCGCAGCTGCCGCAACCGTCGCAATGGGGATTAAGAGTACTACCACCGATTCCATGCCCAATATTGTCGGCGTTGAGGAGGTATATATGTATTCTGATTATGAATTTTATTTGTCTTTTCTTCAAAATCGATTCTATTTGTCTTGTTCCTTAATTTTCATATCGAATTTCTTGTTCTTCAGGTGGCCACCTCTGTAACCAAAGTTGGCAGTGAGAGTAATACTTGCAATGGCTCCAATACATGGTATGTGCATGTAGTGGAAATGAGATGCCTGCAAATGTGCTTGCCCTTCTGTTGTTATGCCCATGCTGATATATGTCCGGTTTGGGAGAGCTTGCAGGTGGAGGGGCTCAACGATGGCAGCAGCGGGGGAGAAAGGGAAGATGAAGATCAGAAGAAAGATGAGGGAGCCGAGGTTCTGCTTCCAGACCAGAAGCGAAGTGGATGTGCTGGACGACGGCTACAAGTGGAGAAAGTATGGACAGAAGGTTGTCAAGAATAGTCTCCATCCTAGGTACGTACCTGCGTATGTGCGTAACCAAAACCCTAACTAAGCAGATTTAATTTCTTGCCATTCATAACATGTACAATTTACCATAACTGATTAACTAACTAATTAAACACACATATATGTCTCGAACCCTGTTTGATTTGGCTAGCTAGGTGTATTATATACCAGATAGTGTGTAAAAGATCAATTTTATGTGGTCTAGAACTGAGCCATGTCGACCTTGGTTTCTTTGTGGTTGTGGCCTTGTGGGTACTCTTTACGGCAGAAACAGGTTGTAGCTAATTAATTAACAACTGCAACGCAGGGTTTGTCATAATTAAACAGATTAGAAGCTGATCGATTTCAGATTAGCCAATATGTAAACAGGGCAAAAACAGCAGTTGAGTCTAGTACGGATCGATCAACTCATTTTACAATTGACATCTTTTACTACTCCTTTTATAACAGTAGAGACAGGGAATGCTCTAACCATTAATCCACAAAATAAATTTTCATTACCCTTCCTTCTCCAGCTTCAAATAGCAAACTTTCCCCTTTTATCTTGTGCTAAGATCGGTGTTAAGCTAATGTTTAATTTCTCTCTCCTTGACATTAGCTGATCGAAATATGTAGTTTTAAGGGCCAGCTATTAATTATTATTATACATGTCCCTTGTGTAAAGGATATATGATTTTGCTGTTGGTACCAATTTAGGAGTATGATCATGCAACATCTTACCATATATACTTGACTTGTGGTGATATATAATGCATGTATAGCTTTTTGCTCATATATACAATCAAAATACACCCAACTCATTATTCTCCAAATATAATATATATGATCCTTATGTCAATTTGAGCCAATATATGGAAAAGATCGAAAATTGCTAGATAACCCTCAAAAATAGAATCTAGTGTACTAAGGTACAAGGAATCAATATTTCAATTTGGGTTGTTGTTAGAACAAAGGAAGTAATCTAAATAAATTAAACTATTTGAAATGGTCAAATATTCTATTAAGTTTCATTAAAAATCATGTCAAAAAGTTATATTAAAAATACAAATGCTTACATGTTGGTGAGCAAGCTTAAATGCTTACATTTTGGGGAGCAAGCTTAAATACTTGCATTTTTTTTCTGAATAAGCTTAATTAAATCACCATACATATATATAGTTCAGCTGTTAGTTCTTTACTTGGTTTTTGGGGGTCAGGGGACTGATTAATTAATCAAATAAAGATGTCACCAGAAATATTTTTAAGGATATGAAGAGGAGTCATGGGAAAGGTTAGTGCATCATGACAGAGAATATATATTAGGGAAAAAAATAAGGATGCATTTCTTTTGGCACAAGCGCAGAAGAATAACATGTAATTAGCTATTGCATGTGATAATAGTATGAAAAGAAGCTTCAATTCCAAATTCATATACGTTCTATTTGTTTTGTGTGAAAAACTGTTTCATGATGCCTTATCGTTTGGTCACGTAATGTTTCATCTCAATTAAAGTTGTTTTAGTTGGATGCAACACGAATAGCACGCATTTCAACATTAAAAAAACAACTGCCACATTAATACAAAATTGACCAGTTTATGAAATATCCCAAAAAAACTGATTGCAACATTAAGAAATATTTCGTGCAACATCAAATAAACATTGGTGCAACACCTTCATCGCACCTTTGCCTGATTTCCTCATCTCCTTCTTTCGTATGACAATCTCGGTGAGAAGCACCATTGGAAGCCATATCATCGCCTTCCTGCCTCTTTCCATGGCAGACCCTTACCCAGATTTGATTTTCCAAGGTTAGGATTCTCAGATCTGACAAGAGGAGATCCTAGATTTGGGAGAAGAGTGGAAGGAGAGAAATGAATTGTTTGGATTAGAAGAATGAGGAGGAGAGAAGTGGAAGGTGAATGAGAAAAATGGGAAGAAGATGATGGGAGAGTTCGCGGGAGAAAAATGGAAAAATGCTCCGGGTGGCAATGGCATGGTCGACCGAGCCACTGCGGAGAGCGGCAACGCTACTGGAAAGCACAGGGAAAAAGGCACGGAGAGGGGAAGAAAGAGATAACAGTGTGCGATGAGTTGGGGTAGCATCAGAGAGGGGAAGAACAGATAACGGCGTGCAACCGAGTTGGGGCAGCGTCCGGAGCGTCCGGACACTCGGTCCGTATCGTTTCCCTTCAAAAATTGGTCATATTTTAATTTATTACTACGTGGTAGAAATACTAGGAAGAGTAATAAGCGTCACGGTACATATATATGGTCAATGTGTAACGCAACTAGGATGTAGCCTTAATTATGCTTCGGTGCCCTTCATGCATATATATGATCAAGGACAGATGAAACAGACACTTTAAGATCATCATATCATAGTTCTTTTTTCAGAGTTCGAGAGTCAATTCAGAGTCTGCAAGGAGAAATCAAAGCTTGTCAAACTGATTTTTCTAAAATCAAAAAGCCTGCATGTCAAACTGATAGACGATACATATGAATTAATGTGCACGCAGGAGCTACTTCAGGTGCACGCACAGCAACTGCCGCGTGAAGAAGCGGGTGGAGCGGCTATCGACGGACTGCCGCATGGTGATCACCACCTACGAGGGCCGCCACACGCACTCCCCCTGCGACGACAATTCCTCCGGCGAGCACATCAACTGCTTCAGCTCCTTCTGAATTTGCATTATAGTATTGTTTATCTGACGGCCAGATCCACACATAATCCATCCATCGAGTCGAGAAATACCCTATATGTCCACCGTCTGTTAATTAACTGGCTAGTTAGCTCTCTTTTTTATGGTTGACATATATAGGACGTACGTAATGTCGAGCCATGCCTGTACAATGTACTAGTGCTGCTATATACGGATGACTGTGCATGCATGTGCAATGTACAAGCAATTAATAAATTGAGCTATGCATTTCTGATTTTCTATACATGCACATCAGCGACATGTACGTAAAGTCTGAGATCATACTAGTATACTGGCCGGGCACTGTACTGTTTCAACACTGGATGCCAGCAACAGCCAATTACACCATGCAATGCATGGCAAGGCTGACGATCTTCATGGCCGTATATACATGAGTCAGTTAGTTCATACTCCTACTATACCTTTACCTTTTCTTTTCCCCTTTGCTACAAGTTTTTCAGTTGTATTCAGACGCTACAGCCATACAACAGCTGCACGCAAATCGACCGAGCTGGTGGTATTCTGGCCATCGGCAGAGGCCGGTCCTCAAAACTAGCTGATGTCGCTGAAAAAAACACTGTGAAACCAAGCTTGTCAAGCGAGGTTTCTCGTGAAAACCATGCACACCGTGAAATAATCGGGCTGCACGCGTGAGACCACCAGAGAACTCCTCGGGCTGACTGCAATGTTGCCAGCGCGCGAGAAGGGAAAAAGCCGGAAACGTAGCCGCGTCGTCGACTCGTCGCCGTGAACTTACCAAGCGCATGTAGCCCAAACAAGCCTCGAGGAGCCTTGTACAAGTGTTGGCCCATGATGATAAGGAAGTACGGCCCAGTCATTGCGTAGCCCAACAAATTGTTGTGTGGCAGCTGCACACTTCTCGTTGGCATCCTCCGTTCCAGCCCAACATGAGATGGCTGCCAGCAGCCTGGCCTAGTTTGCGCCTTTGCGGGCATCCCGGTCCGGGCCAGAGCATGGCACCTTCCGTTGCGGCCCAATTTGGGGTTATTTTTCTCCAGTCTCCAGGCGCTGCGTCCCCTGATATTACCGCAAACTAGCGGAAACAGAGGCGCTACGTGGCCGGGCGCCCCGGCGATCATTGTCTACCAAGAAAGCCGCCACTTGATTTGGTCACGTTCAAGCAAAAATGCTACTGTAGAACTCACGACAACGGCCGTTTAGCAGCCAAAAGTGACATGCAGATGATTTATCTACAGTACATATCACTGTATCACATGAGGTGGTACTGTCGGTGCCTATGTGGTAGACGGACAACACGCGCGGCAGAAAGCCCAAGCCGTTCGTTCTCGTCTTCTTTCCATCCGATGCATCAGTTGTGACCAGTGAGCGTTTTGTTGCCAAGAAAAAAGTGTCTTTCACATTACCATAAACACCAGCCGTTCCTTGGGGTTTGCATAAAAGAAACAGACAAAAGAATATGCAACGTGAGAAGCAACTTGGACTGCCGACTGTAATAGTTCAGTGCGAACTGTAAGTTGTTGTGCCCTATGCGGTCTCAATCGATCTCTCTTTCTTTCCCATTTTCACTTACACATATTCATGAGTATGTCGGTCTATATGTCTAATGTGAAATGAGGGCGAAATTGAGTAGACCTTTTTATTTTATTTCAGTAAAATGGAGGGAGCGCTACAGTGAACACGTGGCTGTTTTTATTGTAGCGTGGTTGTAAACAAACGTTATGTTTCTTTCTCCTCTAAATTGAAATGGCAGAACTCCCGCCGCCTTTCTTAAAAAACGAGGGCGAAATTGAGTGAATATTTTTCAGCAGGAAATTAGTGATTTAATTTAAACTGGAGGCACCATGTCAATTGGAAGAAAAGAGAGAAAAAAAATACACCGTTAGGTTCAGATCATAGCAATGTAGTTTGACTTGCTACCGACGAGGAGCGAAAGAGAAGGACAGGCTATACGCCCCATGACGCACCCCGAGTAGTTTGACTTCCCACCTCTATCTGTCAATGTCGGCCGGCGAGGAAGGGGCAGGATAGAAATAGGATGGGAAGGAAAAAAGATGAGACCAAGAATAAAATAGACTTTCTATATCAGTTTTCCACCCTGGCACGCTAATTTGGCATGCCACATAAGCTGAAATGGTAAAGAATTAGAAACGTTTCTCTCTCTGGTGGTAAAATTGTAAGAGCAAACACAAAAGTGGCATTCGAAAAGTTGTCACATTTAATACTAGCAAATAGTTAATTTTTCCTTATTTAGACCATGTTTGTCACACTTTCGCTGACGAGAATTTAAATTCCGTATAGTTCATTGAGACTACGTTTAGCAGGCGATTGTTTTTATTTAGTTTTTGACTTACTACCATGGAGCTTATTAAGTACATTATTCTAATATAATAATAACTAAGGAAAATTTGTGATGCAGAGTTCATCTACTAGACTACTAGGAGTATATTTTGTACTATTTTCTTTTGATTAAAAAAAATCACTCCATGATATGTGATGTATTTTTTGAGTGCCTATGTTATGCTACGTACCATCTATATAACTGAATATGCCTCACAAATCATACTAATATATATTGACACAGTTCTGTTATATATGTAACATATAGTCATGTAAGGCAACATAGTATAACCATGTCAAAATCTAATTAAGTTCAAGCCATTTGACTTAAGGCAACTACCTAACTTCTCGTTGTTGACCAGCCTACTAGCCAAATTTACAAGTGTGCCGGTCCATTGTCGGAGAATATTTATACATATCCATTAGGACATCCATAGTCCACAACTAGCCAAATTTGCAAACAAAATTGACCGAATCAGGGTGACTTTGAGGGTCTACTTAAATTGCCAAAAGTCTTAATTTGTTGTACACGATCATCTTCCACCTATATGTGCCCCTCAGCCACCAACAAAAACCATTGAGTAAATTATAAAGAAAACTGAATTTTACAATGTTGATAATACAAAACCCAAGCTATTGATTTCATTTCATGACAAAACTACAAATTATGAATTATAAGTAGCATAATACTCCATATTCACACTTTTAGGTCATCTAAGATGTCTGCATAGAGGAGATTTGCAACTCAATGGACAAAATAGTAATGCACAGGGGATGGGAAACCATACTAGCATCACTTCTTTCTTTGGGGAGGTTACCGACCTTCACACCAACATGTGGAAGCCAAAATCACATAGTTCCTAATGACGTTTTGGGGAGGATGATGTAAAGTAAACCGCGAGAGAATCTGCAGGCCAAAAGACCTAGATGAACTAGGTAACTTGAAATTAAGTTGCTTCGTTGAAGCACTACGGCTCAGATGGCTATGGTATATGGTATGAGTGAACGTCTCCAGAAAAGCCCGGGGTCAACACACCAGCCCCTTGCGATCACTTGGATAGGGACATCTTCACAGGCCTCCATCATAACTCTAGGAGAAGGAACAACCAGCTTCTGTCATTCACACTGGTTTGGGAGAAAGATGCCAAAATTAATTGCACTAGTAATCTTCACGGCCTCAAGATGGAAAAGCAAAACAGTTCATGAAGCACTCTCCTCCAACATGGGTTCAGTACTTTCAGTTATTGCAAATCATTGCAGCCACGGACATTCACCAATTCGTCGAACTTTGGACCATGATCCAAACTAAATGTTGGATCACTGACATCAAAATCAAGACGACATTGCCGAAAAGCTCATAGTGAAGGAGTACATGGCCAAATTGGCATATTGGCTACAATTTCCATGTGTGGCAGTTAGAATCGTCAACCATTTGAGTGGAAATTAATGTTGGTCATTGCCCAAAAGCAAATTCTTCACATGGCTTGTTATCCAAAATTGGGTCTGGATGGCATGTAAACTACAATGGAAGCGATGGCAAAATCAATAAATATGTCCACGGTGCCGAACAATTGGCAGAACTGCGAGAGCAGACTGTCCAGGAGGATTTGGGAACAGATACAGTTGCGCTCAATGGATGACCGACGATACACGCTAGGAATATATGGTTGGTAAAGTGGAACAATACGAGGTCTAGGAGGAGAGAGCCCGGCTGTAAGCCCTCAGAAAGAAACCATCACAAAAAAGTTACCGGACGTACCTTCGCTAATTGGTTCAATTGCCGACCACGTGTGACCAAGGGGAAGTGGCCGACGGTTTACGCTCAGTAATATATGTGCCTGATGGTATTTAAAGGTGACCGACAATATAACCCGTTCGGTAAAAGTTAAAAATATTGTAGTGGATCTCAACCTATGGTTCAGGACGGGATGTCAAACGAAGGAGGATATATTGGTATCAACGCTTGCTTTCCGCACCACGAAACTGAAGGAAAACCCTATAATCCATGATCATTCTGGTAACATGGGAGCTATGGCATGAATTTTTTTGGCACATCGCCACCACCCCCGCCACCATGATTTCCAAGATCAAAGAGGAAGTTATGGATTGGGTCAAAGCAGAAGCGACAAAATTGAAGGAGCTTAGCATTTTGGGAGAGATCACATACTTTTCTCCTATTGCGCGAGCTTGCTTTTCTGGCAGGATCCTGCAGTTATGTTGTTCATTTGATCTTTGCTTTATACAAGGTAAAAAGTTTTGTTCTTCTTCCAAAAAAAATAGACATAATAGTTGTGGTATGGATTCAGCCATGAGGGCTACTCCAGCCAGTGTTGGCAATATTGTGTAGTTATAATGTCCCCTAGCGGTAGCACAGTAACAGCACAAAAACCATACCAAATTCATTTTTCAAATTTTGAATTCAAAATTTTGAACTCCACAAGGTAATTCACGGCTGCACAGTAAGACATTAAGACGCTGTAAGCACAATGTGTTGGAACTAGAAAGAAGAAGTACAAGAAAACATAAAACATAATAAATATTTTAGATTTTTTAGGAAAATAGTGAATTTATCTAGAAAATAAACATTGCATAGTTTTTTTTTTGCATAATTAGCCTTTCCTATATTTTTATAGAAGAATTCATATCCTAATTCATTATTCTTAATTTTTTTCTCCAATTGCAATGAGCTCCAACATATGGAGTAAACCTCATCATTTTCACAAACTTCGTTTACTAGATAGCAATAGATTCTCGAACGGTGCGTCCTCCTAAACGTTAAGACTTATATCTAGGACACAGTCTATGAGCCCACATACCAGTCTCAACATCATGTGACGTTAACGTTAAAGGAACTGCTTCCTCTTAAAAACATGGAATCCTATAAAATTTACACAGTCCCGTTTTAACCGCCTTCCTTGTCCATGGTCCACGCCCATCTCCCGTTCCATATAACGGATTCCATGTTCTCTCCCCGCCCTGCTGCTCGCCACCAGCTCTTTGGGGTCAGCACGTGCGGCTGGCAACGCCAACGCCAACGCCCACCTGCAGTTGCAGGGGCAAACGAAGCCATCCATGGCCGAGGAGGGCACGGAGCTGGTTGCGAGCGCCCAGGACGACATGCCGCGGGTGGTGGCCGCCCTCGCCGGCATCCTGGAGCGCGTCGCGGAGCGCAACGACGACGCGGCGGCGCCCGCGACGGCTTCGGCGTTCCGGGCGACGACCAAGCCCGGCATCTCGGTCCGCGCGTACGCGGCGCGCATCGCGCGGTTCGCCGGGTGCAGCCCCGCGTGCTACGTCGTCGCCTACATCTACCTCGACCGGCTGCTGCGCCGCCGCGGCCGAAGCCGATGCCGCCTCGCCCTCGCCGTCGACTCCTACAGCGTGCACCGCCTCCTCATCACCTCCGTGCTCTCCGCCGTCAAGTTCATGGATGACATGTGAGTTTCTCTGTTCTTTGATGCATGATGCAAACGGTGTCATAATCAAGTAGCAAAGCGATTTTAGTTAACCAGCCAATATGCAGGTGCTCTTACATGTAACAAGATCAGTATCTAATTGGAGACATGCAAATTAACCATGTAAATTAGTCGTGGACAGTAAAAAAACGAACTTGCAATAGAACTCTAACTGTTCTTGGCATATTCTTGTTAATTAAGAATCTTAGTCTGTCTATATTGAACAGAACTAAATTTCAGCACGTAAGAGATGAATTTCCGATGGGATATTTGGTGAACCACCTGGATTTTGTACCGCGCTTTGGATTCAACTTAGAGCTGGATAATTTCAATCACTTTGTTTGTTGTGCTTGTAGTGAGCTGTGGCAAAGTGCCCTTATTCCTACTCGGCATAGGCTCGTTCACAGACTTCTCTTGTTTGGGACACTCCAGCTAGGAATAAGTTGGGCGTGTCTTCGAAGTAACTCCAGCTTCATTTCAGACCCAACTTTAGAACTTCAGATATTGTGCTGTTTTTTTAACGAACACGATATTAATTATCTAAGATTTTTTTAAAAAACTTTTCTAAAGTCCTGAAATGGAAGATAGAGAGAAAGTCCGAAATAGTTAATATATCTGAATCTTACAGCAATCACCTGCTTGTTACTTTGGTGTTTAGTTTTTTCTCCGCAGTCATCAATTCATCATGCATCAAAGAAGCCACTGGGTAGGTTTCCACGTCAACTTTGCGGTCAAACTAGGTTTTGCACAGGGTACCCCAAGTGATTTTTCCTTGCAAACGAAGGCAGTACATGAACAAAATTATGCTTGTCCAGCAAATAAAAAAATTGAGTTGGCTTCACTATTCCTTGCGTCCAACCACACATATCCACCGTGGACCCAAGAACATAAACCAGAATTCCACCCTGCCCCTGGCCCCTCGCCTTTTTGTTTGGAATTAATTCAGTGCCAGTTGTGGGGGATTGGGACTGGCAACTTGCCTTCTGCTGATGTTTGCAGCTCAATTTCCCCATGTCAGGGCTCATCAAGAGCATCTCTTTCCAATTAATCAGAGTAGCTTTTCCTAAGACAGAGTGTGTGACGCTGTGACAGTACTTAATTGGCCAACTTGGCATTCCGAATGAACCGATTTGGTGGCAATTCGGTGATTCTGGTTGTGGTTTGTTTGGTCGCTTGATCCCTTCACTGCAACTTTGATTGGTGCGTCAATCATTGGAGAGCGATCATAAACCAGCTGAAAGAATGGATGGAGTATATAGGCAATTTACAATACAGAACTTCAGTGAAAAATGTATTTTTTTTTCTGTCTCTGAATGGTTAGGCGGAAAAGAACAGCCGAATAGTTTTGACTTTTGACATGATATGATCTGTATAACTGTATATGCAGATGCTACAACAACGCGTACTTCGCCAAGGTCGGGGGCATCAGCCTGGCCGAGATGAACTACCTCGAGGTGGATTTCCTGTTCGGCGTCGGGTTCGACCTGAACGTGACGCCGGAGACGTTCGGCGACTACTGCGCCGTGCTCCACTCCGAGATGCTCTGCCCCGCCGCGCCGCCAAGGCCGCACTACTGCTGCCTGTCCGAGTCCGACGACGACGCCGGCAGCAGCTCATCGCTTCGTGAAGCGGCCATGGAAGCAAGCTAGCATAGTAGCATGCTACACTGAGTGATCAGTCCTATGTGCTGTAGTAGTTAGTGTCAGCTGCTTTGTTTAGTTTAGAACTTAGACTGCTAGCTAGTCAGCATGATGCGTGCAGAAAGTAAGCATTTGCGTTCTTGCTGTGCACTCTTCCGTCGTTTTTGTCTGGTGTAGTGGGGAACGTAGATCAGTGAAAAATTAGGTGTGTGTCTGTATGACGTGTAGCAGTTTTATTCTCTTGTGATTTGTGAAACCTGAATCCTATGTAAATTTTGATGGCAAAAGTAATCCGTAGTCGAAGTAAGTAGCTCAGATTGGCGTTGTGCTTGCTGTCTGCTGAAACACTGTATGCAGTAGATGCGCCAACCACTGCTGAAAGGTAAGAGGTGATGTGAATATGCGATGGTAAGCAATGGGAGATAGGGCTCACCAAGATCCTATACAATAATTACACGCACCGAAATCTTAGTGTACTGGACTAGTGGAGAGAAGCGGAGTAGGATTAACGAACATGATCATGACTCATGAGCAGCATCTACTCGCCAAGTGTGAAAAGAAAACAAAATATGGTCTACTCTAATTATCTACTTCACATAATGCAATTCGATGCCCTACAGGCCTACTCCCTGGTACAACTTCTTGTGCAGAGTATGTCTTGTGCTTGAGGCGCTGATACAAGGTAATCCTCAATTTAAGATTCTACTTACTTGTAAGCTAATCCTATTGTTTGTCGCACTTCTCCCTTTTCTTAAGAATTGAAACATAATTTGTGTTAAATAGAGCCATTTTTTTGCAATGTGTTAGATAGAGTGAAACAGTAGAATTTCATAGCTTTCATTAAAAAACATATAGTTAATTAAGCAATGATTGCGCCCTTTGTTTTTGAAATAAAAAAGGTCCCAAATATTGAACTTTATGTATAAAGTTGCCGGTTTATCCATTTGACTAAGGTCGAATACTAATCAAGGCCCAAGATATGGCCCAATTAGTCGTGCGTAGCCCATCATAAAAAATTAGCCCAAAAGCCTACTACTATAGCTCTAAAACCATGACTCTTGTTTCTAATCTTGGTAACCCTAAATTTTTTATTGCTATATTAGGCAAGGTTGGATATGCAATCGTATCAATATTGAAAAGCTTTTTTTTTTTACTTTAAAAAGTTGTGAAATGTTGTATAACTTTTCTCATTACATAATATATTTAGGGCAACATTTGAAACGTGGTTGTGTCACAATTACGATGAAATCAAAATCTAATAAGGTCAATTCTGGAAATAAATTGATGGGTTGTTTATATGCTATTTGACATAAATACCCCCCTAAAACCATACAAATATTTAGCCGTCGGATCGATTTAGGATTCGTGGAACACACCCTAACCCTATTTTCTCTTTCCTGCCTCCTCTCATGTACAAGTAGCCGCCATTCGAGCGTCAATCCCTCGTATCCTTTTGCCACCGCCGCCGTAGTGTGCCTGCTCTCTAAAGGAGCCAATGATGCTAGACCACCGGCGAGGACCACCGAACCTCCCTCTCTCCCTTCCGACCTTTCTCCTCTATGGATCTCCTCCTTACGCGGGTAACAACGAGGTGACCTCATCCTACCATCTTCCACCACTCCGGCGACTCCCTACCACCAGAGGCGTCAGCCCCACATCCAACACCGCCCACCGCCTGTTTATCGATCATGCGCCTTTGAAATCAGCGTTGTCGCCTCGCCGTACATGACCATCCCCCTAAGCTTAAAAAACTCTTCGCTCGTACCCTCCTCCAATCCGTCCCTAATCACAAAACCTAAATGGTTGGGCTATCGTCGGTCGTCAGAGTAGGAGAACGAGAAGCCTCGCGCAAATTCAACACGAATTTGATGGTGAAGAATACGAAAGAAATCTTCCAAAGGTTAGCAATTCCAATAAAATTAAACTTATCTTTGTTCTCCAATTTTTCTATGACTACTTTCATATGTTTTGATTGGTTTCCTCCAGACCGGATTATGGCCAAGGGAGATCACTCATCACTACGGGCAAAAACTTTCCCCCAAAACCGCCATCCATAGCCGATCTTACGGCCCAAACCTCTCCCACATTACAAGAGTCCATCACCGCGCTCAATTCCTCGACTCCCCAAAATTTTCCCCAAAACCCACACACTCCACCTGCCTGTCCACGCCGAAAACCCCAAGCCGCCGCCTCGCGCTCTCCGCCGCCGCCGTCGCCGTCGCCGCCGACTCCACCAGGTAATCCATGGCCGTCGTCACCTCTCCCTCCTTCCTCAATACTCGATTATATTTGTATCTGATATACGCTCGATTCCTTAGGGCTCTGGTGGCGTCTGTTTGATCCGACCTTAAACCCGCGCGTGTGCGCCCGTCCGGCGGCGGGGCAAGGGGGCTTTTTGGGATGGAGAGCGGGGTTCGGCGCAAGGTGGTCGCGCCGTGGCGCTTCCACCGGCGGCGGCGGCTGGTCGAGGGGGGCGGCCGTTTCGATGCGAGGCGGTGTGGCTCAGGGACTCCAGGGGGTAACGGCGGCGGGGCAACGGAGGGGATCGGAATCGCGGGATCGGAGAGGGACGGGGGCAGCGGAGACAGCGGGTTGGTGACGCCCGCAACCGGAAGCACCGATTTTTCCGAGGCAGGCGGCGACGGCGGCGGCTGGGCCGAGAGAGACTCCGATCAGGAGGGTTTTGACGGCGGGGCAGCCGCAAAAGAGAGGAATTTGCAAGGCAAGGATTCCAGCTTGGTGGAAGGTTTTGGTTTCAGTGGCAGTAGTGTAGCGGGTTGCCGCAAGGGTCGCAAGGCAGTGGTACCATGGAGATTCAAGGTTGGATATGAGCGGCCACGATCACAGGGTTCTGGCCTGGGTAATGAATCTGGGAATCATGAACCTTCAGGAACTACAGAATCCAAGTTCAGTGATAGCCCGAAGCAATATGCACCTGCATCAGGGAGTAATCACTCTCATGTTAAAGTGAAATTTCGAAACAAACTATATCGAAGAAGACGAAGCTAATTATTTAACTTAGCTACCTATTAATTAGTTTTCATGAAATACATTTTCATCACACTAGACCTCATGGTAGTAGAGGACTGGTCCCATATTGGAAGTTCAGGTTTGGTTGTACTATGCACATGTAAAATTGAGGATGGCCAGTCCGTTCTTGGAAAAGAAGGATTGGTAGGTTCCTCACCCACAAATACATAGAACAATTTCCTTGGAAACATGTCAATGTCTAACCACCAGCTTTTGGATAACAAAAACTTCAATTTCAAATTACACAAAGAAAACCAGCTGGTATTTAGCCTAGGAAATCAACTGAAATCTAGTGAAACCTAAACTGGCATTATTTTGACGTTAGGACTGGTTCTGGTTATGAAATATTGTGGAACATTCCTTGTGGAGGCTGGGATTTAAACAAATTTCTAACAGTATAAGAAAAATTAAAGGATTGGCTTTTTTTGTAACACGAACAAATTGTGCAATTTTTTATGTTACATCTAATGAATTTGTTTTTTTCTTTGACAGAAATCTAATCTAATGGATTTGTTGGCAGCGCAGAGAATCTAATCTGATACAAATTCAACATGATCCACTATTTATCTCAATTCTTAACGTAATTATTTGATATTTTATATCAAAAAAGTGACCTTAATTAGCTCTCTTCTTTGGGTGAGAATTCATGTTTTCATGACATCCATGACTTCGGTTACCTCTAGCTTGGCTTCTGAAATCTTACATGCAGGTCAGTTGTTTACCGTCACGAGGAGCGCAGAAGCAAGTAAGCAAAGCATTACCATTTACCATGTCGATTACTTCGCTGGCATTTGTGGCATTAACCAGGTAAAGGTTAACTCAGTGCATAGCCTGAAGAACACCATATACAGCTACTATGTGCAAACTGAAGCTTGTTCATCAGCCTGCCTTATGCCAAGCCAAAGCAAGCTACATCATCACCGTATGCGCGTGCAATCACGGAGCAGTGTACTCCTGTTGATAACGTTAGTACTAGTGGTATTATCATGTCGGACAATATATTACATCCCATACATTTGCTCATGGTTTTCATGATTCATCCAGAGCCCAGAGGGCCAGAGGAAGGCGAGGGCGGGCGGCTTCAGTTGTTACCGCCACCTTCCTTCTGCTGCGTCTTGCCACTGCGGAACCGCCCGCGCTTGCTCCAGTTTGCACCGACATCACCGTCACCGCCGAATCCATCACCACCGTCTCCGCCGTCACCGCCGCCCGTTTCGCCATTGTAGCCACTACCATAGTTACCGTATCCTCCAGCATCACCAGGATAGCCGCCGCCTCCTCCTCCTCCTCCTCCGCCAAAGCCTCCGGGATGGCCTCCATATCCTCCAACTCCAAAACCAAATGCACGGCCGCTTCCACCGCCGCCTCCTCCTCCGCCACCTCCACCGCCACCGCCACCGCCACTGCTGCCTTCGCCTCTGCTGCCACCGTAGCCAAACCCGAACCCGGAGCCCTTGCCACCAGGCCCGGCAGCCCAGCCCCACCCGTACTTCCAAGAACCGTCAGGGCTGGACCCCTGCCCGGACCCAGAGTCTCCTTTCCACCCGGGCGGCAGCGGCTGCCCCGTCTTCTCCGCCTCGCCGTCGGCGGTGGCCATGCTCTGCACGAACGCAAACGCGAATAGTAGGAGTACTGCAAGAGCCGGCACCACCAGCGTCTCGCGCCACCGCTTGCCGCTTCTCTCCATTGCTGCGATGCAGCCTCCTTGCTCTGTTTCTTGGCTCTGGGTTTGGTGTGTGCTTGGCTCAAAAGCTTGTGTTGCACTTGCTGTGGATGTCTTCCCGTGCCGTGGCATATTTATAGCGGGTCCGTGAGCCGGAGATGGATAAACGATCGGAGCGCAACAGATCACGCACCACCACCGGCCCATTGCTACGATTGGCCTCTCCGTTGCTGCCTTTTGTCATTTGCTTTGCTACACCCATGCATGCATGTCCCTCTTCGCGTCGGCCGGGGCTTACAAAAGTCTCTCGCGAAAGTAGCTTTCACCTTTCCGGCTTATCCCGTCCGTGCCGCGATCTCGCGTCGCACTGGAATTGAATGAAAACGAGGGAAAGTCATTTCAGTACTTAGAGGTATATACACCTATGTTTTGTATACGGCCCAAATAATTATATAAAAATTTAAAAAAAAGTTAGATGTGTTATGATAATATAAATTAGCTCACAAACATGCAACTTTAAATTTGACCTCTATTTGAAGAAACTAAAATAACAAATTATATCTACACTGTGCAGTGTCAAATTTTGTTATTTTTATGTCCAAATATAGATCAAATTTAAAGTTGCATGTTTGTGAGCTAACTTATATTATCATTACACATCTAACCAAATTTTTTCAAATTTTTATATAACTATTTGGACCGCATGCAAAACATAGATGTATATACCCCTAAGCTCTAATAAAAATCCTTGTCCTTAAAACGAGACGTGCGCTCCGTGGGAATATTTTTTTTGGTTCCTTCCTGTGCGTGCATTTTGTTCGTCGTGAGCCGAGGCCCGTGACCTGAAGAATCCGGTAGCTGCTGGTAAGTGTTGCGGTGTGCAGTGAGCTAGCAAAAGCAGGAGAAAAATTGATGTCGCCACTGTGCAGCTGGCCATGGGTCGTTCGTCCGTTCCCAAATGTTCGTCTTGATGACACTGAGATATCTCGGCGGCTAGCGCGCCCGTGAGCGCACGCATGGCAAAGAGTGGAAAACGATATGGGCGTGACCGCGTGAAGTTGATCGATCGTGAACAAGAGTACACTCGATCAAGTCCGTTTACACTCATTGGTAATTAGCATCCAGCGGTTGATCGAAAGATGGGCGCAATAATATTTGATACTCGATCGTGCCAATGCGGCGTGCTTGAATGTCGTAATCAAGTATAGCCAAAGACATATAAGATATCCCCAGGCCATGATCACGGGCATCAAGATAGTGGTAAGCAAGCACTAAGCACATACATAGCCGTTAAATTTGACCCTCGGGGTTAACAAGGACATTAACCTTTTGTGATACCGGCGACACTATGCCCTGGTAGGAGTACAACGCTATCGCTAGTACGCGAACTTTTCCTCTTACAGTATCCTTTCTTTTAACAATTCAAATCTGGTCTCGCGCGTCTCGTCTCCTCACACCCAATGCATGGTCGGCCTGAGTCGTGCGTGCATGGTCGGCCGGTGAAAGGGGGCGCGATGCAGACATGAATGGGATCGATGTAGTAATTCAACGAGAAAACGAACCTGTCCGCGCGTAGCTTTCGACTATCTTTTTCGTGCGATTCGATGGTGATGGTCATTTCTCCGCCCCCTGTAGCGCGCAAGTGCAGCTCGTCCTGGGCCGCCGGGCGCGCGCGGAACGGTGGTAGCCAGGAGCTCATGACAGTTTCCGGTCGACGGCGGGTGGCCACAGCTACAGGGAAGCGACGGAAATGGTGCCAGGTGCATATTTCTCATGCGCAAGCATATGAATGCATGCCGGCGCGACGGCGCGCGTAGCGCACTGCAAAATACGGCGGAGGATTTGCCTCCTAGACCGAGCGGCGCGGGGACTCGGGGACCCGGTGACAAAACGAGGAAGCGCGCGATCGAGGCGGCATATGAATTGCCTGTGTTTTACTGCATTCTGCACGGAAACAGATTTTTAGCACCCGGTTGGATGTCCACCCACATATTGCATGTCATCTAAATGGTTATGAAAAAATTTTAAAAAAATTGAGAATATAGACTAATATGAAATATATCATTGCACAAACATGCAAGATTAAATTTAACATATACAAGTCATAACAAAAATAACAAATATGGCTATATAAAAGTAAGAGTTCAATTTGTTATTTTTGTTACAACTTGTAGAGTTCAAATTTAAACTTGCATGTTTGTGGAGTGATTTTCATAACCATTTAGATGAAATGCAACTCGTGGGTTGGATATCCACCTAGGTATTAAAAAGAGTTTCCCATTCTACCCGCTTTGCTTATAATTTGCTGGTACTCAAAAAGAGTGAACAATCTCGACTTAGATGATCTAGAGGCGCTTTTATCTACCTTTGCTGCTTTCACATTGAGAAACACTGCCGTACGGGAGTCTGTTCTGTTCCGACGGACCCCCTGACACTGTGCTGTCGCGTGCTCTCGCCTCTCGTGCCCCTGTTCTTATAAACATTCTTATCTATGCTATTATCTAATATCTATACTATAGAGTATAATGTAATAATTTGTGTGTTGCAATACAACCGTTGCACTCGCTCCTTCTATTCTGACCGTTCGATGGGTGGATCATACTTTTACGTCGTCTACATTGGGGAAAGGAAACCAAAGGGGAAAAATGAAAATTATGTAGTTTGCACCCACAATAAAGGAAAATAAAAGGGAAACTGGGAAAAAAGAGAGAGAAAGACTAGGCACCCATTTGAATGGATTTGTCACTTTGTCTTCCTCTCCTCACTCCTCTATCCACAATCCTCGAAACTCGAGGCAGCAATATCTCCTCCACACCACCCTTCTCATTCGCTGCCTTCTCCCCCATCCTCCAACCTCACGTGCCGTCCTCCCCATCCTCCTCATCCTCTCTATGTCCGCGTGTTTTCCGCAGGCTTAAGATTTGATGGTGATGGCGAGGTTACAACACGGGATGATGGGGATGGCAGCGACTATGGCGGGAGACAACGGTGATAGCCTTTGGAGGACTAGAACTGCCGCCGGCAACCTCAGAAAGGCTGAATCCTTCTTTGGCAACCTCAGACATGGCAGCGGCGGCCTGACAACACGACCACGGTGTGAAGATGAAGTCAGCCTTCAAAGACAGATGAAGAATCATACCTATGGTGAGCACCAGATGACTTTCGACGTGGTAAGATGTTGATACTTCCAGCGAGATCGGTACCTCAGGTAGAATGGCTGGTATCTACAGTATCAGATGCGGTGTCTCGGGTACCAAGCTCAGTGGCGAATCCAGGATGAAAATAGAGGGGAGGCTCAACTCAAACGCTAAGTCTAAGTCTAAGTTGAATCAAATTTGAGTTGAATCAAATTCTACTCGATGTCTTTTAGGTTTATTTGTGCTCTCATCAGTTGCGGGTGTCTAATGTGAACTGCTTGCATAATAACACAACAAATTTGTTTTCTTCTCCATTACAAATCTAACAATAGCAAAAGAAGATAAAAATTTTAACACTGCCAATTTCACAAAAATAAAAACAATGCTTAATCAGTAAGCTGCTCACTTTGTTGTTTGCTTAGCCTCAGGCCCTCAGCCAAAACCTGAAACAGCAGCTCACTGCTC
>CM002480.1:18518150-18540229 GCA_000325765.3 Leersia perrieri | reverse complement strand
TGAACGGTCTAGAGGGGGGTGAATAGACGTAACCTGTAAAGACCCTGAAAAACACTCGTAGCGGAAGTTAGAACCTCCAGACTATCCGGTCAAAATGTCCGGACAGTCCGGTGTCCGGACACTCCGGCAAAAGCAGCCGAATGGTCCAGACCTGGAGACACGAAATTCCTCGAGGGTAATTTCCAGATGAACTTGAGTATAATCAGAAAGCAATACAGAAAGGAGACAAAGAAACGACGAGTTTTTATCGTGGTTCGGATCCAAAGATCCCACTCCACATTGAGGCGCTCCGGAGAGAGAGATCGAACGATCTCAAACCTCACCCATCTATCTCCCACAAGTTAGCCTCGATCTCCAAGGAGCTCTCGGACTAGCTACTCCCCGGACAATCCCATGATCAAGTCCCAAGCCGGGAGTCCTAGCCCCTCGTAGCCTCCTTGCTCTATCGATCCCTACTTCTAGGAGATAGCAAGGTTTATACTCACTTACCTCGTTAGGGAGAGGAAATCCCGTACAAACTTCTCCCGGGCAAACCACACATCGATTGGCGCTCCGGGTGACACGTAGCCGTCTAGGAGATAAGATCTCCAAGAGTAACAAATCCAACCAGCTAGATCTTGCCCAAGCTTCAAGTGCTCTTCAAGGATCAAATCCAAACACTCTCACAACTCACCAACTCTTCTCACCTAATCCCTAGATCAATCTAAGTCTAAGTGAGGAGAAATAAGTGCTATAGAGTTCTAGGAGTGGGAGGAAGTGAATGTGGCAGCCAACCTATCTCAGTAGGAGAGGATAGGCTTAAATAGCCCACGCACCTACCCACTAGCCATTGGAAACACGGGGTCCGGACACTCCGGACATTTTGTCCGAACACTTTGGACCTCCTAGTCGTTACAACGTGACGTGTAACGGTGACGTCCACTAGCCGTTTGAACGGTGGTCCCCCTGTCCGAACACTCCGGCAAAAGCAGCCGGAAGCTCCGGACAGACCATGTCCGGATACTACGGACCAAACATTCGGACACTTCGGATTTACTGTCCCAAACCAAAACGTGCAAGTGTTGTGCATTACAAGTGTATCTCTCAGACACTAGTCAAAGCATTTAGAGGTTGATCCAAGTTCTAACTAGCCGATCCCCTTAATAGTACGGCTTTTCTTACGACTCAAAAATAAATATAACCTATTTCTACTCCTTTGAGCCGCTTCGCCGTCCTAATCAACTTCATTGTTGTTTAAGCATTATTGGAGGGGTCAATTGTCTTCATGCTTCGCTTCATAACTCATTAACAAACGTTAGTCCCTTAATAATGTTGTCAATTATCACCAAAACCCACTGGAGGTCGATTAGCGCACTTTCAATATACATCCAATATGTAGATATATAGTACCTCCTAACTAACAACATGGGTATATATAGCGATCTATACCTACCAAGGATTATAATAGTTTCGCCAATAACAATTATAAATTATAAATTTGTAGCATTATCAGTCTAGCTGATTTAATTTTTTTTTACCTTTGAGATATAAGTCAAGTATAAATTTTCTTATCATGTTGTTTTAAATACCAAATCATACAAATTGATATGACTTTTTTTATGTTAAACTAAGGGTAAATGGTAAATCTAAAAACTCAAGAAGTGTTCAAATTTAGGCCAAATGTACACTGTAGACCAGTCTTACATTATTTTGAAAAAAAAATCAGGCCAAATGTCGCTGTTTTCTACTCTACTTCTGCCGAATGTACCGGCTTACCGCTAGCCCCGTTCTCAGTTGGTCAGTGCGTATATGTTTAGTGGCCCGCCGCGGCGCCGCCTGACCGGTGGTAGGCGGGCGCGCGCGCGCGCGCACATATATATATATACATATATATATATATATATTGAGAAACGTGGTAGGCACATATGTGTACCTGTTCAGTGCACGGGCATCACAAATCCACTAACACCTGATATTTTTCTTCTGTATCCATCAACATTTATATTCTTCAGAAAAAAAAAAGAGTAGAAAACATCAGCTCCACTACTTGCTGCCGCCACGCTTCTCCTCCCCGCTCCACCGATCGGAGCTCAGGAGGGAACTGCCAATTCCTTCCTCCCTTGCTCGCTCCGATTTCCAGATAAATTTATCCAACCTATCCAAATCCATCCCTTGTAGCGACCAGTCCGTCGCCATCAGCTCTGCGCGTGCATATCCGCTGCCGCGCGCGCCCGCCCGCGGAGATGCTCTGCTCGGGCCGCATACTGGCCTGCAGCGGCGGCCTCGGGCCCAGGCGGCTCCGGCCGGCGCGGCCGGGGGCCTACGCTGACCGGCTGCGGCCGCGGCCGCCGCCGCCGCTGCAGGTACGCAGGTGGCGGGTCGCGTCCTCCGCCGCCGCGTCGGGCGGATCCCCCGACCTGCCTTCGTCGTCGTCGTCGTCTCCGCCGTCTTCAGCGTCGTTCGGCTCTGGTGATGAGCAGGGCGCCGGCTCCCCGGGGTAAATGCTTTTCTTATGAGCAGTAGCTGTTTTGGGGGTGTTGGTCGGGGGCCAATCATGCTGTTTGTGTTGGTGTGTATTTGACCCCCAATTCGAATAGCTTTACATATGCTTGGCACGAATTCTCAGTCGATAGAGCATCTGTGAACACGGTGGATTTTGCTGATATAAATTCGATTAGCTGTATTATAAATTCGATTAGCTGTATTATATAGCCTATGTTTGGCTCAACTCTTGTGCTGATGGATCTAGACGATAAAAGTTCGATTAGTTATAGCATACGTTTTGCTCAGCTTCTGTGCTGCAGTGTAACTGAACACCTAGGTGGATCTAGGTGACAGATTGTTGGTCCTGAACTCTTGATGAATGGCTGTGGCCATGTAACTTATTAGAGAGAACATGATGATGTGCTTTCGTAATAAACATAACTCATGTTGAGGCCTACTTGGTTTGTTCTCAGGTTTTGTATCATTGAAGGGCCTGAGACAGTCCAAGATTTTGAAAAGCTGGACTTGCAAGAGATTCAAGATAATATTAGGAGCCGACGGAATAAGATCTTCCTGCATATGGAGGAGGTATGGTAACTTTGCTTTTTTCTCTGATACTGTTTCTGATTAAATGATAATAGTGTAGGCAGTAGGATTGTAAGATCCAAGTTTTCTGTCATAAATAGTTCAAATACAAAAGACAATGTATACCACTTGCTTGGTAGCCAGCATATGAGTTCAGCTAACATGGATTGATAAATACGGCAATCCCTGAGCTAGAACATAGTACTTTTGGATTATTTGCACAAAGATGCTGTAGCTTGCACCGTTGCTAGCTCATCATTTTTTCTAGATATTTATGTTATATTATGATAGTATTAAAGGGTGTGTTGCAAATCAACAGCGAACTTGAAACATCCATTAATCCTATTATTCTGGCACATCTTCTTTCTGCCTGTACTTTAGATCGCTTTCATTTTTATCCCTTGTAGGTTCTACTGTGTGGTAATGCTAATTTTGTCATATGTTTTGTGCTGTATGCTTATTTTTCTATTTTCGCACACATAGATTCGCAGGTTGAGAATACAACAAAGAATAAAAAATGTTGAACTTGGAATCTCAGTTGAAGTGCCAGAAGGGGAACTTCCTGACTTTCCATCATTCATCCCATTCTTGCCTCCCCTGGTAAGTATATGTGCCTTCTTTAGTTCTTTACATCCAGCGCTATGTCACATGGCTCATACTTAGGTAATGCATGCTATGCATATTTTTATTGAATCCGCAACTTCAAAATAGCTCATTATTGATGGTTTTCTTGCTTTAAACAGAGTGCAGCTAATCTCAAAATATACTATGCTACATGTTTCACTTTGATCGCTGGGATAATGGTCTTCGGTGGATTTCTTGCACCAATTGTAAGTTGAACCATCAATTTCTTTTGTTTTCACCCTTTTTGTCATCACTGATTTCATCTTACAAAATCCAGTGGCTAAGACAATTTTATTGTACTTTTCTTGCAGCTGGAACTTAAACTCGGTGTAGGAGGAACATCTTATGCAGACTTCATCCGCAGCGTTCACTTGCCTATGCAGTTGAGGTATTACCACTATTCCATGTTCTGTTAGTGTAATGAACATCTTATAGTTAGGTCTTGACACCTGGGAAGTTTATAGGCATTAAATGTTGATCCTTTCTTGATTTATCTGTTTGTGCAGTCAGGTAGATCCTATTGTGGCATCGTTCTCAGGCGGGGCAGTTGGAGTTATCTCTGCCCTCATGGTTGTTGAGATAAACAATGTCAAACAACAGGAGCATAAGCGGTGCAAATATTGTTTAGGAACTGGTACTTATTTCCTCCAAGTTTTCTTCTATCTTTCATAGCCGTAAAATATGAATAAATATCTAAGGTAGATTGCACATGAGCCACATCATGCTGAGTTTTGGCCATAGCAGTTCAGTACTTCAGTGTAAGAATATTATACCAGCGTAAGCTTAGTCCAAAATTGACTACATGGACCAAAATCTCAGAACGAATTGAAAGGTCTGATAGTCTGTAATGCTGTTATTAAAAAGTACTACATGTTTTATGCTGTAATGTCGTAAAAATGTTTTATGCTCCTGTTATAAAAAAAATGTACTAGAATATTTTCTTATAATTACTCAATAGTTGCAGGTTGAAACTAACAGTTGTCGCTTGTAGGATACCTGGCCTGTGCTCGTTGTTCTAGTACCGGAACTCTCGTGCTTACTGAGCCTGTTTCAACGTTCAGTGATGGTGATCAACCTTTATCTACGCCAAGAACAGAGAGGTGTCCGAACTGTTCAGGCGCAGGAAAGGTAAAGAATGTACACAATGATTCCCAATAGCAATGGCTTTCAAAGACTGCACTCTTATTTCCACATGCTATTTTGGATGTACATCAGCTCTGATTTCAAACAAAATGTTTGCAGGTGATGT
The DNA here is from genome assembly GCA_000325765.3 of Leersia perrieri. NCBI lineage: Eukaryota > Viridiplantae > Streptophyta > Magnoliopsida > Poales > Poaceae > Leersia > Leersia perrieri. Next base: position 18,535,308 of record CM002480.1, on the reverse strand, counting down.
GCCCAACCTGTCTCTGCACGGGGATGGCAATGGCAAGCGAGCATGATCCTCGGATTGATCCTTTTGACTAAAGTCACATCACATGATAGTTCAGAATTTCTTGTACCACTATATAAGTTGTTTGTAGATAAAATAGCATTGACAGACGTGCTCGGGGTTCCATCACTTTAGTATTATACGATGAATTGAGCAGTCAACAGTCAACAACTGGTGTATGTATGTTGTCAAAGTTGGGTTGGTATATAGTAATATTTGTAGTACTCAACACAAAAAATTCGTCGATTCCACGGATGAATTGTCTGAACTTTCCTTGGCTTATACATGGTCTTATGTAAACCTTAGAATGTGATTCAGAAGAGTACTTTGTCATGCATGATGCTGCAAGTACAGAGTACAGTTGATGGTGATTTCCAGGTGTTTGTCATGCATGATGCTATAAGTTAGAGTACGTTGATGGCGATTTTGAGAGTTAGTATCCTTGTAATCTGTATTCTCTTCAGGCCTTACCAGTAGTAGAAACATCAGCTGAGAAATACGTTCTTTAATTGTCTGATTAGGCCGTCGAAGCAACAGTACAATATCCAATTCCAATAGCAACCAGCCCATCAGCATCAAGCATCCAAGGTCCAAGCCTGCCGTACGCGGCTAATCCACGAACTTGTGCGGCAGTGACGCAGCTCACAAGCCGACATCGGTGACTGCTCCTCCGGCGACCGGCCTTCTTAAGGTTAGCTCCGCGTCCCTTCTCTCCGCCCACCACCTCTGGTGACCAGCAGCGCCGCCAGCGCCGCCGCCACACCGCCACTTGCCTCACCACTGCCTCCAATCCCGTCAATCCTAACTGATCGGTGACGAGTATCCCTCGCTATCGGTCCCGCCCACCGCACTCTTCCGACCCCACAACTCTGATGGCGCCGCCACCGTCTCGCTGCTCACCCTTGTCCTTCGCCCACCATCGGTCCATCGCCTCCCTGCATACCTCTAAGCCCACCCCCTTTCCTGGCGCCACCCTCTCCCACACACCCGAACACTAAATATAGGGTTTTTGGGCAAACTCTGATGAGATCCGGGCAAGATTTGAGGGAAAGGAGCCAAGGCTCTATAGAGAAAAGAGAGGCCCATCCATTTGCCGGCCCCGTAGAGTAGCTCTTTCAAAGTCTACCAGCCAATACTTCTTCCTCTAGCCATCCTCCCAACTCCCGTTACCGCACGCAATCATCTCAAAGCTATAACACTGTTAGGAATTGTGGAAGCTGTGATACACTTGTTAGAAATTGTAAAAGCTTTGATACCACTCGGTAGAAAAATTGAGTCATAACGGACACACAAATTTAACGTGGGAAAACCCTTGCGGGAAAAAACCACGGACAATATTAGTATTGAGGAGTTAATCCAAAACACAGGGAATAAAACAGACTGTTGAACCCTTTCCATGCGGCATATAAGAGATATACAAAGGGAAAAAGGGAAAAATAGAGTAGTTTTGGTAGAAAAAACCAAAAGTCCTAATAGAAAAATTATCAAACTAGCTATTATGAATATAATCCAAATATATGATATGTATAAATTCAAATCATATATTTAACAAACACTACTGTAATAGGGTTTCTGGCCTGACAACGCAGGCGATGGCATCCATCGTCCTCACTGCAACACTTGCTGGCTCGATGGCACCAAATCCGGCCGTGGAGGCCGGATTCAGCAGCGATGGCGCCGGAGCAGCACCGCGCAATGACGTGCCGCCGGCACCACGCGACAAACCTCGCCTCCACGCAGACTCGTCGCATCGACACAGCCCCACCACGCCGGTGCCTCATCGCCGCGGCAGTGCCAGCGCCACCTCCCCGCTAGATCCAAACTAGCTGGATCTGGCGGCCACCACCCCGCGCCGTCCCAACCTCCACGGCCGCGGCGCTAGCGCCGCGACTAGACGCTGCTCCGCTGTTGAGCTGCCGCCGCATCGCTGTCTAGCCGTCGCCGCCGCAGTGACGCTCCACCACGCTGGCCCCGACGGCCATGGCTGCTCCTCCCGCACGAGAATGGAGACAGCCGCCGCTTGAGCCCCACCGCTGCCATCATTGGCCATTGCACGCTTTGCGCCAGCTCGCTCTGGCGGCGGCGAGGTGGGGAGGGAGTGAGGTGGGAGGCGGCGGTGGTAGGTTTTTGGCCGCCCGAGTCGCCCTGTGCAGGAGGCGACGTGAGCGGTGAAAAAAGCGATCTTTTCATTCTCGCATCTATCTATATCACCTGTAGCGGTGGATAAGGTCTGCCGTCCAATTTTTTAGGTTGTTTGGTTTATAGGCGGAGGTGGGATCGGGTGGCCCGAAGATGAATATTCCATCAATATACTAGACCGGGAAGACGGGGTAAGCATAGCTATGCCTTGCATTACCCCCTCCCAGCACTCACCTTCCGAGCGACGATGGCAACTGGCGGAAGGCCACCCCTATGATTTGAAGGCGACGATTGGCGTTGGCGACAACGGAAGGGTGTGAAGCGACGACGTGCAGGGAGAGTCGGAGCAATGATACGCGGGGAGGCCGAGTTTGCCATCAACCCCGTCGGCGACCTCTGCACCCATGTCGTCGTCCTGTCCATCCCCTTCCTCACCTCTGTCTCATCTTTGTCTTCGCCGCCGCTGCTGCTTGCCAAATCTGGAGGTGCCATTGTCGCCGGCTTCATCCTTAGATGGCAGCGTGGTGCGGCGACAACGACTGGCGGCATGGGCCAGAAAGGGTGGTGGCAAGACGACTATCGGTGGTGCAGGGGACGACGGTGAGAATGACAATGGATGATGGCGAACGATGAGGGCGGCGGTGGACGACGGTGAGGACAGGAAGGGGATGCGACGGCTAGAGCAATAGACGGCGATGGAGTGCGAGATTTCTAGGATATTTTTTTACTCTTTTCACTTTCTTAAACCCAACTGAGACTGATTTTTTAATTGTAAATTTATATATGGTTTTGTAATGGCAAAATTATAAGCATATATGAATTTGAAGGGGATAACTCACCAACCTCTAAAGGAGGGGTGAGATCACATCTAGTCATCCACTTTACTCCACCAACCAAACTGAATATTGGAACACGAAATTCACGTCTATCTTTTGAACCAAACAAAAAGTTGAATCATCATGTCCACCCTACTAAATAGAAATGGGATGGTTCTTCACATCCAGAAAAATATAGGCCACCATATCCCATCCAACCACAACCACAAACAAAACACACCCCAAATCAGCATCATGGTTGTTCAGTGGGCAGGATCCACAATGCTCGATCTGACACTGGAGCTTCGTCGACATTCTCAACCTTTGATGTCCCGTCTTTTATGTTGTATATCTTGTAACACTTCTCACCAGGACATGCCAAGTAGACACAGTTCGGCTCTAGCCCATGCTTCTCAGCCGAGTACGAAGCACCAAAATAATATGGGGACACAAGGAACGTGCGATCACCGAGCTCTTCAACTCTGCTCCACCGCTGTTGCGAGAAATCCATCTTATAGACTCTGACTTCGTAGATGGTCTTCAGGTCAAACCCAAATAGCGTGCATGCCATGTAGAGTTCGTTGTCAGACTCCACAAGATAAACATGAGAGCAATTCATATATCCGAAAAATCCATCGATTACGCCGCTTATTTTGATCTTGCTGAACACAGGCGCAGGGCAGAACTCAAGCACGCCCAGTTCGTCGGCCGTGCCGTTGAAGTAGAACTTGCCTCCACAACATGCTATCGGGTAAATAGGCAATTTTTCTTCGAATTTTTTTAAGAAATATTATCTTTTTAATGAAAAATTAGAAAAATAGAAGTCGAGTGGGGAAATTACAGAAATAGGGTCCTGTCGCCGCGCGGTCTGGCGGCAGGACCCCTACAAACATACTATACTAAGTTTTGTTCTAAGTCTAATACTAAGTACATTATATGGAAGGATTAAAAAATATAACTAACTAACATTAAAAAATATATAATTATACTAACTACTAATGTAAATATACTTAACTACTACTATATCTAATACAAATATTCTCTCTACTTAGATCTCAAAAAATAAATAGCTTACAATTCAAAATGACATTAATCAAATGAACCACTAAACGAACTATTTTAATACCTGCTAATCTATCACAAACTTGCTATCTCCTCTACACCAGCAGCACGACCTCCCTCCCTTCAACTCCATGAGCTATTGCGTCTTAGGTAGCAGCAACAATGGTGCGCGCCCGTCGTCATCTCCTTCTTTGCTCGGGATGAGGAGATGAAGCTCGGGATGAGGAGAGGAAGAAGAAAACGCAGCGACGAAGTGGTCCTGCGCTGCTTTAAATCGGTGAGCACCCGGAGCCTACCGCCAAGCGGCCTGCCAGTATCAGCGCCCCCGTGATTGCAGGAATTGGCGCCGAACAGCGCAGACGGCGGGCCCTACCGCCATACCACCTGGCGGTACCCGCCTCCCGCCGAACCGTTTGGCGGTAGGGGCGTGTGCAGCTCGATGGTGGGCACTGCCGCCAGACCACGCGGCGGTAGGCACCCTGCCGTCAGACCACGCGGCGGTAGATACCCTGCCGCCAGACCCCCAGGCGGCAGGTCCCCATTTCTGTAATTTTCCCCACTCGATTTCTATTTTTGCAATTTTCCATTAAAAAGGTAATATTTCTCCAAAAAATTCTAGTTTTTCTTCTTCAGTCTTCCCTTCATAGGATATGGTCTGCGTCCCAATGTCATACTCGTGCCTCGTCCAATCCTTGTCTTGAGCGTGACAGTACCAGAACACAGGGGCAACAGGCTCAACGAGAAGCACAGAGCACTTGGGATGAGAAGGCTTGCCCGAGAGGAGACAGGTGCTGAATCTTGGCAAGGTCTTCGGTAGTTGTGGAAGCTGAACTCTGTGCTCAGAGTTTAGGGGATTGAGAAGAAAGGTTGACATTCCATCATGTACTAATACCCAGCCCTGCTGTGTTGCAAAGATACTGCTGTTCTTCATCGTCTCGACCATGTCGTTGCACGCTATCGCTTTCTTCTCCGGGATGATTAACAGTGTCAGCGGTTTGTCTGAATCTACGCCGTCCTTGAGGGCAAGGCAGGGCAGAAAGCGGCTCGATATATCCATCTGATCCGCTCAGCTGATTCAATCTCAAAGATTCTCTACTTTGCTGACTCGATCGATGGAAGATTTACTCTCACGGCATGTTCAAGGCCCAAGGCCCTGTTTGTTTGAGCTTCTGAACAGCTTCTCAACGTGAAAAGCCAGAAATTTAAACAAACAGCTAACTTTTCGTGCAGCTTCTGAAAAGCCAGAAGCTCAGAAAAACTGAGTTTATATGGGAAGCTGAAAATCTCAGTTTTATGAGCTTTTCGTGGCTTTTTGAACCCAGAAAGCAAAACACATCTTCTAAAAACTATGATGGGCTTTTTAGAACGAAAAGCCTGCAGCAGCTTTTCAGAAAAACTCTAAAAGCTCAAATAAACAGGGCCTAAATAGGCCCAGGAATTCTTACTCGGGATAGAACTTGAGTCTGAATCGTAGTCGCAATCGTCAATCGGAACTCCGCGTCCGGCTCCGTTGTGTTAGTTGGGCTGGCTACGAAATTTGTGTTTGTTTGGTTCCTGGCTGGGCTAGTCGTCCTAGAACCCAACTTGCTGTGCTAGCCCATTATACGGCCGAGCCTTGCCTTGCTAGCCCATTGCAGCCCGAGAGGCAACAGTACAGTATCCAATTCTAGCAGCATTCAGCCCATTAACATACCAGTACACGACAATGCATCCATCGAAGGCCCAAACCAACCATCCAGTACTACATCTTCTTCCCGTCACCGGCGCTCCTTTCCACCGCCGCCGGCGACTGCTGCGCCACCGGCCACCAGCGCCGCCACTAAAGGAGAAGGGGGAAGGAGAGGGAATTGGCTACGTCTCCCATCTAGCGCTAGCAGCAGGATCCGATTCCGCTCCTTCTACTCATCTGACTTGATCCGCTTGAGATTGTGACCGATGGATGCGCTCATGGCGAACTACGCATCCGACTCCGACTCCGACGGCGATGCTCCGGCGGCCACCGAGGGAGGCGCCGCCCCTGGGCTTCCAGAATCTTCCGCCTTGCTCCCTCCCCCACCCCTCGACCTCCTCCAGCCCCCAAATTTCGTAGGCATGATGATACTTCTTTTTACCCTTCTGAGCTTCTCCTTGTACCTTTCCTCGACTTTTCTTATTCTGATGTCTCCGTTGATGCGCTGCTGAACAGTACTGACATTTTTGCAGATTACTCGACAATGGAGCAGGGGAGTCGCGTCCGGAGCTTCCCCCATGTGGAAGGGAACTATGCTCTGCATGTCTGCATCCCTGGTCTGTTTTTTTTTTTTTTCTTATTGTTTGCTATGTATGTTTGTGCTTAGGTGAATGGATGGATATAAGTGGTCGTTTGTCCATTGATGTATGTTACTGCAAGGTTGCTCTTCCATGTGAATATGCATGTGTTACTCGAGATTAAATGATAGGATCTATTGCCTAGTATTAGGTTCTTAACAATCTGGTTTGATGGGTTTCCCAAAGAAAACATGATGCATTTTGAAGGAACAGTACTGCATGTCTGCACGGTACATATATCTCTAGAAATAAGCTCACCTTGCAAACATTAAGGGACAAAAGGCACTTGCCTTATGATGCTGTTTCTACAATGATTTTCAGCATGTTAATCATCGTAAGTTGTATAACAAAAATTTAAGAATTGCATCATTTTCCCCTGAATACAGATTCACTTTCTCACTGTTGGTCTTGTAGAATTTTACATGCTGAAACGTCTTTGCTCCTCTTACATATAGATCTCTCATGCAGTTGTAATACCTTCTGAAGCAAGGAAACATGTAGCCCATGTTATGAAAAGAGCAGCGTCTTTTGTGCCAGATCTCTACACTGTCGATGCAGATTATGCACTTTCTGAGTTGTGCAAGGATGAACAAAAGCTCGATAGAGTGCTTCTGAGCAGGGAGTTTCATGTAAGTTTAGGAAGAACTGTTGCAATTCAGGTGCATCAAATTGAATCCCTTGTTGCAATGCTTCGGCAAAAGTTTCGCTCCCAACAACGGTTAGCCATCTCTAATAACTTTACTGCTGAGTTCTCACAATTTTACTCCTTTCAGTGGGCAAATTATGTGAACTTGTCTACAAATTATACTTTCTGAGATATTATTTCCTATTTGGATAATAGTATTTTGCACTGATAGAAGAGGTCATGTTATTAATCAGGTATTGGATGGATTTCAACAAATGGGAGCATTTTATCAATGATGATTGTACACGGTCATTTCTTTCATTAGAAGTTACAAGTACTGGGCTGCCGGAGGTGATTAATACTATGTACTTACATTTCCTAGCTTCTTTAGGCACTAATGGATCTTGTTGTTGAAGTCCGAGATAAAAAAACATATTATATGCTCATATATGTCATTTATGAAGTGCAATATTGACTTGCTGCTGTCAAACTTTTGCAGATTAGTAAACAGATAACTATGGTAGATGATGTATATCGATTACATGGCCTTCCTGAATTCTATAAGGTAACATATTCTTTAGTAATATTTGATCTGGTACTCTGCATATTTTACTTGATGGACCACACCACGTATAACTACAACTTATGGTTTGATTCGGAAACATGTGATGAGTAACATAATTGCAACCTAAAACAGAAATCTAATACTTTGCTCAGTTTGCTGAAATAGTGATAGAAGGGGAATGATACTACCATACTACCTTGGTTTTGTTTGCAACATCTGTATGACAGACAACAGTCACTGACTGATTATAATGCCCCACTCACAGCATCACTATCATATCATTTGTAGCATCACAACATTTGTGCAAAGCTATTTAACTAGTGTTTTGAACTTATGGCAGAATCCACGGCCACATATATCATTGGCATGGGCATTGGGTGATGTTAGCTACAAACTGAAACAAGCAATTAAGGAGATCGAAAAAACTCTGAGCAGTATGGGCAAATCTCAACAATGCAATCTAAGATGCAAGTTTAGTCATATAGTTTGCAAAATAGGCAAGAAGATGTACGATATCTGTAAACTTGCAGATTGAAATATAAATTTCTGGTGCACTTGAATGTTGACATTTGTAGCATTGAGATTGGGGCTGTGACAAGGATACGAATGAGCATAAAATAGAATGAAAGTAACTTTGAAAAAACAGAATATTTTTCATTTGGTTGAGAGCTGAAACTTCTATCCAGCATGTTCCTGACCAGATGTTTTCTAGATTTTTGATGTATATCAAGATAGTTGGCATGCTTGTCCAGCAAATTTAGCATTACGTTACATTTTGTCATGCCAAGAAAAGAATGACAATCAGAATGGTCACAATGATAAAATGACAACATGAGGTAAGCACAATCTAGAACCACACAAAAAAAAATCTCTATAAAGGTGTCTTCAGTTAAAATTCCTTACATAGCACGCCCACCTAGTGTCCATACACAAGAAAAATCCACTTAATATATTGTTGGATGAAGAAATTGAAATGCCTCAAGATTCTCATGCCTCCCATCCCCTCAACAGGGTAGCCTTCGCAACCCGGTTAACCCCCAAGGTGAATGCTCCCATCCTAAGGTTGCAGTTTTGGGATTTGCACATGTCCTTGATGTGCTGAAAAGCGCTCTTCATGTACCTCTGGAGCTCCATGTTCACCTTCTCTTCATCCCACATGAAACCCTGAATATTCTGCACCCCACAGCACAAAGATGCCATCAGATTCATGGGAAATATCCATAGTGGTTATAAGGACTTAAGAAGGCCAAAAATCCTACCTGAACCCACTCAAAATAGCTGACGATCACGCCGCCTGAATTTGCATAGATATCTGGCAGCACAACGACTCCCTTCTTAGCAAGGATCTGCAAGGCAGACAACAAGTTCAGAAAAATCAGAATTCTAAATTTTCATTCATGATGTCTTGATGAGATTCATATTCTTGACGGAGAAAACTCTTATTGTGGTTTTGAGCTTACCTCATCAGCTTCTGTATCAGTGGGATGATTAGCCCCCTCGATTATAAATGTGGCCTTCACATCAGCTGCATTTTCTCTTCAGATAACTCATGTGAATTAGCAATTCTGCAGCATGCAGCTGGATGCAGAAAGAAACTAAAACAGGACACTACCTAATGCACATCTAACAATTTCTTCTGTATTCATTATGACACCACACACACCACCAAGGTGCTAATATCTATATGAATCATGGAAACATTATGGTTTATGATATCTTGGAAACTGGGAGAAAATTTTACAAGTTCATGAAATTGCCTTAATTAGAGAATGATCAAATGCAGAAGCAGTAAAACTCGTGGAAAAGCAAAACTGTGGCATAATAACCATGTCTCCTTTATTACCTGTTGAGAACTCCACCTAAGGCACATGGGATGAGAACATCACATTCATGCACAAGCAACTCTGCAGCGTCCATAACTTCTGCACCGTAGAAATCTTTCAAAGATCCACCCTCGTTCCTGTGCTTCATCAGAGCAGGTATGTCTATCCCGGATTTATTTCTGATTGCACCTGTTACATCTCCAATTGCAACTATCTTTCCACCTTTCTGATCTACGAGTTTGGCAGCCCAAGAACCAACATTCCCAAAACCCTGCAAAGATTTTGGTTGATCAAAGTGCAAAGGTTACTGTTAGCATCGTAATATTAACATATGATTCTGAAAATACTACTGTTCATCAGTAGTTTTTCATTTCAAACCTGGATAACAAAGGTTGATTCTGAAATTGATTTCCCGTGTTCAGCCAATAATGCCTCAGTAGCATACATAACACCGCGTCCTGTGGCTGCATCTCTTCCTAAAGATCCACCAAGATCCTATATCCAAGAAAACAATAAGCAAAGTTGGCGATGGAAGTGAAAGAGTTTATCTGTCTAGAAAAAATTTTATTCATACTCATGTAAACTTACTATTGGCTTTCCTGTGACAACTGCTGGGGAGTGCCCATGGAACTTTGAGTATTCATCTAGTATCCATGCCATGGTCTGTGGCAGTTAAAAAAAATATTTTCAAAAACATGTAAGGAAGAAGCAGAACATGGATAGTAGATTATACTAATTGATAAGGTAAATGGGATTGGATTGGCACACCTGCGCATTTGTTCCCATGTCAGGGGCTGGAACATCTGTGTTAATCCCAATGAGGTCATGAATTTTCTGGGTAAACACACGCGTTAAACGCTCCAGCTCACTTCTACTCAGTTCACCAGGAGTGCACCCAATGCCTCCCTTTGCTCCACCATAAGGTACAGCTGCAACAGCAGTCTTCCATGTCATCAGTTGGGCAAGTGCATTCACTTCATTTGGGTCAACCTGTAGACAGAAAGACAGAAACCTTTAACCTTGATAGTTACTACTATTTGATCCATCTAAAGACTTCATTTGGAACAAGAGAATTTTACTCGTTTCTGAAGGAAGGAATTTGCAGAATCATCTCCTTACCTCAGGGTGATACCTGATGCCGCCTTTCATCGGACCGCGCGCATTGTCATGTTGCACTCTGAACCCAACAAACGTCGCCAAGGTGCCATCGTCTTTAGGGATGGTGCATTCGACCTGATCACACACAGCCAATGGTTCATCGAAGCCGATGTGAATAACTGAATTATCAAGCATCTAAAAGTGAAATTAAGAAACAGAGAAGCAGAAACCGAGAGACAGAGCATCTATCAATCTAGGCAATGCAAGCAAGCAGAGAAGCAAAGCAGGCACCTTGATCTCGCGAAGAGGGATCAGAAGGCTCTTCTCGAGCTTGGAGTCGAGGCCGAGCAGCCTAGCCGCCTGCCTGAAGTTGCGGCTGGTAGCGGCTAGCGCGTTCATGGCAACACTGTTTCTCACAAGAGCGACAAGTTTGGAAACTTTGGCAAACAAAGAGGTGTTTTTTCCCTGCAATCCGACGATATTAATAGCTAATGGTTTTGAAAGCGTCCCGGGAACAAACAGCACAAATTTGGTGGAGACTGGACAGTAGAGACCGAACTGGACTCGATTACTCGATTGGGCTGACACGGCATCGCAAGTGAGAGAAGATACTATAGTAGTATCGAATCTTGCAAGGAATCGTTGCAAGATTGGAGGAGAATATTGGGTGTTGGAACAAGAAAGGTGTTCTGATGATATTTTTCTGCATTTTCTTCAGTTCAGTTGGTTGGTGGATCAAACTCTCAACTCATACGAGAGTCAGAGTCCTCGACGTTACATCAAGCACGACATCCGTGGAGACAAAAAGCACGTACGGCATTATAGGAAATTCCCAATTTGATATGCAGTTCTGCACTCCAAGAAGATAGTACTAAATTCTTGGACACGTTTTTAATATGTATCCAAACTGTTTTTGCTCTGGGCAGAGGTCCTGGCCCGGCGTCTTGGTTGAAAAAGAAGAGTTTGAAAGCTGATCTTTCAACGGTTTTTTTTTTTTTTGGCCGGGTCGACCGAAGGAGGCTGACCGAATTTTATTAAGATTTTGAAGGGGTATTACAGTTTACAGCACGACATTATACTGTCGAGGATCGGAACAACAGCCTGCTTAGTCACCGACCAGAACTAAGCATCGTTCAGGCATAAGTTTGCTATTACATAAAACGATCAAAGCCTCTAGATCTTTCAACGGTTGTTCTCTCGGTTCTCACTTCTCAGATCCCACACACTGTCAGCCCTTGCGCCGTGCAAACACATGCTAAAATGTGAAGCTCCGACGTGATGTTGCATGGTTGAACGGTGGCCAGCAGTCAGCCAACCTGAGATGCAATCACCCAACTACCCATGACATGCATCTCCGGACTTGTACAAGATGCTGAAACGTCAATGGATTCCACCATCTGCTTCAGCTAGTAGTTCATACTCGTTCAGCATCTGTGCCGCAACAGCGTACGCAACAGGCTGCAAAGGGTAATATATTACCCAAAATGCCAAAATGTACTGTAGAGAAACCGTCAACACAAACACAGCACCACGGCACCGCCAGTCAAATGGGCAGCACCAACTCCAGAAGCTCAGCATGCATCAGCCAACAACGGAATATGCACAGGGAAAACGATGACTACTACTGCAACCAACCAGGATGTAGAAGTAGCAAGCAAAACGATCACCAACTGGGTATTGTAAAAGCAGTACAGTCAAAATGATCAATCCATTGTGCAGGTTCAAACAGATCATCTCATGGGCGCAGTATAAGAGTTTCAGGGTCCGCCATTGTGCATCTAGCTTAAGAACTCAACGAGCCCTGGAGCTCAAGCAAAATTACCTTGGTTTCTACAATTTCTATTCAATCCATTCAGCAAAATTCCAGGCAGCAACATCTTGATAGTATGTAGATGCAGACATATAATTTCTTCTCCGCAGATAAGAAGCTCTGCTGCATTCCCTAAATTAAGAAACCCATAAGTAACTGGTATCAGCTAAAGGATATAAATGCTGATCAACTTGGTGCTGGAAGTGTTATATACCAATCTGCCTTTCTATATACTTACCAAGGACACGCAATCTCCCCATAAAGACTGTAAGGTTCAGTTACAAGATCATACGTAGTATGAACTGAACTCGGAACCTTCAGTCAGGACATAGGAGCATGAAAATAAGGCAAAACTTCCATCTCCAATTGTAATAGTTTTCAACGGTGTCCAGATCACCACATAACATGGTAGCAATTAATCCCATTCAACATTCGAGCAATCAACATTACAATGCAAGTCACATAGTATGACACTGAAATTTTATCCACATCAACCTCCTGAGCTTACCATCCTCCAAAAAGAATCAGGTGCTTTTCTTATTGAGAAGCCAAAAAATTCAGACATGGATAAAACTTTGAGCATGTCATGTCTGCTTTTCTGCAAACAACATAAAGGAGACAAAAAGGATTTTAGTCCTAGATGAATCAAAGTGACAATTTAATCTCAAAAGAGTCAAAGAATCTAATTCATTTTAATCTCGTAAGAATCAAATTACCAGAATTAGCCATGAGTTTACTGCTAATGAGAACGGAGAATCTTTACAAACATATCTTTGAGATCTCCATGTGAGGTCATTGCTTCCAGTATCTTGTCATTGAATATGACTTCTTGAGACAAGTTGAACCCTGCAGGCTGGAGTTCTTTTGAAAACAGCAGTTTGGACATGTGATCCTTCTTAGCTTGTCTGTCATATTTGTCTTTCTCCTTTGTTCCTTCTGTGATTAGATTGTATGTGTAAACAATTTTCTCTTGACCAATTCTATAGGCTCGCCCAATCGCCTGCCTTCCGACTGAAGGGTTCCATACAACATCAAGGAGAACCACACGAGATGCCCCAATAAGTGTAATGCCTTCACAGCATGCCTTCGTTGATGCAAGCATTACCTTGGCATCGCTTTTCATGTCATTGAAGGCATCCATTAAAGCTTCTCGATTTTTAGCTAGGACATTTCCACTCATCAGCAGGATCTCCTTACCTTCTTTCCAGTTGAACATTTTACTAAGCTGGCCCATGATCAAAGACAGTGGTTCAAGATACTGACTGAACACCAGCACTCGCTCTTTCATGGCTTCACACAGACGGACAATCTCCAAAACAAACCTTGTCTTGACTCCTTCACGCGGGTCTCGCCGTAACTTCTTCAGTAAAGACACATCCACAGAAGATGTTTCTTTTTCCGTCAGTTTTGCACTTGTGATGAGGGACGGGTGAATAGATGCAAGGGAGATCTTGTATTCTGCATCAAGGGTCCCCATTGCCACAGCGTTCTCCATTGCTGTGATGATTTCCTTTTGACGAGGAAGTGGATTCAGAATCACTACTGATTCTCTCAATCCTGGAAGAGACTTCTGAAGAATGTCACCATTGTGTATGTGCACAATTGGAACGAGTAATTTCCGGATTTCATCTATATTTTCCTCTGTGATGTTATTCAGTGTTAAAGAAGTCCAGAAATCCTCAACCATCATATCTCTTGATCGGCTGGTTCTTGAAGCAAAGCCTTTTTTCTTGAAACTTTTAGAAGCAAAATCTCTAGCAAACTTTGGCCTAATTAGATATACGATATTGTAAAGCTCTAGGAAGTTGTTTTGAAATGGAGTCCCCGATAGAATTATTCTCTTTTCGGTGCGAACTTTTTCAAGAAGCTTCCATATAAGACTTTTCTTGTTTCTTGGTGTGTGCCCTTCATCAAGGACCAACAAATCAGGCCTCTCAAGGAGCAGATCCTTCACCATTAGCCCATCAATGCCTTCATGGCTCGCTAGTTTCCTGAAAAGCGAATAGCTCACACCAATTATGCTACTCCCTTTACGCCATGATGCCAACTTCAACTTTCGCCTAAAACTTCTATCCAATTTGTTTCTGGCTAAGCTTTGGGCCAAATTTTCATCCATTGTAGCCAGACCTTTGATGGTCTTGTCTTCATTCCAGTTAATCTCATTTGAATTCAATACATGAAAAGGGACCTTAACCTTCCATTTTCTGAACTCTTGTTCCCATGTAGCAAGCATTCCTTTGGGAGCAATTATCACTGGACAACACTGTGGGTAAAGCTCAATGTAAGACTGAACAAATGTGATTGCTAATCTGGTCTTCCCTGTCCCAGGGGCATGAGAAATCACACAACCACCTTCAATAGTGTTCGCAGCATGCTTCAGCTGTTCAATTGAAGTTTCCCCTGCTAGTTTTCTCCACATGAACTCAAAACCTTCTCGCTGGTGTGGGAACATGTCTTCCCGGACACCAGGAACAAGATCCCAAACCAAGCCAGTTTTATGACCTCCAAAATCTCGTTCTCCCTCATACCCCGTCGATGTTAAGATATCATCAAAAAACAAGTCTAACTCATTATCCTTTTTTATCTCCTTCTCGTTATAGTACTTTGACTGTGGAATGAGAGAAAGAAAGAAAACATATATAATTTTTGGCACGGAAGAGAAAATAGACGATTGATTAAGAAAATCAATGATATTTAGCAGGTGAAATCAAATGGTATGATCATAAAACATGGGATTTTGTGAAAAAATAGTAGCTTACCATGGAGGGAAGTACGTATCTAATTTCCAGATCAACAAAGTGGCAGTGCTTGCATCTAAGCCCAATCTGGTCATCAATAATGAGTTCATGCTTCCCTCGACTGCATAAAGTTGCTTTATCCCCAGGGATTTCTTGTTCATCATTATTTTCACCCTGAAAAACAATGATATAAGCATCATTTTTTATATTTGGATCTATTTACAGAATATAAAATAATGCAGAATTCCCAAAAGAAATGCATATAGAAGTTAATGATTGTCCACATGCTAACATCTATCATACCGCAAAGAAACAAGGTAACTCAGACCTTCCTACAGGTAGGCTTTACAAACTTATTCAGACCACCACTTCCTGACCTGATGGTGCTTTGTTAAGAACTACTATCTCCGTCCCAAAATATAGCAACCTATAAGGGGATTTGACCCCTCCTAGGACTATATATCTATACATGAGGCATGTCTAGATACATTTTCTTGGGAGGGGTCACATCCCCTCCTAAGTTGTTATATTTTGGGATGGAGGGAGTAATAGCTAACTTGTGCATTTACAAGGGCAATAGGTGATGCATTTATTTGCATAACTATATACACGTGAATTTTTACTGTAAATGAAATGATACTAACAGCTATGATAACCTTATAAATAAAAAGACTTTCTTTCTTTTTACGCATATTCTTACACAACTGGATTTTCAATTCTTAATTACTCTTCGCTTCGAATTTTTATGTATGGAGATATCTATTCGTATACAAATCAGTTTACTATTCTATACAGTAATAATCAATAATCAAGTTAAGAACAAACCAATTTAATTTCAGTAATAGTTTCAGAATACAAATTAATCTTTCGAATTATTTACTTGGCTTCTACGATATAAATATAGAATCAGGAATACAAGACATATAGTATGCTATTTATTCCGGATTAAATAATAAACCTCACATTAAAGCTATTCAAGAAACACAAAAGTCGGTGCTGATAGTGCACTTATATTGACATAATTAGAACTACCTTTCCAGATAAGAAGTATAATTCTAACTATATTTGAGTAGAACAGAGAGTGATGTACCTCATTGCAGGTATGGGAACAAACATTGATGGACTCCAAAGCAAAATCAAACTCTTTCCACAGTTCATCTTCATCCTGTAACTCGTTATGCTTGGCGTTGTCTTTCAGCTCATCGTCATCCCCGAATGCAAATACCAGTGGCAATCTATTGTGAATTTGATCTGCCGGAACAGGCTCATATTGATGGCTCTCTATCTCATTAAACATGGCATCTAGCAGATGGTCATACTTGTGTTGGTCTCTACGCACAACCTGTGCATTTTTCTTGAGGGATACACCACTCTGTCCATTGATCTCCACTGTTTTGCTCCCAGCTTTTGGCCCATTGTTTCCGACGTAGCCCTCTCTGGAAGCCTGCTGGTGGGATGCTCCATTCAGCCTCCTCCTAGAACCTGATCCTTCCCTGACATCATCACATTCAAATGCTTTATCATCCTCAGTATCACTATTGGCATTTTGGGTCCTGGTCCATCTCCTCTTCTTCACAGCTCTCTTCTTCTCATTGCAATCACTGCCACTGTCATCCTCACAATCCTCATTGTACACCGGCTGCCCTGGCACATCCTCCTCAGAATCCGAGCTTGATTCTGACACATCGATGCAGTAAGGTTTGCTAAAAGTCCCACGTCTGAGCAATTTCTTGTCAATCATCCTGTGTTTGAAATTTGATCGTGTTCGTCCCCTGATAGCCTGCCATTGGCTGTGGCTTGTATCTGCCTGTTCTGATAAATACAGCCCCTCGAACTTCCTCTTCCCGATCAGCTGCTCCTGCTCTCCCCTGTCTCTTTTCACCCATCTTTGACGGGAAGGCAATTTCTCGCGGGGCTCAAGTGGTTCATCGCATGGTTCATCCGGTTCATCTTCTTCCGGTGCTGATTCATCCCCATTTTCTTCTTCACTGAAGCTGTTGTCGCTATCATCATCTCCGGTTCCGTCTTCATCCTCCCACGATTCCTCTTCCTCTGTTTCATCATCATCCTCTGTATCTATGGGTTCTTCCTTGATTTCCACAAGGACATCTTCATTCCGATCTGGACGGGCTTCCATCTC
>CM002480.1:18494337-18505849 GCA_000325765.3 Leersia perrieri | reverse complement strand
AGATATAGAGTTTTTACTCTTTGCTGTCTGAATTTTGGGGCAGATGTTTAGCCCTAGTTTTAAGTATAGATTAGGACCTTTAAATGACAGAATTAAAATATAGTTCATACATAAAAGTTGTAGATCTCTTTTTATAGATATCCAGAATGTATTTATTTGTGTGAATAACATATGTACTTTTAAAGATACAAAAATATGAAGCAGCAGTATTGTAGTGAGTCGAGCATGACTTTCGTTGTTACGTAGTTTTTGGATTGGGCCTATGAGTGTGTATCTATTGAATTATATGTATTTGAGTGTTTGTATGCTGAGGTTTTATTTATGAAAATAGGTTGTGGTGCTTCGGATCGTGCTTGCAACCGTGTCTTCTTGGTTTAAGACAAGTAAACGTAACAGTGGTTATAGCTTGATTTGTTATTTTCTCTACCTCTATCTTGAGATAATATATATCAATAACCAAGATATGCTGAAGAAGTTGCTTATTCTCACTCATGTTTACATCGATTATATGGTTATGGATTTGTTTCAAGGATAGTGTTATATGGTGTTTATTTAATTGGAATACGGTTGTGATATCAAGGATTATGGCATGGTATGGTTTCTATCGTGATCTTGCATCGCATTACATTAGCATTACATTTGCATTGCATTTGAATTTTTGTCGCATACCTATGGTTGCGACTGTACCGGTATAGCATCGTTTATTGTCGTAATACGATGCAGCTTCACACCTTGTTGTGAAGGCAGGATTATCATGGCATGGCATTGCATTTGCATATACACTTGTATTCTGGAATATATACGTTGTGCATTTATTGAATTTACCTTGAGAAGGTTTTTCTCTTACGAAGTCGTGCAGTCGTGCAGGTTTGGGTTATCTACATGTATAAGGTTATGAAATCCGTTATTCTTTATGTCATACATAAATAATATTGTATTATCGTTTATTAAATCATTGTTATAATGAACTTGTAGTTTAAATAGCTTGTTTAAGCAGTTTGCTTGCTGAGATTTATTCTCACCCCTTATAGTCTTTTTAGGTACCTTGATGTGGCATGTTTGCATGAGGGGATGGGAGTAGATACACTTCTACATGTGATGATTTTACTTGTTTCATACATGTTATGACATTGTCATAAAACAATTGAGTTTAATGTATTAAGGGATTAATTAAACACTAGGTTATTGATTATGTGCTTATCAATATTCTTAGGATGTTCATACCTATTAGTATATTTTGGATTATAATCTTGATATGTATATATTTATGCTTCCGCGAATCTCTTTGTATTAAATTAGTTGCTGCCGAAATTTTATTATTTTGACAAGGTTGAGTAGTTTAGTGGCATCCCGGGCTTGTGTTGTTTTCTGGGGTGTTACATCCCAACCTCACGGCTCGCGGGGCTGCATGGTGAGATGCCCTCGGCTCGCCATCCACCATGGCGTCGATCGAGCGTGATGTCGACAAGTGATCCCTTAGCCTGTCCATGGTGCCCGACCTCTCGCTCTACATCTCCATCCCTCTTCTCCCCCGCATGACAGACCGGAATAGAAATGGCAGGCAAGGGGAGGGAGCTAGCTGCGATTGTGATCGATGCTCCCGATCCAGAGCTCGCACGCACTAGGTGAAGGTAATTGTTCGTGGCGCCTTCGCGCGGTAGCCGGTGCCCGGTGGGGAACTGGGGATGTGAGGACAGCTGAAGGCCTGAAACCTGAAAGCAATGTCTTCCTTCCCGTTTTGTTTGAGAGAGAATCAAAGGATAGCGGTTTAGCGGAGGACTCTTTTACTTACACGTGGGTGCAGAAATGATTGGGTCCATATATAATTGGTGGAGTCTCTCTAACTTTATGTTAGAAGATCTATGACTCTTTGGGACGAGACCATCAACCGTGCAGGCAGTCCAGCATCACAATTTGTACTTTGAGCCATACCGAGATTAGGGCGACTTAGAGCCGAAAAGGTCATTTCATGATTGCTGCATGAACAAAAAATATTGGGACTATCTATATATTACTATATTTATTTAAGAAAAAAATAGTCAAAATGTAAGTATAGTGTAATTGTATCATAACTTTACGGTAGTTACAATGTACTTCAATCGGAAAGTGATTCGGATCAGATGGCTAGCACAGTAACGCTCACATGCATGACTCAGGAGAGGATGGGAGTTTGATTCCATCCTGCCTGCCATAAACTTTCCTCCCCCGAGCTCAAAAAAAAAAAAAACTTTCCTCCCCATCCCCTCCCCAAACCCCACTGCATGCACAAATCTCAATGCGATCCAATGGCCCAAAATTCCACTGTTTTCTAGTAGAACTATTGATAGATGGGAAAAATCCAAATTCATAAAAAAAAAACCTCCTGCAAATTCATTTTTCTTCCAATTACCTACCTAAAATTAATTTTCTACAATTTATCACCATCGGCTCAACTCCGTGTGGCGCGTACGCTTCTAGCACAGTGAGACTATGTTATCCACTTCGACAAGAATACCCTTTTGCTTATCAATCAAACATCGTACTGAATTGTAGATGTTCTAATTATCAATGTTGTGTTCTTGCGTCGACGTTTGCTACTTTTGGCGTCGCGCTCGTGTAAGGAAGTAGAAACCTAATCATGTCAAGATAGCATGAGGGAACCATATTTTTTAATGTTGGACACCCACCTGCCACGAGAAGTTGAGAGCCAATGGTGATTAATTATTCAAAACAAGCTTTAGGTGGGAAACTAAAAGAGAAATGGAATTTATAGGGGAAGCTTTTGTACCAAAGTAAGTTATAGGGAGAAAAGTGGAAACACTAGTGAGTTATAGGGGGTATTTGGATTTTCCCCTTGATAGATTAATAGTAGAACTCCCACATTAATTCAAGAGATCTGATCGTTGATCAAATGAAAGTTTAATTATATTATGTTCTAAGCATTAAATATTTACAACTGGGAAGCATCATTTACATATTGGGGCTTTTTTTTGTTTGTGCACTAATTTGTCATAAACATTACATAATTTTGTGTTCTTACTGCCAGTATTTCATGGTCAGGGTTTACAAAAACAGGTCAGCTTTTATGAAAACCAGACTTCCTGAACTGACACGAGAACAGAAACCAATTGGTTTTCTAGTTAAGTTCAAAAAGAAATCGAACTGAATTTTAAATTTTTGGCAAAAATTACATAGTTTTCTCGGGACTATAGTTATCAGTCAGCTTTGAATCATTTTTTTTTGAAAAACTGAGCCAGCTTAAACTGGTTTTATATTAAGTAAGGAAGCAGAGGCGAGGCGGATGTACAGGGTGATAGAGAAAACAGGGGCAGGAAAAAAAAGGAAAAAACAAAAGATGGTTTTAAACGGCGACAAGACGCCTATGGCTTTCCTTAAGCTGATAATCTCGCAACATGAACAGCACCACAAAAAGACCAAAGCTTGATTTCGTCGATGATCTTGTCAAGGAGGCGCATCATCGTCAATTCCTCCTTCTGGATGATTCTTCTATTTCTCTCACACAGACCTCCCAGGAAACTAGGAGAAGCAAGGATTTGAAGCCTTTGGAGGTAGAAACGTCGTCATGGTGAGAGCCTCGCAGCCACCACTCCAAAAGATCGATTTCTTCATCGTGTGCCAAAGGGGGGAGAACAAGTCTATGGCCGAGAAGCTCCCAAACTTACTTTAAATCATGCTTCAAACCCATCATTACATAACGTAGTAGGCCACTAGGAACAAGGAAGCTGATCCTCTTCAGAACTGGCAGAGGGACTTGGGTCGATGACATATGGACTTGTCATCTTTAGAGACCACACGTGAGCGACCAAGTCCATCAACAATTCTGCAGAGATCACGTTCCCTACGAGCAAAAGCGGCATGAAATGGGCGTACTGTTCTACCCTCTGGTTTATGCCAGCAAATACTGAACCATGATGCATATTAATAGCATTTGACTCCATGGACTTATTGAATTAGTACATTTGGCGTTGCGTGATAAGCATCGTTTCTCTCTCATTTGACATTCCGAAAGCTGCAGTTGCTTACTTGCTTTAATCATCAAATAACCCCGCCAGTATGGCTCTGGTTTTATATAATCGTTCTGCGAATAAAGATATTTATATGCAGTTACTCATTTGAATATCGATCACTTAATTTAAGTAGTGGTCCAGAGCCGCTTTAACAGGAAAACATGACAAAGTCATCGAGCGTGCATGTCTCCGGTTCTCCATCGCAATGTTTTATGCTGAAATTACTCTATGTTTTTTCCTGGTTGAAAGTACCAAAATTAATTAGCAGGTATACGATCAAAAGTTTCTTTCATGTTAATTTACATGATTCATATTAGTAGAACTCTAGCTCTAGCTCTAGCTTCATTATTTCTATAGCTGGAGCCTAACCAAAAGATTTTAACTTCACCAAAAATATGAGTGAAGCAAGTAGAGCGATCTAAAAAAAATAAACTAGAAATGTGAAGATAGGTTTATGCCGTTCCATAACTCTAATTCATTCTCTATTCATGAAGTTATTTTCAAGATTCAAAGCTATGCCATATGGGGCCTCGAAGCTTTGATACAACTGCAAGAATGCACTTTTTACAGTACTATTACTATTTATTGAACTTTTTTCCTCGGTGCATATCACATTAGCTTCAGATTCAACAAAATCATGAGTGCATGGCGTTGTCGAAGTGAATTCCACATCTTGATATGACGGCAAGAAAAGTGCCGCCACTGAATTGCGCAATATATTGCGTCACACGAATATAAAGTCCCTGTTTATACAAGGAGTGCTCCGTCAAATGAAGCCTCGAAGTCCAACCAATGTAACGATTTGGGAGGAAGGAAGTTCACATTTATGTGTTCAGTGCACCTGTGCTGCAAGTCTGCAACAACATTCGATCAAACCATTTATAAAACCAGCAAAACTAGTTCAACTCAAGAAAAATAATCCGGCAAATTCTCCGAAAAAAAAAACTATACCGTAGACTTTTCCCAGAGATCGTGGGTATAAATGCATTACACCATCGACCACACTTGGCATCACTCGAACATTGCGAAAAGTCACAAGCTGCAGTGCAGAGCTCACTGATCGATCGATCGATGGAGCGCGCCGAGGCGGATCGCACGCGGGTGGCCCCGGAGATCGGGAGCAGCCACGAGGCGGGGGATGCGGAGGCGGACCCGGCGTCGGAGCGGGAGAGGGAGGCGGAGAGGCTGCAGCCGTGGAGGGAGCAGCTGACGGTGCGAGGGGTGGTGGCGGCGACGCTGATCGGGTTCGTGTTCACGGTGATCGTGATGAAGATCGCGCTCACGACTGGGCTGGTGCCCACGCTCAACATCTCCGCCGCGCTGCTCGCCTTCCTCACGCTCCGCGGCTGGACGCGCGCGCTGGAGCGGCTCGGCCTCGCGGCGCGGCCCTTCACACGGCAGGAGAACACCGTCGTGCAGACCTGCGCCGTCGCCTGCTACACCATCGCGTTCGGCGGTAAGTGCCATGCGTGTCCATGCATCGATCTGTTTTACAGTCGATTCTCCTCGGGCCATATATCGTTGCAGCAGGTTTACAAAACAGATGCAAACTTGTGTTGGTTTTTTTTTCCTCAAGTTAAGGAACCAAAGTGAATTTTAATTTTTTAGAAATATTGAATTTTATTTTATTTATTAGATTTGTCTGGATTTTATCAGTTTTTATCGGTTTCGTAGTGGTTTAATGATAAAGGGACGAATCAACTATTAATAAGAGCATTTCATGTATTTTTAAAAAATGCGCCCAACTCAATTACATATTGTAGAACAATAGATTAGTAGTTGGTACATTATAGAGAATAACAATGATAAACTGTTGAACCAGGACAAACTCCATGATACAGAATAGATTTTTCCAATGTTTAACTGTTAATGAAATATCCAAGATTTCATGAATTTTGGATAAAAATTCTTTTTTTTTATTAAATAGATTTTATTTGAAATGATTTGTGTAAAAAATAATTTCTGGCTCAAAATATCTTGATTTTTTTTCAATTTTCAGAATTCCATTTATTTGATTAGCCTAAAATGTTTTTTTAGATTCCCGAGATATAGAACTCGACTCAGCGCATGGTCTTACGTTTCATAATGGAATTAAGGAGCAAAAAATTGGAATTATTTTCTTGAAGTTTGAAACAAGTTTTCGCCGAAATCAAACGTATTCGAATTTTTTAAGCACGTTCCATCTTACACCGCCGTCAGACTGTCAGTCGATGTTGGTCTGTGGTTTGTATTTGCTAGATTGTTCTTGATCGATCGGCTTGAGTGGTTCATGCAGGTGGGTTTGGATCGACATTGTTGGGTTTGAACAAGAGGACCTACGAGTTGGCCGGGAAATCGCCGGGCAATGTGCCGGGGAGCTGGAAGGAGCCTGGAATTGGCTGGATGGCGGGGTTCCTCCTGGCGATTAGCTTCGCCGGTAATCTCAGCTTGATTCCATTCAGGAAGGTGTGCCTCTCTGCATTTTTCGTTAGTTTGCTTCAACTTCTTCTAGTTTCTAAAGGCTTTGACAAAACTGTCATAAGCTCAGTAATAAAAAGACAATCAGCTATAGAAACCTATGGAAATAACAAATCCACGATGGACTTTGGTACTTGGCAGCAATGTTAACTCTTAAGGGAAAATAAAAGCAGAGTCCAAAGCATGGAAGACTTTCATGGACTATACTAGTTATATAGGTGGTGATGTGACACTGACACAAAATAAGTTTAAGGAGATATGATTCTAAATTATCTTCCTACTTATTAATTGTTACTAAAATGTTATGCAGGCTTTGGTCGTAGACTACAAATTAACTTATCCAAGTGGGACTGCAACGGCTGTTCTTATCAATGGGTTCCACTCCGCTGAAGGAGATAAGAATGCAAAGTATATATGTTTTGCCTCACTTAATTATGCTCATTACATTATTGTTGTTAGACGAGTTGAGTAACATGTGATGAATCATTGACCCTAAATGAACTAATACGGCATTCAATGACAGATTGCAACTCCATGGATTTCTAAAATATTTTGGGCTCAGCTTCTTTTGGAGTTTCTTCCAGTGGTTTTACACGGGAGGCAATGTTTGTGGATTTGTTCAATTCCCTACTTTTGGTCTGAAAGCTTGGAAACAATCGTAAGAACCATAGCTTGCTAATTGTTCGTCATGGATTTTTAAAAATTGTAACACATTTTCTAAGTCTGAGTTTATTTGGATGTCAGATTCTTCTTTGACTTCAGCCTCACATATGTTGGTGCGGGGATGATTTGCTCACACCTTGTGAACCTCTCTACCCTCCTTGGCGCTGTCGTTTCATGGGGAATAATGTGGCCACTTATCAGCAAACATAAAGGGGACTGGTACCCTGCAAATATACCTGAAAGCAGCATGACAAGCTTGTATGGTTACAAGGTCTCTTATTTTCTCAGTGCTAAATGGAAAATTGCAAAGAAGATACTACTTGCAAACATTTAAATTACTATTTTGAATTCCCCTTTTGCAGTCATTTTTATGCATTGCTCTGATCATGGGGGATGGTTTGTACCATTTTGTTAAAGTTACTGGTGTAACTGCTAAGAGCTTGCATAATCGATTTAACGGCAAACGTGTTAGCAACACAGGTGAGAAAATAAAAGCCTGCAAATTCAATTATATGGAAATGGAATGACTTTCACACTCTTCTATCACTTAACATTGTTGATGATGGCAGACGAGGGTGATAAGGTTTCACTTGAAGATCTACAACGTGATGAGGTATTCAAGAAGGGCACTGTTCCTTCCTGGATGGCATACAGCGGTTATGTCTTATTGAGCGTCATTGCAGTAATCACCATACCGATAATGTTTCGACAAGTCAAGTGGTACTACGTGGTCATAGCTTATGCACTTGGTCCAGTGCTGGGATTCGCCAATTCCTATGGAACAGGGCTCACTGACATCAACATGGGTTACAACTATGGAAAGATTGCTCTCTTCGTCTTTGCAGCTTGGGCTGGCAAGGACAATGGTGTCATAGCTGGACTTGTGGCTGGTACCCTGGTGAAGCAATTGGTCCTCGTCTCTGCTGATCTGATGCATGATCTAAAGACAGCTCATCTTACTTTGACATCACCAAGAGCCATGGTTGTGGCAGAGCTTATTGGGACAGGAATAGGCTGCTTCATTGCACCCCTAACATTCATGCTGTTTTACAAGGCATTTGATATTGGGAACCCTGATGGTTACTGGAAGGCGCCATACGCGTTGATATACCGTAACATGGCAATCCTTGGAATCGAGGGCATCTCGGCGTTGCCAAAGCATTGCCTTTCGCTCTCCATTGGGTTCTTTGCATTTGCAGTGCTGACAAATCTGGTGAGAGATGCCCTGCCGACGAAGTACAAGAAGTTCGTGCCATTGCCAACGGCAATGGCCGTGCCATTCCTTGTTGGAGCAAGCTTTGCTATTGACATGTGCGTTGGGAGTTTGGTGGTGTTTGTTTACAACAAAATGAACAAGAAGGAGGCTGCCTACATGTTGCCTGCTATTGCATCTGGACTGATGTGTGGGGATGGCATATGGACATTCCCTTCTTCTATCCTTGCTCTTGCCAAGATTAAGCCACCTATCTGCATGAAGTTTACACCTGGAATCTAGGAGGGTAGTGTGTTTCATGGATGGAGGATTGAAAAAATAAATAGTGATGATTAATTGTAAATGTTCCCTTTGCTTGTAGTGAGCCGTTGTTTTCGATGTACTTCTTGTAGTTGGTGTCTATGATCCAAGTCGTGTTTGTATTGTGAAGGTGGGATGGCCACAATTTAGTGAAGCAGAATTTTCATGCCGATGGTTTGGTTGGTGTATTTTACCTATTTAATTAGCTATATAGGATAACTCTTGTACATTTTATAACTTGAGAATTGTTTGGTTCGGTATGAAAAAAGTATGTTTCAGCTTTTTTTTTCTTGAGTTAAGGTTGAGTTTAAAGTTAATTTTTGGTGTAGTGATAGATGTCACAATACTCTACATTGTCAAAAATTTTGAAAAATTCTCGCAACTATCTGAATTGGATTTGATAAAAGAATATATGTGATGGGACATCTGCTCGTGGGTTTAGAATCCATTCACTCATCAAAGGTTGCAGCTGTTTGCCCCGAGACAATACTAGCTCTCAAAGTGCATAATTTACCCCTAGTAGGTTTTGGTGAAAATTGATAACATAATTAAGGGACTAAACATGTTAATGAGTTATGAAGTTAAAGCAAGAAGACGATGGACCCCATAAAACAATGGAGCGGATACACGACTCAAGGATGTAGGCGTAGGACGCTTTTATTTTTCTAGTCGTAGGTATGTCGCACTAGGGTTTGTGTAATTAAATATTGCTTAATCTCTAAATTTTCAGAAAGAATCCATTTTGGCTGGGAGGGAGACACTATTGCACTTCACACACGAGCTTTTGAGAATATATTAACCCAGGTACCAGACAGTCTGGTATTTAGTGTCAGACGGTCCGGTCATGTGTTCCAGGTGCTTCAGCCGCTGGGCGGCCGGATAGTCCAGTATTTGGTGCCAGAGTGTCCGATTCATACGCCAACCCTAGCCAACGGCTAGTTGCCCGGACATTCCGAGCATCCCGATCGGAGTGTCCAATGCTAGCTTCAAGGCCCCAAAGGCTAGTTGACCAAACAGTCCGGTCATCCTGACCAGAGTGTCCGGTCTAGCACAGATCCTAACGGGTAGTTGTGCAGGAATGGGGTGGTATTTAATTCCATCCTTTCCCTCTAGGCTAGGTTGGCTGTCATATCACTCCAACACACATTCTAGACCTCTCAGAACACTTGATTATATTCTCTTTCCCTAAATATCCCTAGGGATTTGAGATAGTGAATTGTGAGGATTGTGAGGATGAGTTAGAGTGGATTCTTCTTGAGCATCTAGGGATTGACACCAAACTCTTGTTTGTAAGTTTATAACTCTTGCAGACAAGTCTCCTAGCCAGCTAGGTGTCGCTTGTGAGCTCCAACATCTTGTGGTAAGCCTAGAAAAGTTTGTGAAGGTCTTTCTCACCTCCGCAAGGGAACAATGTATGTTTGAGTAAACAACCATGCTAACTCCTAGAAGATGACTTGTATAGTAAGGGTGCAACGAGGGATTAAGGCTCTCCGAAAGGGCTTGATCCTTGGGGGTCGCTCGGGGACTTGCCGATCCGCGTGCACCTTGGAAATCAAGTCTTCTTGTTGGTGTTAGCATGGTAAGGCAAGGGATCGATTGAGATCCCGCTCTTAGGAGCATCTCAACATGGAGTACGGTCTTGGACCTAAACCAAGATAAAAAAAATCTATGTGTCTCATGCTCTCTGCGTATGCTCTTTGATTTCATTGTCTGGTTGTTGTGAACTTCTTAGAGAGAAGTTGCTCCTCACTGACCGGAGAATCCAGCTCCATAGCCTGGATAGTCCGGTCCCCGGACTGTCCAGTCCATAATGCTGGATATTCTGGTCCTACTGACTTCTGCTGTAGAGTTAAATTGTAGGTTTTAACAGGTGATGTCTATTCACCCCCTCTAGACCGTTCAAGCTCTTCTTTGCTCTTTACAGACACAAACATTCTCATAGTTTCCATCTTAATACATAAGTGGTTTATGTTCATGGACTCTAAACTTTGCTGCAAGTCTGGTTTGGTTGGCGGCATCTCGTTGTGGTTTCGATATGCTAGTCTTTGGGTCTCGGTGGCATCATCAGCATTGTTGTGCCCATGATGATGTTGGATCACTCGTGTGTTAGTCCCGCCGACGTCAACAGACATGGTGATGTCTGCTGCGACGATGGGGGCTCTGTGGCATTGGAGGCCATCAGCGTGGCGTGGAGGGAGGCAAGACGACAACATGTGGCCTAGCGTCCTAAGGATGGTGCGGGCTGCCAGACCGAGGCGAAGGTGATAGTTGTGTTTGTGAGATAGATGTTGCAGGTTTGCGACGGGCCCAATCTAAACGATTGTTCTCTTGCGATAGCGCCTTGGCAACAAAAGATGACCGTGTCAGATGGGCTAGTGTGGGGGAGAGGGTATCCATTCTTCTCTTTCATCCTCTCCCCATCCAACCCATTAGTGTGGTTGGATCTGGAGCTTGTCGGAGATCCAGCTTTCACTTCTTGGCTAACCATTGGCGAGGCGTTGTAGTGGTGGTCGCGTGTTGAAGGTTTTTGTGGTGGTGATTGCAATGTTGACAGGCATTTTTGGTGTGGGAGGATGAGATGTTTATGGGCGAAAGCCCAGCCTTCAGGGCGGCAACAGCGACCCTGCAGGCACTGTTCTCCTCTTGGAGCGTTGCTATGTTTTTTTCTCTCCCTAATGGTTTGCCTCAACTCATCGGGGCGAGCGGCAGTCACTACAACTGATTTGTGATTTAATGACGATGAAAAAGTATCACAGAAAACTTAAATTCGTCATAGATGATCCCCTGTGACAAATACAACGCGTCACAAATATCGTCATGGAAGCTGCGTCATAGAAAGTTTCTGATGACGAACCATCTTTTTTCGTCATGG
>CM002480.1:18483963-18494237 GCA_000325765.3 Leersia perrieri | reverse complement strand
CATTCTTATCTTGTTGGTACAGGAAGAGTAAGTGGCCTGGCCACCTTATCTAATCGACAGCACACACATGACGATGCATGATTTTGTCACAAATAGAAGTTTCTTTTCCAATAGAAATCGTCATAAAGTAGATACATTGTGACAAAAGATCAATCGTCATAATAATCGTCATAGATAATTTTTAATTGGCCTCACCGCCCCATAGAACATCTATGACGAAACAGAGTCTATATTTTATGACCATTTTGAGAGATCGTCACAAAAATTAGCCTCCAGCCAGGTCTTGTGACGCGGCACTAAATATCGTCACAGATTATACTGTTCTATGACGAAACCATTATTTGTCACCCTCCTTTTGTCATTGAACGTCCGATCTGTTGTAGTGGGTGGTGTGTTCTGCGTTGTGTCTTTCTTAGAGGCGTCGTCTTAGAATTTTTGTTACCTTAGGGGTGCCTTTTTTCCTATTTTGCCTTGTAACGAGTTCTTGTTTTAAACGTGTGGTGTGGTCGTTTTCTTTTCTTTTTAAACTATAGTCTTAAAATGCTATGCTTTTGTATTTTTCTCCTGCAATATCACTACATGAAATCCGCAATCTCTTGTGCGGCTCGTTTAAAGAAAAACATAAGTGGTTTATATTTCTCGGTCTTTGTCTTATGACACAGAAAACAGAACAATATCTTTTTACTTAACAATAAAATATAGGATGATGGAATAAATCTCAGCTGTCTTGAAAAAACAAGACTAGCTATCAGGTTGTAAAGAACCACGTGAATTATAACAACCATAATGGTAATGGACCATGCATGGTGTAGCAACTTAAGAGTATCCACCGATGCGCATAATATCATGCTATTTCTAGTGGAGATAACTTAGAAGGTATAAAGATAACCTACATGGAGGTAGACAACTTTCTATCATTAGAAATTTTATTGTTGCTACCAAATTGTTCAACACAGTGCATTGGCCACAATCAAAATCTTTTTTTCATGAATTTAATTAGTCATTTCTCTAAGCAAGTTATAAGCATATTTTTAACATTTTAAGGAGGAGATGCTGAAAGCAAAAGGCAACGTTGCTTATTACCCTCAATTCCATTTAGAAAGGTTATCATTTTAAGGAGGAGATGCTGAAAGCACAAGGCAACGTTGCTTGTCCGGCTGCGTATATATCAGAATTTGGTACTCCTGTTTTGTTCAATAGCTTGCCTTTGCATCTCAATCGATCACCTAGTGCCGAACAGCAAAGAGGTTTTTGTTCGTCGTACAAGGGCGAACGAGATGGCATCATCAATAATTTCGTTATTTTCCCGCTTGCCGTTGGCACTCTTATCCCTAGGTGCACCGTACGGAGTTCACCACTACGTGCGGTGTGGCGAGCTATATCAACAAACTCTTTGATACAAATAAGGGATGGCAGTGACGAAGCCAGAATGTAATAACGAGGGGTGCCAGTCACAAATCCAATGTATTCATGATAAATCACTTGACATAAATGATGTTGTAAACGTGCTGTCAGTCACAAGAGCAAAGAACGGGAACCCTTCTTGGTCGTCTAATCAGCCCTCGTATATATTTTTTTAAGATCTATGAGATATTTTTTTCACACTAGCATATACATAAATCTTTGATACGATATGGTTCTGAAGTATTTTACTATATTTTATTTTTTATATATGTTTGTATGTACACTAACATAATATAATGTAAACCATTTAAAATTGAGTTATTGACATTATCATCTTATCCATTCATCGTTCTAACAGAAATTACAGCAATTAATGTTGAGGTAAAAATGTATTTAATTAACAAGTTATCTAATTACTCACTTAGCAAACTAATTGGTTGATTAGAATTCGTTTGGCATGTACCCATGTGGCATAGAATCAATACTGAATACTCACACGCATATTTTACACGACATACTTCCTCCATATTAGAATACAGGGCATAGTTGGGTTTGACTTATAATTTCTAACAACATCAATCATTAAAATAATTTTATAATAGAAAAATTACTTGTCACACATTTGTCCTAATGAAATGAATTGAGCACTACTTTAGCACGGTGGGAGTACTGTACAGGGTACACCGCTTCCGCATTGTCGCTAAGCGGATTGTACGTAATTCCATCATTAGCAATCTCATTTCCGCTTCCGCATTGTTGCTGACGATGGAATTGATGCACCGCTTTCCAGTTCACCGCTTTCCAGTTTGACGAGGAGCACTACTCTTCATCATTTCCGCTTTCGAGTACACCGCTTCCACATTTGCTAACCATGTAGTAGTACTCCATCGCATTGATGCTGAAGCTTAGCAATTCAGTGATGTCCTCGGCTTGTCGTGTTCCTGGACTCCGGCTCGTGATCTATGGATCCTGAACTCAATTGATTAGCCTCCTTGATTTGCGCAACGTAACCCTCTACTTTCTCTCGTTAATCGTCATAGACCTTGTCTCGTTATATAGCTAGCGGCTGCGGCCTGCGGCTAAGCGGGTGCCGCCACCATCCATCCATGGAAGTCGCTCCGGAGATTGTAGAGAGGCGCGTCGCCGACGCCGGCGCCGGCGACGTGGAATCGAACCATGGCCAATCTGCCGGCGCCGAGCACGCGCAGCAGGTGGTGCAGCCGTGGCGCGAGCAGGTGACGGCGCGGGGCATGGTGGCGGCGCTGCTCGTCGGCTTCGTGTACACCGTCATCATCATGAAGCTGGCGCTCACCACGGGGATCATCCCCACGCTCAACGTCTCCGCCGCGCTGCTCGCCTTCGTCGCCCTCCGCGGCTGGACGCGCGCGCTGGAGCGGCTCGGCCTCACGGCGCGGCCATTCACCCGGCAGGAGAACACCGTCGTCCAGACCTGCGCCGTCGCCTGCTACACCATGGGATTCGGCGGTGCGCGTGCTCCCACCTCTTCCTTCCCCTAGTGTGGTTCAATTCGAGTCTTTCTTTAATCTGGGCTGGTGGCGGGTGGTTGTATATAAAAAATGGGGATTTGACGAGCACAGGTGGGTTCGGGTCGTCGCTGCTGGCTCTGAACAAGAAGACGTACGAGTTGGCCGGGGTGAGCACGCCGGGGAACTCGCCGGGGAGCTACAAGGAGCCCGGGGTAGGGTGGATGACCGGATTTCTGTTTGCGATTAGCTTCGTCGGGCTCCTTAACTTGCTTCCCCTCAGAAAGGTGCCTGCTTTGCACACAATTTTACTTTTCTGTTGGTACTGTACATTCTACGGGTTAGACCTATCCCTGCATTTTCAGGACTTTCAGATGCTCCTTTTATGCTTGTTAAATTGTTGGGATTTGCTATGTATCAGTGAACTGAAATTTTTTCAATTTTGTTTCTGACTGTTTGGGAATACACTTCAGTTGATGTATGTGATTATGTGAAATCTGTACTGTATTCTCAGTTCTCTGCTGATACCAAACACTGCTACTAGTTTATGAACCCTTTAGATGGCCCTTTTTGCGTAAGCAAGGTATTTTTAGATTTGTAAATTTGTCCGGTCTCAGGATATAGATAGGTGTTACTGTCGTGTATCTGTATTACTTTGTTAGCTTTATCGACCGGCTTTATCTTTCTACCTTTAACCAAAATTGTCAAGACTCCAGATTAATGGTGATGTGGCTAAACTAACTTCTCGCATTGTGTGCATGGCGTGGAATCCCAACTAACCTGCCACAGTTCAACACCAATTGGAGATCTACATAGCGCAAATACTAACATTTGGTACGGAACATTACATTTCCATTATCCTCAAACCAATAAATTGACTGAAGTGCCAAAATGTTATGAACGTTTTAAGAGAACCAAAATGTCGTAGACTAAATGAGACAGTTGCATGCGAAAATTCCTTCTAATTACTCTTCTTCGAGTCTTTGCAGTTTGAAGACAGAAAAACAATTTTCTTTGCATTTGTCTGTCCCACCTGTTAATTTGCATGACATTTTCAGGCTTTGGTCATAGATTATAAGCTAACCTATCCAAGTGGGACTGCAACTGCTGTTCTTATTAACGGATTCCATACCCCTCAAGGAGAAAATAATGCAAAGTATGTTGTTTCACTTGTGCTAAAATATCATCACAGTTCGTGGATGAATTCTTAATTCTACTTTTCATGTCAGGAAGCAAGTCCGCGGTTTTCTGAATTGCTTTGGGATCAGCCTCCTATGGAGCTTCTTCCAGTGGTTCTACACTGGTGGCGCGAGTTGTGGGTTTCTTCAGTTCCCTACCTTTGGTCTAAAGGCTTGGAAACAAACGTATTCACTGTTGGTCACCCATTGTTTATAGTCTTACTTCATGCATTATGCATATTTGTCAGGCAGCTAGGTTCTCCTAACAATCAAGTTTTTTTGGGTGCAGGTTCTATTTTGATTTTAGCCTCACATATGTTGGTGCAGGAATGATCTGCTCACACCTTGTAAATCTCTCCACCCTCTTCGGTGCAATACTTTCTTGGGGAATAATGTGGCCACTGATCAGCAAACAAAAGGGTAACTGGTATCCTGGAAATGTACCAGAAAGCAGCATGACAAGCTTGTTTGGTTACAAGGTCTGCCATACAATTTACCTTTTATCAAAATAGTCTGATGTGGATCCATAATATGCATATTATAGCATCTCTTATTTTCTCGATGTCAGTCCTTCATTTGTGTAGCTCTGATTATGGGGGATGGCCTTTACCACTTCATAAAAATAACAGGTATCACTGCTAAGAATCTGCATGAACGATCCAATCACAGACATGTTAAGAAAGGTAAACGCACTCTGCAAAATTAACACTCTTCATGTTTACTTTATTTTTCTATCACCAAGATAGCTGAAGCTGAGTGAATTGCAGTGACAAATGGGGATACATTTGTAATTGATGATATACAGCGTGATGAGTTCTTCAATAAAGACTACATTCCAAACCGGCTAGCATATGCTGGATATGCCTTATTGAGCATTGTTGCGATAATTGCCATACCCTTAATGTTCCGACAGGTGAAGTGGTACTATGTTGTTGTAGCCTATGTACTTGCTCCTGTGTTGGGGTTCTCCAATGCCTATGGAACTGGACTCACTGACATGAACATGAGCTACAATTATGGAAAGATTGCTCTCTTCATCTTTGCAGCCTGGGGAGGTAGGGAGAACGGTGTCATTGCTGGTCTTGTTGGTTGTGGAATAGTGAAGCAGCTAGTACAAGTCTCTGCTGATTTGATGCACGACTTTAAGACGGGTTATTTGACATTGACATCACCAAGATCCATGCTTGTTGGGCAGGCCATTGGTACAGCCATGGGCTGCATAATCTCTCCGCTCACTTTCTTGCTCTTCTACAAAGCATTTGATATTGGGAACCCTGATGGATACTGGAAAGCTCCATATGCCCTGATATTTCGAAACATGGCTATTCTTGGTGTCGAGGGCTTTTCAGCACTACCTAAGCATTGTCTTGAGCTGTCCGCTGGTTTCTTCGCATTTTCTGTCCTCATCAACCTTATGAGAGACTTCTTGCCACGCAAGTACAGAGATTATGTGCCCCTGCCGATGGCAATGGCTGTGCCTTTCCTTGTTGGGGCAAACTTTGCTATCGACATGTGTGTAGGGAGCTTGATAGTCTTTATCTGGAACAAGATCAACAGCAAGGAGGCTGCGCTGCTAGTGCCAGCAGTTGCATCTGGTTTTATTTGTGGAGATGGTATATGGATGTTCCCTTCTGCCCTGCTTTCTCTTGGTAAGGTCAAGCCACCAATCTGCATGAAGTTCACACCTGGAAGTTAGGAAAACAGGTCTTTCCTAGATGATGAGTTGGACATGGTACGATCGGTGAGATGACTACTATAATCTTTTGGGCATGCTAATGTTGCTCTGATACTGTGCTCTGCCACTCTATGAATAGTGCTTATTATTTTTTTTTTATCTCAAAAGCAGCCTCTTTATTAACGATTTGACTCAGCTAAATCGCGAGTCACCCAGGCTGTTACAAATTCAAGGAGGGGGTCAGACCATATAGTTTCTTGACCCGGGTCCCAACTCATGCCCAACCTTGCTAAATTATGAGCACATGAATTACAGGACCGACTTGCATGAGTAAACAAAATGGATACAAACTCAGCCTTTAGGCTTTTAAGCTCCCTGATAATTGATCTGATTGGACTGAACTCATAGCTATCAGAAGTAATCGCCGCAAGAAGTTCCATAGAGTCAGTCTCAATCTGGAGGTGTGTAATACCATGGTTTAGAGCTGCTTGGAGCGCATGAACACAAGCTTGAGCCTCCGACCCCAATGCACTTTGCATCCACTCACCCCTTCCAGCTCCTGCCAACACAGCATCACCATCATGATCCCGAATAATAAAACCCCAACCTCCACTCTTATTAAGCTCCAAGAACGCACCATCAAAGTTCAGTTTCAGAACTCCCATTGGAGGCGCCCTCCAACACAGCCGCACCTTCCTCCTTTCCTGTTTACCTTCCGACAACATGTTGGAGATTTCAGTTGCCAGCCTTGTGACTCTATGCGCCACATGTTCTGCAGCAATAAGATCCTCTCCCGCATTAACCTTGTTTCTCACATCCCACCAACACCAAATTAGAAGAATTATGCACAGTTTACCTTCATCAGTCAAGGACATAATAAATCTGAGGACTTCCATTGCTGACGGCAGAGACATCAACTGTAGACGACTATCTTCAAGGTTCAGTTCCCGCCAGCATGCTCTGACAAACTTACACTTGAAAAAGCAGTGTCCACCGTCTTCGTCTAATCTCTTGCACACCGGGCAGCGTGTGTCTAGCTCGATCCCCCTCTTCTGAATATTTATCTTCAGTGGCAAACTGTTATGGGCAAACCTCCAAAGAAAATGCTTCACTTTCGGTGGATACCGCAAACTAAAAATTTTCTTTCATTCAAACTGACGTTGTCCCATACCTTTACCTGATGATTCACCTCTTTGCCTACTTGCCATACGTTCTCTTCTATCTTCTAGCACATGATATGCCGATTTCACAGAGAAAACCCCTTTATTGTTGAAGTGCCAAGCAAGTGTATCTTCCATCCCTTCATGCAACGGAATTGATAGAATGTTTGGTACATCTTCTTCCCAAAAAAGCTCCTCAACCAGCGGTCTGTCCCATGTACCAGTAACTGAGTCTATCAAATCAGCCACTTTGTTAAGAATAATCCCCCGCCTCGGTGTGATCGGCCTCCTCCTAATTCCATGGGGAATCCACGGATCATTCCACATATCTATATGCGAGCCGTCCCCAACTCTCCATATCAGTCCCTCCTTGAGGGCTTGAACACCTCTGATGATACTCCTCCACGAGTATGAGATTCCAGGTCCCTCAGCCACCTCCAACAACTGCCCATTCGGGAGGTATTTAGCACGTAACAACTGTGCACACAACGAGTCTGGGAACATCAGCAGCCGCCACCCTTGTCTTGCCAACATCGCAAGGTTAAACAGATGAAGATCTCTATAACCCAATCCTCCTTTCTCCTTCCTTTGGCACAATAATTCCCAAGATAACCAGTGCATCTTATTCTCATTGTCTGCCTGTGACCAGAAATAGCGACACATCATCGAGCTGATTTCTTCACATAGACTTTTTGTTAAATCAAAGCAAGACATAGCAAAGGTGGGAATTGCTTGTGCTATCGCTTTTATCAAGATGTCCTTGCCGGCCCTGGACAAGAGTTTCTCCTTCCATCCCTGTATCCTCTTCCAGATCCTGTCTTTTAAATACCTGAATGTTTGAGCCTTCGATCTTCCCATATACACGGGTAAACCGAGATACTTCTCGCTCCTTGCTTCAGTACCAATGTCCAAAATCGCCCTAAATACGATTTTATCTGGTTCTCTGGTATTTGTACTAAACATTACGGAAGATTTATCTTTATTGATGGTTTGGCCCGAGCACCGTTCATACACATCTAGAATATTTTGCAGACAAGTAGCACTCCCTTCATTCACCTTCAGGAGCATCAACGAGTCGTCTGCAAACAGTAAATTGTTTATACTCGGAGCCCCTTGACAGATCTGAACTCCCGTCAAGGCACCATCCCTCGCCGCATCATGCAGTAAAGAAGAAAAACCTTCCGCACACACAAGGAATAGATATGGAGAAATCGGATCCCCCTGGCGTAAACCTCTTGTTGGAGTAATTTGTTCTGTAAGCTCACCGTTCACTTTCACTTGGTAGGTTACCGTTGTAACACACTTCATCACTGTCATCACCCAGTGTGCATCAAATCCCAATTTCAGCAACATCTTTTCCAGGAAAGTCCACTCGACTCTGTCGTACGCTTTGCTCATATCTAACTTAACCGCTGCATACCCATCTCTACCAGTCCTCTTTGTCTTCATAAAATGGGTTAGTTCATAAGCGATTAAGATATTGTCCGTTATCAGCCGATGGGGAACGAAAGCACTTTGGTTCGGAGATATTATTTCTGGTAAAATCCCTTTCAACCGGTTGGCCAGAACTTTTGATACCAGTTTGTAAACTACATTGCATAAGCTGATCGGCCGCAGATCTTTCATGCGATCAGGGGTAGGGACTTTCGGTATCAACACCACAACTGTTTCATTCCAATCCTTCGGCATCTCATCACCTGCCAAAAATTTTTTTATCTCCTTCACGATGTCCCTCCCAACATGATTCCAATATCTCTTATAGAATAACGCCGGCATACCATCCTTCCCTGGTGCCTTTAGATCCCCCATATCATCCAAGGCTTTCTTTATTTCCACATCCGAAACCTCAGCTGTGAGAGTTGCATTCATCTCCGGTGTCACTTTGCATGGCACATGCTGAAGAAGATCGTCCATGTTATCAGAGGATCCAGAACGAAACAACTCCTTATAGAAGTCAGTAACATGTGACAGGATATCACCTTGTTCGGTAACACAATCACCATTCTCCTTCATCAGCTTCTTAATTCTATTACTTCTCCTCCTTTCAGATGCACACTCGTGGAAAAACCGAGTGTTTCTGTCCCCTTGATGTAGCCAATGCTGGTGCGCTCGCTGTTTCCAGTAAAGATCCCTTTGCTCCTCCAATTTTTCCAATTTATACTTCAAAATTTCCTCACAAGGCACTGTATTACAATCAACATTCTTTCTCCGATGAAGCTCAAGGGCTCGTTTGGCCTTTTTAATCCTCTTCTCCAAATCCCCTAATACATTCCTACTCCAATCCCACAGATCAGTAGCTACACTCTTGATAGCATCTATCACCTTCCCAACTCTCGGCCCGGTAGCCAAACTCCAAGCATTTTCCACAATAGAGTCACATTGCTCTTCCTGTAACCAGCCCGCTTCAAAACGAAAAGAAGGTGCAGCTCGTGCCCGTGTCAACTCTTCTGTAGTTATAACTACCGGTCGATGATCAGAGTGCCTAGGCTCAATATTTCTGACCCGAAACTGCGGAAATCTACAGCACCAATCAGAATCAGCTACAGCCCTGTCAAGACGTTCTCGAATATATTTATTGCCCACCCGGCAATTATTCCTCCAAGTAAAACAATCACCTTCGAACCCCAGATCCATCAAGCCACACACCTCCAGAGTCTCCTTAAAACGATCCATCGAACTTTGAGGCCTAATCTGTCCTCCCTCCTTCTCCCATTGTTAGATATGCCTCAATACACTAGGTCTAGCCCAATACTAGTCCTAGTCCAATACAATGTCTATAAATATAGGCTACCCTTGTACATGTACTCCCGTACCGTTAATAGTGGATTTGTCTCCCGTGGTTTTTTCCTCTCCACCTTGGAAGGGTTTTCCACGTTAAATATATGCCTTTTATTCCTCTAACCCTAACAAATGGTATCAGAGCCCTAATCAACTCCACGGGAGACAAATCCACTATTAACGGTACGGGAGTACATGTACAAGGGTGGCCTATATTTATAGGCATTGTATTGGACTAGGAGTAGTATTGGGCTAGGCATAGTATATTGAAGCATATCTAACAAACCTCCTCTTGAATCAATATCCCTATAAATATGAGCTAGAAGAAATTGTCTCCAAAACCCCGAAGGATAGCTAAGCACCATGAACACCTACCAAGCCCAAGCAATGCTTGAACTTAGTATTAGAAAGCGACTTCGTGACCATATCTGCAGGATTGTCTTCAGTACGTATCTTCCCCACAGTAACTTGCCCTTGAGCAACAATGTCACGAATAAAATGATGCTTAATATCAATGTGCTTGGTCTTGGCATGAAACATGTCGTTCTTGGTCAAACAAATAGTACTCTGGCTATCACAATAAACAACATTAGTA
>CM002480.1:18465053-18483863 GCA_000325765.3 Leersia perrieri | reverse complement strand
CACGGGCACGCGAGCAGGCACGGCGGCACGCCCACGCGGCAAGCACCGCACACGCGAACGAGGCGAGCGACGCGAGAGAGGAGTAACACCGACGGCGGCGACGGGAGTTGATTAGGGCTCTGATACCACTTGTTAGGGTTAGAGGAATAAAAGGCACAGATTTAATGTGGAAAACCCCTCCAAGGTGAAGAGGAAAAAACCACGGGAGACAAATCTGTGCCTTTTATTCCTCTAACCCTAACACCCATGACATGAGAATTTCATTATAATCACCAGCACATAACCAGGGCTCACCTTTCGTCGCATTCAAGGCCCTTCGTTAGAGCCTTGAAAGTCAGATCCTTCTTATTAGAATCTGGCTCCTCGTAGAAGCCAGTAAATCGCCACCGAGAGCCATCTTCCTCCACCACATCCACATCGATGAACAGTCGAGACACTGCTCTTAATTGGATGTTAACTTCCTTCTTCCAAAAGAGTGCCAATCCACCACTCTTCCCCTGGCACTCCTTCACTACCACATTCGTCATTCCCAATTTCCACCGAAAATTCTAAATTTTACCTCTGTCCATCTTTGTTCCAGACAGGAATAGAACGTCGGGATCCTCCTCCTTCTGTAAATTCAGAAGGCCTTTCACTGCCGGGCCGTTTCCCAACCCCCGGCAGTTCCAAACAATGATCTTCACTGATTATTACAGGGCTGGTACGCCAGCCCCGCTTCAGATGTTGGTATGCCTTCCTCCACTTCACTTGGTACTGTCGTCTTGGTTTTCTTGGTTGGTTCATCCACCTCCATCGACCCGTCCTCCAAACCTCTCTTCCTTTCAAGGATCACCGGTACTGATTTGGTAGCAGTTTTAGCATTCGCCCGACTAATCTGTTTGTAAGTATGTTTCCCTCCACTCATCTTCTTTCCCGGCTCCTTCTCAACCATCCCCTCATAAGAAATTGCGTTGTCTACCACCAGACCCTGATCAACGTGCATGCTACTGTTCTCACTCCTCACTTCTGTGTGCAGGATCACCAGGTTGCCGGCATTTGCTCCCTCCTTGTTCCCAACATTGTCCGCAAACAAAACCTTCTTTGGCCCTCCCTCCGAAGCTGCTGGTGCCTTTAGCTTTAGAGGGCTCTGAACTTCTATATCCTCCCCGGAGAGAGTTTTAACCTCCCCTCCACTGCCCTCCGATGTTTTCCTCCATGACAGCCCATTACTCCTGGATTTATTAGAATTCCCCTTACTACCGAAGCCACTGCTTTGCCCTCGCCAACTCAGTGAGCCGTTCCTCCAGGTACCCCCATCTCTCCTCTCCATAAGCCTTCCTCCCCCCCCCCCATCGAATCACTTCTTCTCCTTTGTGGTATGACTCTAAGTTCCTTCCCGAACTGGTGTGCCTCCCCTTCCTTCAGTTTCTCCGAGCATATTTTATCAGTATGACCAATCAACCCACATATGTAACAAAACTCAGGTAGGAATTCATACACAAGTGGACACCATCTATCATCTTCCTGTGATCCAACCATGATCTTCAAACCTCTTCTAAGCGGTTGGCGGATATCAAGCCTTACCTTCACCCTAAAAAATCTACCTGACAGAATATCATCCTCTTCCAGATCCACATTCATAAACTTACCAATCTCCCCTCCCAATGCTTCACCAACAGATCTGTTCATCATACCAAGAGGAAGATTGGTAATTCGAACCCAAATTGGGATCCAAGAGAAATCAATTTCATCAAGGGTTTTAGTCCCATCAAAATCTGCAATCACCAATAATTCTTTCGATAGCATCCATGGACCATCATCTAGGGCTTTCTTCTTACCAGATACTTGATGAAAGATGAAGAGGAAGTGATTATCTCCCCAATCCCTGCACTCAATTCCCTTCAGTGGGCACTAGATCTTACCAAGAGTTTGGATTAGCGTATCCGCCAAAGCCAGTTTTTCCGAAAGCAACTTGCCCACCGCACGAACTCCATGATCACTCCTCACCATCTCCTCGGATCCCTTGATTCTGATCCCCTTCTCCTCCATTGCCGAAAGTTTCAGCTTCTCCATCAAACCTTCCACCTTCTCCATCACAGAGACCAAGGACCGAAAAGAGAAGAAAATTTGGTGGAGGCGCGATGGATCTCACCACGAAGATCACGCACCAAGCGTGACTACCCTCGATTCGCCTAGAAACCCTAGACGCCGAGACAAGACCTAAAGTTTAGGAGTTTATACATGCAAGGTGCAAGGGTCGGGACTTGGGAGAATTATGAATAGTGCTTATTAGATAGAGGTTTCTCCGCACAAAAAAAAAGATAGAGGTTATCTATCTGTGTCTTGAAAATCAGTTTTTTCTATGTATTTCCAGAGTAGTCTGCATCATTTTGAAGGATAAATAAACAAGAATATTTGTTTGTCGCCATATAGAGTATTACTGCCCAACCTCTGTTTACTTATTTTGGGGCTGTTTTGGTTTGTAACCAAAATTTGCCATACCAAATTGTTGGCATCTTTAGTAGTGATTTCACCGTGTTTGGTTTGATGCCAAAAATTACCAATTAGACACTAACATCGCCAAACAAATTGATAGTGCCAGAACTTGCCTAGGTTTTGGCATTACCGATATTTTGACATGCTAGGAGTATATTGCACCAAGTAGTTACTACTTCCGTTTCATAATGTGTTTGACTTATTTCTCGTAACGTTTGACCACTCATTTTATTCAAAAAATTATGGAAGTATCATTTATTTTGTTTGTGACTTACTTTATCAGCAAAAGTAATTCAAGCATTTATTTTTTATATTTACACTAAATTTTTAAATAAGACAAATGATCAAGCATTGCAAGTAAAAAAGTCAAAACCCTTACACAGTGAAATATGATTTTTTTTAAGAATAATAGTCTTTTAGTGGAAAATTACAAAAATATATGTCAAAAACAAAAATTATGAGTTTAGCACCCGGTCAACATTACGTAGGATGATAGGTATCCTATCGACATGGGGTATGACGATAGGGCCCACCTCTATCCTGATAGGGGCCTGTCGCCACACCAAATGACGACAGGGCCCGCCACAGGGGACCTATCGTCATTTACCATGACAATAGGGCCTGCCGCCCGACACATACTATATATCATCACGATAGGCTTCTAGATGTCAAAAAGAAAACAGCCTGTTTGTCGTAGAACTTGACGATAGGTACCTTATCGTTGAGCCTGACGACGATAGGGTGCTAAATCCACAAATATTTTCATCTACAATCTATTTTTGTAATTTTTCATTAAAACACTATTATTTTCTAGAAAAATTCTATGAAATAGAGGGAGTAATAAATACTTTGACATTTGCATTCTTGCAAGTATCAGCACTGCACATACTGAATTTGGAGTGTGTTCACTCAGAAACTGGTATACGATGATCATCCTTTCCGGGTTCTGAGTACAACTTTCATTTGGCAAAATTCACGGTTTCAGAAAAAACATGTCCACCGAACCACTTCAAATTTCGCATGATTGAACGGGAAGAGGACCAGAGCACCGTGTGGTTAAGCATCAGCGTCAACTGAAGATAACAAAAAAAAAAAAAAGGCATGTGAGCTTATGCGACGGGACGGACTGTTACTGCTAGTAGTGCACGACACGACACAAATGGATGGATAAAGATTAAAAAGCATGGCCGATGAGGTCCGTACCGCATCGGCGACGAATCGGCGTCACGCACTCACGCTTCACGCCTCACGACACGCGCGAGGTCGACGATCGGTCCTCTGCGAGCAAATGCTGGGTTCACATCACACATTCACACATCCATGTCCCAGCCAAGTCCCACCACACGCCCATACGGTGGCGACTCCCGCGGCTCGCGGCCCGGCAAGAAAAACCAGGCTTGCCGCTGCAGTTGCGCGCGGCAATGCTCTACAACTCCCGCGTCCCCGTACGCGTGGCGCGTCCCGTGGTTAGTCGATTCCCTTCCGCTGCGCGGCGTCGCGCGGGCTGGGAAAAACATCGGCCCAGCCACGTACGCCTTGGCGAACGCGTCGTGCCGCGCGATCGTGGCGTCGGGGCAAACAAATTTTACACAGCTTGACCGAACCCGTCGTCGTCACGCACTCACGCATGACTGCCCGAGTCAAGTCCGCCTCTCTGCCCACACAGCCCACAGGTTGGCGCACCTGCCCCATGCATGTCGCCGCTGGTTTGCGCCCTTGAACCGCAGTAAAAATGAAGGGAAATTCGTGTGCCATTTCCTGAGCATTCTCGACCTTAGCCTAAGCAATTTTCTGATTCGTACCACACGTACGTGCGCACTCTGTTAAACAATTCCAAAATGGGAGACCGTGGGAGACTCCATCGGCCCGGTCAGACAAATGTGATGTTCGTGGCTCTGTTAAACATAGCCTTCGATCGAATCGCTCGTCACAAGATATGATGCCTCATTTGTTGCCTTTTGCAAATCTATGATGTTGTTGCCCGTGAAAACACCTTGGGCCAGATGGAGACCACAAGTCTAATAAGTACGGAGTAGTAAGTACTAGACAGAGAGATGGTGATATATCACCTTTTTCCCTTTTGAAAATGAGGTTGACGAAGATGTTATTTGTCTCAATCGATGTGAACAGCACGAGCATTTCAGCATTACAGAATAATTGTAAAATCATTCAATCTGAGGCAATTTTGCCAGCCAAAAAAAAAATTACAACGCGATTTGTCCTGTTGACCATGCGGCGGACTGAATCGTGAGGAGCCACCAATTTAGGTGCCAAATTCTAACGAGTTTCCAATGATTTTACCCGGTCCGGTGCGTGAGAGCTACTCTCGGGTCTATGCGTCAGTGCGTCCAAGGACAGTAACCAATCGTCTTAGCATGAGCCTTACATTAGAAATTGTCACCTGCCAAAGCCACGCGAGGTCAACACCAAACCGCACAGAACAAACACGTGACGCGACCGCACTACATCTCTTGGCTATATGAGGCAGATGCCGCCCGGCACACGGAATGAGCAAACCAGCGGGGAGATGGTTAGATACAGATAGATAGCGCAGCCAGTAAGCCGTCATCAGACCTCGGTGGTCCAAGGAACGAAAACATTTGTATAACTGTAAAAGTTGCAGAAGCAGAAATCGTCGCTCCCAGTGCTCCACTACTCTGCAATTCAGCGAAAGATCAGTTTGTTCCAGGAGAGAAAAAAAGAAAGAAAAGAAGAAGCGTTGCTGCGATGGCCGGGGCCGGAGGGAAGGTGTACTCGTTCCAGGAGGTGAGCGAGCACAAGGACCGCAACGATTGCTGGCTCATCATCGCCGGCAAGGTAAGCCTGACAGTTTTCTCCTACGTGTCGTTCTCGTTCTTCCATCTCTTCGTCTGCACCGAACTTACGCACTGCCTTTCTTCTCCAGGTGTACGATGTGTCGCCGTTCATGGAGGACCACCCCGGCGGCGACGAGGTCCTGCTTGCGTGCACCGGTGAGCCCTCCTCACTCCTCTCCCTGAGCATGATTTGACGAAGCTGATCTTGTGGGAATGAACTGTGTATATGCAGGCAAGGACGCGACGGCGGATTTCGAAGACATCGGGCACACGGAGACGGC
Organism: Leersia perrieri; assembly: GCA_000325765.3. Classification (NCBI taxonomy): domain Eukaryota; kingdom Viridiplantae; phylum Streptophyta; class Magnoliopsida; order Poales; family Poaceae; genus Leersia; species Leersia perrieri. The sequence continues at coordinate 18,478,291 of CM002480.1, read as the reverse complement.
GAAGGAGCTGATGCCGAAGTACTGTATCGGCGAGGTCGACGCCTCCACGGTCCCGGCCAAGCCAGCCTACCGCGTCGTCTCCGAGGACGTGAACCCAAAGCAGGAAGCCGCGAGCCAGGGCGCTTGGCTCACGGCGATGCAGCTCGTCGTGCCCGTCGTGCTGCTGGGGATGGCCTTCGCGCTCCAGAACTTCGCCAAGGCCAGGACAGAGTAGGAAAGGGAGAGAGTTGCTGCAGGCCGGCAGCCTCTTGGTGCTATATAAGCCAAGTATCGAACTGTGATTTAAGTGTACCAGTGATTATTAGTAGTGATCTCCGTTAAAAATAAATATTTGGCGATGAAGGGTTTTTCTTTTACAGATGCTTTTTCTGCCTTTCTGCTTGGTCAGCATGTACCATTGGTCCATGTGAATCATCCACATTCTTTGCATGATCGAGAATCTGACATTCTTATATCCCCAATCCACTTTTTCATAATTACATAAAACTCTCCTTTATCAATAAACAAGGCATAATCACTTGCCTTTCCACCCAAAAAAAAAAAAGAAACTGTCTTGACTTAGATCCTGACAATTGTGTAAATTTCTTGTAAATGGTCCTAAGTCAGTAGACTAGGATTGTAGCATGTTCAGGCAGTCATTTGCCTTCCAAGCTACTTTCTCAATGCTATATTCTACAAATGCTGATAAGCTTGTCCAGGGAAGCATCATGTAATAAGCAGGCCAACCAAAAGGGGAGACAAACTGAGTAATAATTCAAATACAAGAAGAAACAACGACGCATATGAATATTCCTATTAATGTTTGCCAAGATGACAATGTAACAAAAAATTCCTTCCGCAGGATGAACTGAAAGAGAAAGAACACAAGAAAAATGAGTATTCTTTTACATGTGTACCACCCACCTAATCTATAAACAACGTCGAAGGGCAAACGAGGAAACCGAAGGAACTTACAATACTCCGGGGTTTGCAACTCGCTATGAATCATTCCTGGAATTTTTGTAGACCTGTAGTCAAGGGTTGTGGACCGGCACATAGATATATACAGCATCACTAGGGTCTTGGGCATGAGAATTTCCATTGCGTACCTCAGAACTTTTTTTTATCAAAGTACTGCGTACCTCAGAACTTGTACAGTTTCCACTGTTGAAAGCTAGTTTTGTTAAATTAATTAATTGATTCTACTAGACCAACATATACTCCTGGTGCTAGGAGCCTGCTTCCAGCTGAAGAACATGCTCTTGCTTTCCTCCGATAAAAGAGGTCAATTCTTTTGGTGCAACAACCGACTTCAGCCACTCCTGAAGCTCCTCGCCCTCAACCTTTTCATTCTCTGGAACGGGCAAGGAACTCAAAGGTTATGCATGCGTTAAACAATTTTCGTCTATAACATAATGAAGCAAAGCCCATGACGGAATGGAGAACCACAATAACATGTGCAACCTGATGAATTGGCCTATATTACCTTCTAAATATGCTCCGAGGCCTTCCAAAACTGCAGGATTAGCACGGACAACTGAAAGGGCAACTTCAAGGGCTGATTGCAGAAGAGCTTTTACTTCCCGCTGGACAAGGTCAACTAGATGGCCCTGTCATTATTTTCAGAGTGTGAGCACATGCATGTTACATGCGTATGGTATCTTATGTTTTTTCAGGCAGATGTATGGAAAAATTTAAGATAGACCTGATCTCTTCCCCATGGAGAGCCTCCGGAGTCATCTAGCCCACCATTTGACAGTGTTGCTACTGATATTGGACCAATGCGCTGATTAAGACCATATTCTGCGACAGCCTTGTAAGCCATGTCAGTTGCACGCCTTATGTCATCAAGTGCTCCAGTAGAAACACGTCCTGATAGTACTACTTCCTCTGCTGCCCTTCCACCCAGAAGTGTTACTAGACGTCCACGCAGTTCATCAACAAATAGCAAATATCTATCTTCTGTTGTGGGAGGGGTGTATGTAAAGCCCAATGCACCACCTGACCTTGGCAAAATGCTCAATTTCTGATGAAAAAGCAACGGCAACGAATAGTAAGGCCAATATAAATATTTTCTTAGTCTGTTCTACCAATAGTTGCTTAAGTTCAAACCTCCACACGTGGCTGCCCTGGCAGCAGGTTTGCTACAGCGGTTCCCACGACTGCATGACCAACTTCATGACGTGCAACAACTGCCTTTTCATTACCCTTCAGCTTTGCATGTTTTTTCTCTATGCCCTAAGAAAATAACTTCACAGTTAGCTTCAAGGAAACAGTGTGAAAAATACTACAATGTCTAACAGCTGGAAAATGCATCTTCCATAACAATATTAATTTAGGGCGACAATTGACAAAAGGATCATGACTTCAGTGCTGAATTAATGGATGGATAGTAGGAAAAAGATGAGGATGGTGACATAGTGCTAACTACATGACATTGTACACTGGAATCCCCATAATCAAAAAAAAATTCCCTATAATCTATCACTAACATTTTCAAGTATATTCCAAAAACCAAGGAAAGTTTGATCATACCAGCAAGGGTGGGGATAGAGTGATAGACATAAATTCAATGCAAGGAAACGAAGTATTTAGTGGATAATGCATTGCCATACTTATTATTTATACTATAAGGCAGAATAGAGAGAGGTAAGCCAGGAATAGTTTCAAAATGGACGTATAGAATTTTTGTCTTGTATAAGTTGCTGTTCCACTTAATCTTGTAACCCTCTGTTTCTGTGCATTGCATGGTTAAGAAAAACTAGTATAGAAATAAGAAACCAAGCACAAGCTACATTAAGTATAGTATAAATGAGAATAAAATTTCCTTGTATAAAATCACCTTAAACAAAACTATAATACTGATCGAATTTCGAAGAGAGAATAACGTACAGCTATAGAACGTTCCACTGCACAGATGAAGTCAATTTTTTCCACTATTTCTTTGTTTGATCTCCCAGCCAACAAAGCAGCTTCATTTACTAAATTTGCAAGGTCTGCCCTGTATAGTGTGAAAAAAAAACGTCAACTGAAAGTGCTACATGATTAATACTCCTAAAAGGATGTGGAAGAATTCTTACCCAGTAAATCCAGTTGTCATTGCAGCAATGTCACTGAGATCTACATCTTTCCCAAGCGGAAGCTCTTTTCTACTCACGTGAACGTTCAGAATAGATTCTCTTCCAAATCTGTCAGGAGCTTCAACCTGTCACATAGACATCTGTGACCTCAGATAACATAGATTAAGTATCGCTTTTATATTGAAGAAGGTCAGCTTACCATAACTACGCGGTCAAATCTACCAGGGCGTCGGAGGGCAGGATCCAAAACATCTGCTCGGTTTGTTGCTCCAAGTACAATGACAGCTGAGTTGGTGTCAAATCCATCCATTTCCTAAAACTCAGAAAATAAACACAAAGATGATTCAATTGGACTTATGTCAGTGTGTGGCTAACATATACTCAAGTCACGGCTCACAACTCACAAGAGTAAAAGCCCTAATATTATCATACCGTGAGCAATTGATTTAATGTCTGCTCACGCTCATCATTACTGACGATACGGTATCGGCCATCACGGCTTTTTGCCACAGCATCAATCTACAAAGAGACACTTATTAGTTAACACACATTTAAGAACGTGAAACTAGACTGTGCCCTCAAACAGTAGGTTACCTCATCAATAAAAATAATCGAAGGTGATTCCTTTTTAGCCCTAGCAAATAGGTCACGCACTCGAGCTGCTCCCATTCCTACATACAACTCCACAAATTCACTTGCAGAGCAACTTATGAATGGGACTTCAGCTTCCCCTGCGACAGCTTTTGCAAGAAGTGTCTTTCCAGTTCCTGGGAGGCCCACCTGTAAAGAACAAATTATATCCTAGTACCAAAAATCAAGTGAAGCAACATTCATCATCAGTGAAATGACTTGAGAACTGACCAACAAGACACCTCGAGGAGGACGAGCGCCAAGACGAATATATCTTTCTGGGTTCCTTAGGAACTCCTGAACATAAGATTAAGATAAAAATAGTTTATTTCCCTTCGTTAACATGAGGACGATAACAGACTATAGGGGTAACATTAAGCATAAAACAAATACCACAATCTCTTCCAGCTCTTCTTTGGCCTCATCTACTCCAGCCACATCAGCAAATGTAACTATATCAGTATTTTCTGAAACTTTTGCCCCGCCAGAGTTTGAATTCTTCCGATTCCTCATCTGGCCTGCTGAATGCTGATTACACACAAGAAACTATAAACAAAATCCAACATGGCAGAGTATGTTCCTTAGTTGATTGAGCTAATGAAGTGCATGCATGTGTACCTGAGAAAAGCTTATTGGCAATCGCTGCAGGACTACAGCAATTAATACAACATAAATAAGAGCCACCTGCAAAATATAAGGGTGTGGTTATGGCCAAAACACAGCTAGATGATAGAGCCAGCAGGAGTAACTAGCAACAACAAAAGAAGTAAGTAATCTAAAGAACAAACTAGCAACAGCTGTGTATTTCTAAATAAGAAACTAGCAACAACAAAAATGCCAGCAGAAGTAATGTCTCTGATAAATCCTATGCTCTATAACCTACTTTCCACTTAGGATTCCATTTTCCTATGAAGTTAAATTGAACCCCATGAATTCATTGAACTGTAAGTTCCAAGATATTCAACTGAAGGTTCAATTTCTTTTTCATGCGAACCAATATATCAACCATTCCATCATGTTTTCTCACTAAAGGAATTCAACAATGGTGATGACTGAACAGTTCAAAAGGATGAAGACACAAGGGACCATGATAATAAAGAAGAGAAGTACTACTGTACTAGTGATCTCTAGGTCTTAAGGTTTATACTTGGTGATTTTAATTTACCTTGGAAATCAGGTCAGAAACTCAATGTTATGCATAATATTACAATCGCATATAGAAAATATCCAGATGAGTCGTACAAATATGAAAATACCACAGGGAATTCACTATTTTCCTACAATACTTACGGTTATATTGAACCTTTTCTTCCATGTATTAACGCAAGGATTTTTGTGGGATGCAACTGATGAGAACATTATGTTCTTATAAACAATCAACTTCTATGACCAGAGCACCATTGGAATATGTCATTTCTGAGTCATCACTTAACAAATTATGCTATTTCATAAATTGAGATTAACATGAATTCTATCTACGCTCTCACACAACTGCAAATATCTTGAGCCTTCATGTTAATAGCAAACAGTCAGAATTTATTCTCCTTCAAGGCTGGCCAGTATGTATGTAGTGTTCCAAACCACAAAATAACTAGTTTACCATGTATACTGTACAATCTAAAATCTAGATCACTAAAGCAAACTGACAAATCTACGGCTCACATTGCAAATGTCACTGCCACTAATTCATTTCTCCATTTCAAAACTCAGCACTGACACCAGTTCTACAATATCCATCACTATAAATGCTAAACTACATTGCATCATTTCCATGTTCTGAAGTGATTAGTGCTTTCCCAAAACTAATATATCCAGGAAACGAAAATCATGTGTAATAAGCTGTTTTTCAGCTGCAGAGCCTTACCAAAGCTGAATTGAGCAAGCCACCGGACCTTTTGTCTGGCGATCCAAACTCAACGCTATTCTCCACCATCTTTTCATATGGTGTCTTAATGTCGACTGGCCGTGTCGTCGTGAAGACAACACGCCTTGAAACAGCAGCAACATCAGCAGCACCATCTGCTCCACGCTGAATCTGTGGCTGCTCCACCACACGGGCCTCAACCTCAGGACGGAGGCGGAACATGATGTGCACCCCATCCACCTCAACCTTCTTCACCTGATCCTTGTCTATGCTAGCAAGGAAGTCGCTGTATGGGACACTGACGTATGTTGTCTGCGGCCGGGGCTCTGAGCCAGGCAGAGCGATCTCTGGCCGCAGCATACGAAGCGCGAATATGGCGAACCCGAGCTGGAGCAGGAGGAACCCCATTTCTCTCCCCTGTACTATGGGCTCCCAGAGCCACCGCCCAACTCCCCCACCCTTAATCAGCTTCCGCCGCCACTTGTTCTCCCCCCTCTTCGACGACGACGAGGGAGGCTGCGGCGGCGTCGCGGCCGCGCTCGTGGTGCTCGTGCTGGCGCTATCACCACCTCCTGCCTCCGCCGCCGCGTCGCGGTCCCCATCCCCAGAGGAGGAGGACGCCTCGCCTGGCCCGGACGCTTCGGCCCCGTCCCCGTCGCGCTCAACGTTGGCCCGCGCCGCCGGCGGGCATCGGACGCGGCGCTGCTGGAGGACGGCGAACCCAAGGCCCCGCGGCGGCACGGCGGAGATTCGGACGGACGCGGCGCATCCCCCCGAGGAGGAGGCCCTCCTGCGGAGCGGCCGCAGCAGCGACCGGGAAGGGGACGCGATGGGGAGCGACGCCGACGCGAGGGTTTCGGCGGCGGCGGAGGCGGAGGCCATGTGAGGAAGATGGCGAGGGCTCCCCCCCCCCCCAAGCTATCGGAGCCTGGAGAATAGGGGAGCTCGATGAGCTCCTCCGCCGCGCGTGCGCGTGGATGGAGGAGGAATCGGCGGGGAAGGGTCGGGGTGAGGAGGCGCGGAGAAGAGGGGAGATGAGGAACAGAACAGGGGAAGGCAGAGGACGAGGACGAGGCCGAGGCGAGACCGCGAGAGAGGGAAGGGGGTGGCCGTTAGTTACGCACTACGCCGTCACGCGGGGTTAGTTAAGGCGACGTCATACATAAGTCCCAATTTCACTGACGAATTGGACCCACATAAAGAACTGAACAGAAAGGGCCCACTGTCAGTAGGTCAGAGTGGGCTCCTGGATTTCACCGTGGAAGACCGGGGCTTATCCGTTCCGGTTGGATATCGCACGGAGCGGCGAAGTAGGCGGTAACGGGATTGGCGGCGGTAGGTCCCACCATGTCAGTGAGAGTGGCTTTGTTCGTGTTCGTCAGAATGTGGGATATTTGGCCTACGTCGGATGGTGTAGCGCAACGAGTTGTTCGTGTCCACAAAAACGATGAACGACTGCGAGAATTTGGGTGCACATATATCTCTTCCGCAGCAAGCAGAAACGATGGATTAAATTTGGATGTAGCTTGATTTGAACTCGTTGGCATAATCTACACCTCTTTTATCTCTGTGACAAATTTACTCTGTTTTGTTATGGCGAATTTGCGATGGACGTACGTAACGGAATGGTCTGCAAGATAATCACGTAACCATCAGGTTATCCAACTTGTAGGCCGTCAGATTTGTGGTGGTTGTATCAGGCGCACATGCCTGATGGCAACCACTATGTTGGGCTCACAAGTTGGATAAGAAAACTATGCTTACATCGTATATGAAAGTTTAATGTAGACAACTAGCTAGACATGTGCGCAATAGTGAAACTATATGATGTGATTTTCAGAAGTGATTAATTGTGATAAAGCCATAAAGGGGTGTGGTTTTCAGTTAAAAAACATTAGTACATCATAATATAACTCATGTTATGGTAACGAATGTCTTTAGTCATCGGATTCAAATATTAATGTTCACGAGTCCTAGTTACGTATATATGCTTTTAATACGCTTGAGATGGACGGGTGATCAAGCAACAATTTTGAATCAATGATTGGAATATAAAATTTAAGTTTTTACATTTAGTTACATTGTAATAAAATAATAATTTATTTTTACTTTGCTGAAAGAGTATGGATTATTTCCTCACGTTGATTTCGGAATATCTTTTATTGCTACCAGTAAGTTTTAATATAACTGTAGCATCAACACGATCGAGTATCTTACTATTACTAATGTGCTTATTGGTGTGTGCATATGCGTTGCATGTACTGGCATTCCTTTAGCTGGCTAACTCACCTCACCTGCTACTATGCAATATGCATGCCCCTTATTGAGTTTCAATGATCTCGAGCACAATGCATGGCCTCCATTAATTACACGAGGATGAAAAGTATACGCAGCGCACAGATGAATGTAGAGAATTTCGGCCAATCTCAAGTAAAGTTGAATCAGTGGACATGTCGTTTAGAATTTACACTTTCGGTCAAGATGCGTACGAAAGGAAAACTGATTGATAGAAACTGATTCGTACAGATATATAGTGTTCACAATTTTCCAATCGAATTTCAAAGTCTTACTTTTCATTAGAAGCTTCTTAGGTCTTCTTCAGCAATAGTACTCTAAAACATAACTTCTTCAATGATCTACCTTTTAGCAAATACGTAGTAGCTCATAAGACAAATGAACCCATAAGCCATCCTCAACCAGCATTAAAGTGTGCAAGATAAAAGATACTACTCTCTGTTTTAATTATAAGGCGTCCTACTAAAGAGGCAAGACGCCTTACAATCTGAAACAGAGACAGTAGCTTTTATTTCTTCTCTATTAAAAAATTGTATTCTTATAGATAGTTTATAAATACCCATTGGACGTGGCTTTATAAGAAATTTACATTGGATTTTTTAATAAAGCTACATTGAAACCTTTTTTTTTTGAGAATAAGCTACATTGAAACTTGATTCAAATGCAATAGTGTATTAAATTACGCATATGGAAAAGAAAACTGAACAAGCCCAGCCCACAGTTCCCGGCCCATCCGTGTAAGGGCAAAATCAACATGGCCCAGCCCAAAACTTGAGCGGCTCACCTCCCACGATTGCCACGTGGCTGCAATCCGACCACCAGATCCTTCTGGCTCCTACCTGTCACGGCCCCGCAACTCGAAAAGCAGAGAATCCCAACTCCCAAGCCCAACTGTTCACTCCAAGCACCAACCCACCACCACCAAAGTCCAAACCCCCCATGGCCGCTCCACCCACGCCGTCCCCACTGGTCGCCGCCTCCACCCGCCATTTCGTCGCCCCACGCCTCCGCTCCCTCCTCCCCACCGCCGCCGCCATGTCCACCTCCTCCTCCTCCTCCGCCGTCCCGGCCCCCCGCCCAGTCGTCCCAGGCGCCGCCGCAGGGGAGCAGCAGCCGGCGCCCCTTCCGCACGCGACACTCGAGGTCGCCGGGGCGCGCTGCGGCCTCCTCGCCGGCTTCGACAGCCTCCGCCGGCCGTACCGCGCCTTCCCCGTCGTCGCGTCGAACCGGCACGTCGAGACCATCTTCGCCGCCTTCGCGCGGTCGCTCCCGGCCGTCGCCCTCCGGCGCGAGTGCCTCCGTGCCCCCGACGATGGCGCCATCGCCCTCGACTGGGTCTCCGGCGACGAGCGTTCGCTTCCGCGGGACGCGCCGGTGCTCATACTCCTGGTATGCTGTGTTACTTGCCCTATTGTGTGTGGTTAATTGCGCGCTGGATACATCGTAAACACCTGAATCGACGAGTGGGATTTAATTCGAATTAGAGTTGAGACATGATTTTTTCCCCCTAGAAATGGACAAATAGCACTGGTAGAATGCTGGGATCCAAGTAGCTAAATGCAATGCAACTAAGCTTTTGCTGTCAAAATGTTTCCTCCAAACAGGAGACTAACAACATTTCGTTGACCTGCTCCACTGAACAGGCTCTCAGTGTTTAGTCCAAATTTCAGACAACCCATTGAAGCAATCTGACATAACTGTAATTTATCTCAGATGTGCAGCCAAAGCCATCCACTACATAGGTCCTTAAACAATGTGCCAACAGAAATATAATCAACTGATCATGGCTTTTATTTTATTCTTTTCCCCTTTAACCTTAGACGACGAGTATTTATTTGTAGTTCAGACATGTATTTAAATAGCTTATGGCTAGTGCCTAATGCTTAATGTGCAACATCGGCAGCCTGGTCTAACAGGGGGAAGTGATGATACATATGTAAGGCATATGCTTTTGAGAGCTAGAAGCAAAGGATGGCGCGTGGTGGTGTTCAATAGCCGTGGATGTGCAGGTAGTCCAGTGACTACAGCCAAGGTACTCAAAATGTTTTACTAATCTCATTGCATGTGCTAAACTCAGTATCCCCTGAAAACCAAGTAACAATTGATAATAGAAATCTGAACCAGTTGATCAGTTTTACTTACTTAAGGCAGAGGATCTCGATACCTGCTTTTCAGGTTTTCATCATGTCCGATACATGTATCTTGCACTTTAGTTCATACTGATTACTCTTAAGCTAATGTCTGTTTATGCTCTTTCTTGGAGTATGGCATGAGCCACCTACTTCAGCACCATATGGTAAAGGGCTAATGTATACATATGGCTCCTAATTTTATGGTAGTTTTTCAGACATTTACTCAACAGCAAAAGGTTTAATTGGTTTCGCGCTTCGTTGTTGAACTTTTTCTAGAGAAATTTTCTTCCTATTATAGTGGGAAATAATTTATCTCATGTTCTTCAAACTTGTCAGCATATTTCGGCTGACCTCATCTATAATGCAGACATATGGGCAAGTCACCTTTCATCATGATCATAGGCCTTAATACTGGACGAATATTGTGGAAGAATCTTATGAATTAGTAGAGTGCATAGTTCAATCAAGGAGTTAAATCACAGGTTAAAGCAGAATCGCAACAATTCTCTACTATTTAACACATTATTCTTATCTCTGTCATGTGCAGTTCTATTCAGCGTCATTTACTGGAGATCTCTGGCAAGTAGTTGAATATGTTTCAGGACGTTACCCTCAATCTAACATTTATGCTGTTGGCTGGTCTCTTGGAGCAAATATTCTTGTGCGCTACCTTGGGGAAGTGAGTTCTTTACTCAGAGATGATGAGCTTACAGTTCTACACAATTGCCTTTTTTTTCTTATGCCATATTCATCAGGCTCGTTTCCTCTTGAAGTCATATGCTTTACATATTCCTTTTGTGGCTGATGATGATTAGGTGTTAACCTACATATGTGTCACTTTTTGTTTGATTCAGTGTATGATTTTATACAATATGTTTTAAACCTATGGACGAGCTCCTTTTTATCACCTAGTACTTTGATATGTTTTTTTTCTGCATTAGGTTATATATAATTGATACCAAGGAACGGTTTACTCTGACAGTCTGAAACTTACCTCACTGTGTTCACTCTTTCCAGGAAACTGATAAATGTGTTCTTTCTGGAGCTGTGTCCTTGTGCAATCCATTTAATTTGGTAATTGCAGATGAAGATTTCCACAAAGGATTCAACAACGTCTATGATAGAGCCCTTGCTAGGGCTCTGAGGAATATATTTAAGAAGTAGACTTCTGCTCTCCTTTCCTCTAATCTATATCACACTGCACTCCTTCAATGTATTCTAACAGTTGACTTTTAGGGACTTCATAAAATTTTAGGCATGCACTCCTTTTTGAAGGATTGGAAGGTGAATATAATATACCTAAGGCAGCGAATGCAAGATCAGTGAGAGACTTTGATGAAGGGCTTACCCGAGGTCTGCAGTGACATCAGTCAGAACTCCTATCATAGCTATTCCTTTTTTCCCCTGTTGGCACTCACATTTAAAATTACACTTCAATTGTGTGCAGTTTCATTTGGTTTCAAGTCTGTGGATGATTATTATTCCAACTCAAGCAGCTCAGATTCCATAAAAAATGTGTCCATACCCTTGTTATGCATACAGGTGAAACTGCTAGCTCTCTATGCTTTGCTCACACATTAGGAACAACATTTATCTTATTACTTTGTTTGAATTATCATTTTTCACCCTTAGAGGAATAGTAATATGTTTAGTCAAAATTGTCGATACAATTGGGCAGGGGTATCTTAATGCATGCCAATTGATAGCCTTAAAATCAAAACGAGAAGGGGGAAATATTTTGATTGCTTGCCCAGGTCTTCCCAATATAACCTAAACCGATTAAATAAGGTATTCCAGAGAAGTTCAGGTATGTGGACAAAGTAATTCTAGATGACAGCACTCACGGAGTCACTGTACTATTGAATTCGTGGAGCAATCATTGTCAGCGCAGCTCCCTTGATTTCACTCTCTCTGAATATCTGAACTTTTTGTGGCTAAACCTGAACTTTGCCGGATTGCTATAGTATACTGAAAACTGAAGAAAACGAACATAGACGTAAAGCAGGGTTCGGTGCTGCGTAACCATGCAGCTTTTTCATTGTATCTCTCTCTCATTTAGATCTCACCTTCAGATTGCTACTTGCAAGGAATGACTGGTGAAACCGCTAGATCCAACAGATGTGCTATCCACACTGTGCCTCGAACATGGTTTTTAAGGCGTCGCTATAGCGCTAGGGCGCTCCCAGGGGGTCAAGGCGTCCGTCCGCCTTATGGGCTTAACGCCATACCCTAGAGAAAGAGAGAGGGAGAGAGAGAGGGGAAGGCAGCAGCCACTACACCTCGTACCTATTCTCTGCTTGGTGTCATTGCCATCTTGCTCCCCATTAGCTTTGGTTTCTACTCTCTTCTCCCCCAGGCGAGCAGATCCATCTTGTTCTTCTCCCCCATGTGCCCTATTTGTTTTGAGTGAAGGGAGCACCTCCAGATCCATCCAAGCCAGGGAAGGAGCACTTGATTCATTGTGAATCAGGGGAGAAAGATCATAGATAGAGGAGCAGAGCTGGCGAGAGGATGAAGAGATGCACAGGTGCGAGGAAGAAAGGACATCGAGGCGGCGCTATGGGAGGAGACACGCACCTGGTGCTGTGTTGCTGTGTTAGGGTTATTTCTTTGGCCTTGGGCTGATATGAACGTTATTGGGCTTTGTGGGCTGGCCTGCTATGTTATTTCTCTTATTCTCCCTCTTCTAATCGCTGCTAATCACGTAGATTATGGCGTCGCCACGCCTTAGCGCTTTACCGCTATAGCGTAAGGCGTAGGTGGGTCGCCTCAGGACGCCTTAACGCCTTAATAACCTTGGCCTCGAAGACTAACTGAAAAAACGTCTTGAATGAGCTTTAAAAGTTACATCTGCTTTATACTTCCATAAACATGCTGGAAAACAACAATCGTATATTGGAAGGGTTGCTTACACATTTTCTGTTATAGTTATTTATGCTTGGTTAATTATGTGCAGGCGGATAATGACCCAATCGCACCATCTAGGGGAATTCCCAGAGAAGATATCAAGGTATTTTGTTGTTGCAGTTTGTAGTAAACACCTTACTGGGGCCTATTATTCAGCATTGATCTCTTGCATAATTACATGAGGCCAGCATAGAAAGTCTAATCCATGAGAGTTCTATTTGAGTCAACAAATAAGGGCACACAAAGATCTGACTTATGAAAAGTAGAGCTTTGTTACTTCTGTGTACTAGAACTTCTACCTTAAAAGGTACAATCATAGCTGACTAGGATTCAGGTGTTCTTATGGGGTGG
>CM002480.1:18441430-18464953 GCA_000325765.3 Leersia perrieri | reverse complement strand
TGTTTCATTAAGTATACGACAAAGAGACATTAAATCGATGGTGTGATGCTTTCAATTGCGAGTCAACCTTTCCTTTTCCACAATACCAAGAGAATCAAGAGTCCTACCTTTTACACTTTGATAACTGAAGGTCTGTAACTTGAAATTCTTTATGTATTTGTTCTGCTCTATTGCTCTAAAACGACTGAAGAAAATATTATTATTTTGTCATTTCAGGCAAACCCGAACTGCTTATTGATAGTAACACCACAGGGTGGTCATCTTGGATGGGTGGCAGGTGAAGATGCTCCATTTGGATGCCCTTGGACTGACCCTATTATAATGGAGTTTTTGGAATATGTTCATAACGAAAAAAAATCGAGTACAAAGGATAGCATCTCGTATGAGCAGCCGAGTGTTACACAAACATCAGGCCCAGATATCTCTGTTCATGTGCAGCGATAGTAACATTTCCCTCGTCAGATTTTTCCATTCACTTGGCATGTTTTGTGTAGGTCATTACCCTTGAGCTGTCGTTCAGCCAAAATTCCCCTACAATATTTCACGATGACAGGTATTTGATCCATATTATGACAGCCGAAATTTTTTGCTGTTCTTCCATCAATAGTTTGTAACGAATATATGTTCACTCTGCTACTTGCTTGTGCAGGTTGTAACGTTGTTAGTTGTGAAGGGATCGTCGCGGCCTGCAGGCGGCGGTTCGGAATACCTTACAGATTTATGGGAGTTGCTCCCGCAGTTTAAATGTTGAGATATATGGGCCATTGCCGAGACGTTCTGTATAAAACGGTATAAACAATAGTACATTGATCTTGTTCTTGCATATACATGGCCCCCTCTGATTTTCACGTGTTACATTGAGTAATCATTAGCCCGTAGATATGCCGATAACAGCAGAGTAGCCATGGCCTGTACAAAATACGGAGTATATCCAAACCAGCCCAGAGGCCAGACCTGCCCAGGGCTTGGTACATCCTCCTTTACAAAAGTTGGAATTATGCAATCCCGAAAACTTGATTTCGACCGATAAAAAACAATTCCATAAAGTTCCATGCTTAGGTCCCCTTTGAATTGGAGGAAAAGCAAAGGAATTTTGGAGGATTTCAATTCTAGAGAATTTTTTTCCTTTAAGAGCCCTTTGAAACAAAGAATTAGACACAACTCAATCTTATGAAATTCCTATGGAATATGACAGTCCATACATGTTTTGGAGGAATTTTAACATGGGTCTAACATCATGGAAATTTTCCTATAAGTTATCTCTCTCATTCAATTTCTGTGTTTTTCCTGCAGTCCTACCAAACGGTCAATTCCTTTATTTTTATGTGTTTTTTAATTCCTTATTTTGCACTTACGTTCTTGTGAAATTTCTCTGTTATTACTATTCCTCCGTTTTCTCAAGCCTGCGATTCAAAGAGGGCCTAACCAGGTGGTACTTAGGCCACATTCTTATCAGCATAGCAGCTGAAATTTTTTCTTGTTTTACGTGAGTATATTTTTCAAACTGCTAAATGGTATGTTTTTTGAAAAAAAAATTATATACAAAAGTTGTTTAAAAAACAGATAGATCCATTTTTAATAGTTAATAATCAATTAATTATGCACTAATGACTTATCTCGTTTTGCATGCACATAAAGTCCAAACTCCCCTGACAGTTTCGAACGAGGCCTTAGTGGGATGCTATTATGGACAAAATTCTCCCTGACCCTCTTCTTCCTTCCTCAATTGTCTTCTTCCTCTGTCACCGGATGAGCTTGTTGGAGCTGACGCAGCACCTCCACACGCTGGCGAGGAGGCAATACGCATGGCTGCAGCAGAGGAGCTAGAATTCACAAATGAGGGGGACCAACATGCTTGGAGGGGCCTAATATACTATCACCTTGCTTAATTACCTAATTAATCATATGATCCTATGTGAAAAACACTTTGTTAGAGGGGGCAAGCCTCTGCCCCCCCCCCCTTGGCTCTGCGTGCCTGGTGCCGTCATTGCTTGTCCTCCACGTAGGAGTTGGAGGGGTCGCCCGCACATGCTGTAGGTCGGTGCCGACACCCATACGGCGTGGGGAATAGGGGAGGAGCCACGTGTGGGGCAACTTGGGCCCCGGCCTCACTCGTGGCAAAGAATTTTAAAGTATAGATACCAAATTTTAGATGAAAATTCAATGAAAAATTCAAAATGGTTTCTTCAGCCCAACACTTGGTGGAATCTTGCCTCCACCCCTGGTGGGGAGGAGGTCAAGCTTGGTGACAACAAGGACCGCACGTGAAACGTTCGTTGGCACCGCGCTTCCGGTCGAAGCCATGGGATTCCCTGTGTTAACGAAGAGACGCACCACGACACACGGGAGAGAGCCATTAAAGTCGGAGAGGATCCGGCACGGAGGATGAGCGTGGCAGAGGGCGAGCGGCGGTGCTGACGCAGGGCATACATACTCGCTGACGCGTGAAAGAGGCGCAACAACTCTAGTAAATTCCTACGTCTATGGAGGAAGTAATAAGGGGATATTGGTGGCAATTTTTTAAAAATGGTATTCTACCGAATACCACCCGATTAAGCATATCATCTTATCGAAACACTTTTTTCCAATGAAATTCCACCGAAGGTTTTGAAGATGGCATAATCCGAACTTCTCTTTCAAAACTGCCACGAACCAAGAGCTGTCCAGGAATCAGCCAATCAGAACGTAGCGGGGCAGTGCGTCCCCTTCGTGATTCTTCTTTGTTCTCACGTCGCTTTCCTGTCCACTGGTTCGCTCCGATCGTCCCCGCTTTTCCACCACACATTTGTCCGCTGGCACAAACACGCATCCAGAACCTTCTTAGTTCTATTTCACCGCATACTCCCCGGTCTCTACCCCTTGACAGACACTTGCCGCGCATCCTTTTTTCTAATTAAGGCTCCCTTTTTTCTCGTCCTCTGCTCCCCTGCGTAACAGCGCCGGCGCCGGGACGACGAACAGGCGAGCGCCACGCCGAGGGGATCGACCGCTAAACTCCAAGCGAGCTAGAGGAAAATGCATACTATTTCCTGTGGTGCGACGGCGACCCTTGTCGCCAACGATTGCGATGTGTTTTCTCCGTTGATCTTCTTCCTCGTCCTCGATCGGTACGGTCGCTGTACGTCCTACAGTATAATTCGCGATCACGTGAACACATTCAGCACAACAACGTTCAACAGATATACCAACATGGCAACATGGACGAGACACGGTGGCATGCGCACGTACGCAACGCATGCGCAGCGCTAGCATGTTTTACATATATATGAAGTGCACGAAACGGTCAGTGAGGCAGTAGAGACATTTCACGAACATGAATAATGTAATATCCTAGGAATGTAGAAAGCAGCAATACTCCGGGATCGACCGGCCGGAGGATATCGATCCTTCTGTGCTGCAAATGCTTGTGGATTTTCATCGTTGGTTTCCTCGGCCGGCTGCATCCTCGATCCATCTACTGATCTATTCTCTGCCCCGCCACTCTTATCGATCTCTCTGGACCAACTAGCTGCACAAGCTACAAACAAACTGCTAGTGACGTCTACATGTAGACAATACCCTCGTACAAACATACTGTATGCTACGCTGCAGGTTGACTAGTCGTTCTTCATGTCTTCATGAGACTGCGTTCCACTCTACCATCGGCCATGTCTCCCACAGATCCAGCGTGGCGCAGAACGGCTCGGGCAGGCCGCCGCCCACGTAATCTAGACCGTGGTCGTCGTCGCACCCATACCCGCCGCCCACCGCCGAGGCCGAGGCGTCCTCCGAGACGTCCACAACCGGCACCGCGAGGAAGCTTACGTCCTCCCCCACGACGCAGCTGCTACTGCTAGCGTTTACTCTATCAATATTCTTCTTGTCGTCCCCTTCGGCCAGGCCGCCGCCGTCGCAGCTGCCGCTCTGGTCCTGCCTCTCGTTCAGCTTCCCTCTCAGCTCATCCACCTGCAAAAATTCACGCAAAGCGCGCATTGTCAATCAGTGTCACCATGCCTGCACGTGTGTATATATGCAGCTTAATTACAATTTACAAAGCGACTGATCGATTGGTCGGCAATATATGGCGCACGCACCTGGGCAGCGAGGGCGAGCTTGTCCCGCTTGAGAGACTCGACACGGGCGTGGAGGGCGTCGTACTGGGCGCGGAGCGCGGCGTAGTCGTGCTCAATCTGCTTGGTGCGCCACCGTGCGCGCTTGTTCTGGAACCAGATGGCCACCTGGCGCGGCTGCAGCCCGAGCTCCCGCGCCAGCTCCGCCTTCTCCCGCGGCTCCAGCTTCGCCCTCCGCGCGTGGAACGTCGTCTCCAGCGACCGCACCTGCTCCTCCGTGAACCGCCTCTTCCTCTCCCCACCACCACCATCACCTCTCCCTGCCGCATGGTAATCCGCCGCCGCCATCTGCTGCTGCAACTGCAAGAACTGCGCCCCGTCCGCCGCCGCTGTGTCGTAGTACATGTGCGGCTGCGGCACCAAGAACTGGCAGTCGCTCTCCATTTTTTTCTTTTACCCAAGCTCAGATGGAGTTGTGGATACCAGAGTCAATCTCGATCAGTTCGTAGAAGTCGAATGAAATTGAAGAGTTGAAGACTCGAGCACTAGCGGTAGCGGTAGCAGTAGCAGTAGTGTGTGTTCCTGGACAATGGGCGCGCGCGGCGAGTTTTATACTGGGAGCGATGCGGACACGTGGCGCGACGGTCTCGAGCCCCAGTACGCGTGGGTCCCACATTCCTTTTTGTCCCGTGCCAGGTGTCCCGCATCGGAGCCCCCACCACGCGCGGGATGGTTATCCGTCTCCCGATTGATTTTCAGCTCGCCTCTCACGCCGTACACGTGGCGCGAGTGGTGTGAGATCTCGTCTCCTACTGCTACTCCTCTTGGTCTTGGCAAGGCAAAGCAGTGAAAGCACCCAAAAAGCTTGGATGCCAATGCGCAGCAGCCATGGGGAAGATGGAGGACAGCGTCCACGTCAAATTGGGCCATGCGACCGGGAGCGTCTCGCGGATGGGACGCCGAGGTGGCATCGAAGGCTTGTCACGTTGCGGCGCGCGTCTGGTGCCGGGCTCGCGTCGCGTGTGAGGCTAGCTTTCCGGGCAGTGCAGTGCTGGGCTCCCAACCATCTGGGGGAATTCGAGGGATCGATGAGGCGTCGCTGGTAGTAGAACAAAGCGGAGCAGTCGTTGTTGCCTTGTTGGGTTGTCGTTGTTTGGTTGTACTAACCTTACTTGGGGATATAGTCCAATTCGATACACACGTCAGGAGGCAATTAAGTCTGATCGCATGGCACGTGATTCGTTCAGCGGTTGGCCCGGCTGAGATCAGTACTATGTTGAGTCATCATCCCTCACGTTTGGAGAAACTGATCACTAGTGGGTGGGTGATAGCTGCCTTTGCCGTTTCGCAGCCACAAATTAATCCACAGCAGACGCGGTCGCAGCCACAAACCGAATCAGACCATAACATAAACAACACCTCCCCTCATACGCACCCCGTTGCTTGCACGCTCGCGCCGGAGTCCTCGGAGCCGACACGTCAGTGGCAATCCGAGGTCACTGATCACCCCCGATTAAGGATGACCTGTCACCGATAAACCCGTTGTTTATGGGTTAATCACGATGATTAGCCAGCCCGGTTTGACGGCGACGTGCGGCGCGGTCCTCGTGCGGGGGGTGGCTGGGTGGTGCGGTCGTCGAGACCGAGACGGCGACGGCGTGACGGGGACGGCGCGGCGAGCGGTGCGCTGGCGCGCCGGCGCGTGGCCGCGCGGACAAAAACTGCTTTTGTTTTCGCTCGGCTAGCTTTCGGTTTTTTTCGCCCCTCCGATCAATACGTTTTTTGTGTGTGTTTATATGGAGTTATCACGTCGGAGTGGCTCGCAACTTTTATTTGGCGAGCACTACTGGCGGATGCATGAATGTGGGGTTGGATTAGCTTTAGCTTTTAGGACAGTGTTTTTGCGTACGTGGACCTTTAGAACAAAAATTGTTTGCGTACGTGTTTTATCAGTAGTACGTGAGACGGTGAGAGATGTGGGATGACTTGTTATCTGTTCGCTGATAGGACCATGTCGGCAACACGCATCTTGCAGTGCACAGCTATTTTCCAAACTGGAGTGTGACCGTTTATGATTTATGAGTCAGGCACTCCTTTCTGACTTGCAGTTTTTTTAAGACCCTGATTTGATGACCTGACATGCGTGATTTATCGCCATGGCCTCGTTACATATATTCTATTTAGGCCGCCTCCCGAACAAATGTCTTTTGGATGAGCTTTGTTAGTTCATTTCGGCCTGTGTTAATAAGCGTGAATCGATTTGTTAGTTTGGGCCTCATATGCTCACAGCTATTCATTTGGGCCTTCCATTTTTACAGGTTTGGAATAAGTTTTTTTTTTCCCTCATGTTTACGTCCAGTCAAAATCGCCGCTAAACCATAATACCAGAAATGTTGGCCCCCGAAGTTACGAAAATTATTCAAATCAGATCCTAGGGCAGTATACGGGAATGGTTTTGCTGACATGGCATTGTAGTACCCACATGTT
The DNA here is from genome assembly GCA_000325765.3 of Leersia perrieri. Taxonomy (NCBI): domain Eukaryota; kingdom Viridiplantae; phylum Streptophyta; class Magnoliopsida; order Poales; family Poaceae; genus Leersia; species Leersia perrieri. The sequence goes on along the minus strand of CM002480.1, from coordinate 18,458,417 downwards.
AGTAAAAAAATAAACAAAATAATCCCCTTTCTCTCTCTTTTCCTCTTATCTTCTCACTTCCACACATCAACGCCGACGGGAGCAGGTGCGGATGAGGGTGGTGGCGGCCGGCGTGGAGGGGCTACAAAGGCAGCTGCAAGCGTGATGCTACGACGGCTGCGACATGGGACGACGACAGTGATGGCAGGGCCTCGCCGACGCCCGCTCGAGACCAAAACCGGCGGAGGCTAGAGGATGCGGTAGTGGCGGTGGAGGCAAACGAGCGCCAGTGGTAAGTCGTTGGCTTGGCCAGCCCTCCCAACCTTGCATCGTAGGCGGGCGCTCGGCCGTGTCGGTAGTGGCGGCGGATGTGGCCATGTGCTGGGGGCGTCATCGACGGTGGACGCAGGGCACGGGGAGGCCTCGACGGTGGACACAGGTGCGGGGTGACAACCTCGCCTCGTCGGCACCGCCCTCACAGTCCAATTTCCTACTTCCCTCTCCGACGGCGGCAACAACGGGTTGATGCGGTGGAGCAGCCGCCGTCTGAGGAGCCGACGCCATCAGGGGCGGGCGTGGGCGAAGGTAGCAATGATGGCGCCTCCGCTCGGTAGGTCTCTAATTTGGGGAGTAGAGGCACAAGGCCACCAGATCTTGCCATCGAGTGCCCCGTGCCCCCTAGTGTTCGCCGCTGTCGAGCCACGCCTGGTTTGCTCCTGCCTGTCGCACGCCTCCCTCTGTACTTGAGCTAAGCACCATCCAGCCCATGGCGACTTCGTTGGCGTTAGGAAAGAAGAAAACGAGTGAGAGCTCGTCGTCGGAGGATTGCCGTCGCCATTGCACGATGCCGTCGGTGGCGACGGCGCCACCCATCCCTTCCTCGAGCTACTCAACGCCACCTTCAACGACCTTGCTCCAAAGGCGAAGGCAGTGGCGGTGGCGGTTGCCCAGCGCAAGGCCCGCACCGAGACAACTCCACATCATTCAACTCTCTGCCGCCCGGGTGCATCATCGTCGTTGACACTGGAGCGCTTGTTCGGCGAGAAGGGAGGCGGTAATGGCGTCGGCCGACGAACCCGACCACCGCCGACAGTACCTATGACGGCGATGCCAGAGTCATCACCACTCTGGAGAGGAGCAGGAGGCGAGGCGGCCCACTGCTGCTGCCGTCGAAGAGGAGGGAAAAGATTAGAGAGGGGGGAGAGAGTATATATTTAGTTTTTTAATTGTTTTTTCGACTGATATTTTTTTTGAGAAAGGGACTGAATTTCATTAAAATATAACCCCTTTACAACTGATACCTCAACATAAAATAAAATATACATCGAAGTATAACCCCTTTTTGAGAAAGGGACTGAATTTCATTAAAATATAACCCCTTTGAGAAAGGGCTTTATCCTTTATCTTCCCTGTATCCAGCAACATCCACTGCTTTGGGAGAATCCCTCGTCATGGAACTTCATCAGATCTGGAATCAAGAGTCACAGTCCCAACCAACAGAAGAATCCATCATTGTAGAGACCGCAAAAGAGACCGCAAAAGAGGCGCTATATGCTCAACCATCATAGGAAGTAAAAGGCGCCAAAAGCGCATCGGCCATATATTCTGAAGGTTGGATCCGTCGTCACTAGTAGTAGTACCAGTGATCAGAAAGATGATTCCATTGAAGGGAAAAAAAGATCCAATCCCTCCCTAAAAAGAATTAGGCCAACGTATCTTGATACCTTCACGAACAACACGCTGCCCTAAAAGAGGACAACGGATCTCCTAGAGGAATACCAGTACGAAACATCGAATCGACGATCCAAACCTAATCCGATTATTGTGGAGGAAAAGAAAAAAAAAGAAAAAAACCCCTAAGTAGTAGATCTGCTAGAGGATGGACCCCCACTCCTTCTTGCCATCGGCTAGGAGGTCGGAGGAGGAGGCATCGGCGGCGGGGCGCTCGGCGCGATGTAGATCCGCCCGAGTTGCCCCTTGGACGATGCGAGCGGTGGCTAGGGTTTTTCAACTGATAGGTGGTCCCATTATGCCACGTCAGCAAAACCGCTCATCTATACTGCCGTGGGACAGAATATAAATGGTTTTTGCAAGTCTAGGATCAAACATTTTTGGTATCGGTGTTGAGAGATGATTTTGACACACGTTGCCAAGATGAGGATGTTCATTGAACTTATTCCTACAAGTTTTGCTATCCTCCTTGTTCTTTTTCTTTTATTTCCAGAACACATCGGCCCAGAGGCATGAATGAAGTTTAACTGAAATAGTCTGACATACCGGCATCAGAACGACTTAGCCTGAACTATCTGATGCAACAATACTCCACTTGCACGCACCTTCGTCGTCGTCTTCATAATCTTCAGCGGCTATTTCTGATTCCTCAGCTATGTGCCAGAGCCTTTTCTGTTCATAATCTTCAGGTTTCAGATACAGGAGGTTCCACAATCCAGACGTATATGCTGCACACCGTACACATATAAAATCTCAACTACTTCTGACAGTGTGGAGCAAATGAACTGCAACAACTAAGCACATAATTAAACGAATGAACGATGCATTACAAGTTTACAACCTCACAACTGCCCCACAAAAGAGGCGCAACTGCAACATGAAAGCAATCCAATGTCAAATTAATACAACGAGTTATCTGAGCAAACATAGGCCATGGAACTTATGGTTTCCGCAGACTAGTCTTCTAACTGATGATACTGATCATCAGTGATCACTGATCAGGGTGTGCGGTTAACTTTGTCATCAACAGCTGATTTTAACATCATCACCGGCATAACAGTCTTCAGCTTGGTTTCGGCAGTAGCCATCGTCCCACGGGAAAGTAGTGGGCCTGAACCTGAATCTTCCACCGGCACAAACGACGGGCTAGCAAAGTAGAGCAGCAGATATGCACAAGAAAGCCAGGCACAAATCTTTGCCTAAAGGTTCTTTTTATATTGGCCATTCCCCCAAGCACAGAAACACTGCTGGCCGGAGAGCCTTCCAGTAGCAGTACTGGTGAAGTGAAAGCTTGAACGGGACACTCAACAATTTTTCAAGGTTGTACCTATGGTAATTCCTTGGAATTTCTTTGTACCTTCTTCTATAGGTACAGCCATACATACCATTGAAGTGGCAAATGAGAAATGAAAGCGATGAATGGTGAATTGGCGATACTAGTGGCAAATTAGCAAAGCCTCCAATAACAAAGTATACGGATAAAGGGGCAGAATGCCTATGAAAATTGTTTCTTTTATGAGGCACTCGTACATACAGTGGTACTGATTCTGCTAGCTGTAAGAAGACATTGCCGTGTCGTAAAAAACAAGTAGGAGTATTGGTTACTCTTCTTACATGTCGCAGCACCCGAACTCGTTTCAGTTCGTATACACAAACTGAAACTTCCACTACTTTATTCCAGATAAGATTGGACATTGCAGATTCGGTGATATGCCTGTGCCATCTCATCACTCATCACATCGAGTTCTTTTTTTTAAGAGTAGTCATTACTCATCACATCGTTTTGTTTATACTCCATCATCCTCCTCACACCCGAGCGAGCGAGCGAGCGAGAAAGAACTCTTGTAACCACTCTAACGCTTGTTCAATAAGCTATCTAACTGTTCTTAAGGCACAGATTTGGTATTATAGGCTGAAGCTGCATCATTTTCTCCACTATAATAGAAATTTGACCCGCTTAAAGAAAATATAATTATGGTTCTTGCAGTAAGTTGAGCAGTGTATGGGACTATATATGGGGGTACAATTCCTTCATTTTATCGTCTCCTTTGGATCCCTACTACCAATGTGTGGCCATTAACTTGCATAAATATAGGGGAAAGACTAATTGAATAGAGATTGCGCCATTCATCAAGTTCCTCACATACTACTTTTTCATCCCAAAATACCAAAAATACCAAAATACGAAATATAAGTATTTCTAGCTATGAACACATAATACATATACATATGAAGGTTGACTAAACTATTGAGATTTAGCTGCACCTAGTTATCTTTTGCCACCCTTGTCACCTGGCAAAGACAAACAAACCATAACTCCAAAGGCATATACTTGCCCATTGTGATAAATAGCTTCTTGATTACCACCTCCATTTCAAAATACAAGCACTTTTAGCATTTGAAATTTGTACTAAAATATAGACATTTCTAACACTATCTAGATAACCACCTGTTCCATCTATTATCTCTCATTCAAATTCATTCCCATCTTACTCAGAACTACTCCCTTATTTAATGTGGGACACTAAAGTATTTTCTCATCAACCTTAATATCCCATAAACAAACTTAGGAATACACATTTTGGAACCGATGAAGTATTATTGTTCGTTCTGACCCTACCACTGAGTTTTCAACTCTCCGAAGCCGCCTGCTAGTTTTGGTCTATGGAGTATAATATTGCATAGAAAACAATGTCTTTGAAAGTTGCAAATTTGATATTCCATATGGACAATAATATAATGATTAGAACAGATCAAATGACGTCCCATACATGCAAGCTTCATTAGTTAGGTGTACCGTGTACGTTCTAGTTATATTTGACGTCTTTAGTTTCTTATGCCATGAACATTCCCACAGTTTTGCTACTCCTAAAAAAAATTACAACATAAATTACACTTGTTAACAATATGCAGTGGAAACATAGATGTACCTTCATCTTGTAGTTATTTCGTTTAGACAGCTAAGTCATGACAAGACAAATCTTACAGGCATGTAAAGATCATGCGCTTCTGGCGTTTTCAGACTTTAATCGTGAACAGTAAACTTGTGACATTTGTTATGCATTTGAGACCACCATTGCTTGTCTCCTCTTCCAAAATAAATACACCATTACCTGCCATGTAGCACAGCGCACATGAATTGGTTCTTTCCCAACACCAAAACAAACACCAAGACCTATGAAAGAGAAGTACTCCCAGCTAGCACACAGCCTACTTACTAGTGTGGTACACGTACTAGAAAAAGATAGAGAGATTAATTGTACATTGCTCGTAGTAGCTAAGAATTCTGATTTCAATTAAGCAACTACATGCATATCTCAATGCAACATTGTGAGAGTATTTATCAGTCAGCAAATGATCGATTATATATATACGTACGCATGAAAAGGTCTCATAATAATGCACATCGATCTCATATATATAAATATGAAGAATCCGAGGCTACCTTTTACCTCCTAGCTAGCTAAAGAATATAAATTATATTACTTGTTGCATTGAGGATTTAGCTTGTAACAACAGTATTACTAGCTATATATTCAGAAAGAAGCATTAACAATTGGTCCCTTTTCATCTCCAACAATCACTGGTGGTATACATTCATAGAATGTTTCAGAACTTGGATGGAATAGCACATGGAAGGATAAAAATTGCAACTTACAGCTGTCTGTCTACTCGCTAGACAGGATGATCAGTCGCATGTGTCCTGTATTAATGGATAAAGAAACAAAAGGGAGAAGACAACTACCCGAACGAATGAACAAATAACAAATAGATCACGCATGGATGGTATTTATGATATTACCTGTAATGCTTTATAACATTGGTTCTTCTAAAAGAACAAATCTGCACCGATAATAGACATCAGCGTTTATGTGTGTATGGGGCTATGGGCTACAAAGCTAATATATGTTTGACCATGAACTTCATCCATTTGATACCTTGGTATAGTTTTATTGAGCGTCATAGATGTAAACTTAGGGAACAAGAAACAGTTGTTAGATTAATAATTTAACAAAAAATAAAGTACTTTGATTATATGTCTATGATACTAGTGAATGAAAAATATTAGAGACTGTCTATAAAGTTAGACCAACGAAATCACAAGGTCGTGAAAAGGAAGGAATAAAAAAAAAGATAGGAAGACTCCTCTCCATCTAAAAAGCAATGATATGATGCACAAACTTTTCCCCTTTTGTTTCTCCTATAAGATTAGAGATCAGATCGAAAAGGCAAACAGGAAGGAAAGACCACAACTACAAGATAGATGACCATATTTTAGAGAAGAGAAGGATAAAGCTTACAGGCATCTGAGTCAAAAAGTTCATGATTACACCAATCTGCATGCCGGACTGCACGAAAACCAACACAAGGGCGAGAAATTCGCCAAGATAATCATACCCTAATGATTCCTGCACACACCCAAACCAAGAAATCGCCGATGATGGAATTGATTGTTTGATGTCCACTTTCCAAACCTCGGGCATGCGATCCAAGAACTACGGAAAGATCAACCCACATATGGGAGCTTTACTTGAGGGGAATGAAGCCTGGTCCGAGATCAATCTATAGATCAAACCTGATCAAGGTTTCTGCATGCACCTCGAGCCAGACAACATTCCCCTCAAAGTAAAAAAGCTTCCTCTTTCTTCTTTCCTCATAGTCTTTCTTCTCTTCCTCTCTTCCTTGTTTCTTTCTCCCTTTTGCAGTGATTCTTTTTCTCTTCTCTCTTCTGTTCCTCTCCCCTCCACAGTACTCGGTTTGTTTCAAGGGGAAGATGCCAGAGATGGGGAGGACGATGACGGTCTGTTTGGTATCTTAAAGAGGCGTAGATAGAGGAGAGAAAGGGAGGGGAGAGAAGATTGGGGGTTATCATAGGTTAAATCATTGCATTTTTTTCTGGACAGATTTGGAATGGGCAGAAAATTCACACTATAGAAAAAAGAGTTAGTGAAACAAATCTTCGCTGATGACGTGCGTACGTAAGCTCTACAGGTGCGTATTGAAAGAGCGGTGCCAAAAAAAAATGTTATTTATAGTTATGATCTTAACATTGTAACATGCGTCCAGTTTAATTCCTCTAAAAAACGCCTTTGTGATTTTTTTTAAAAATGGTTTTTATCTAGGACTCAGGTGTCAAAATCATCCTCTGTATGTGTAACCTAGTCTACGGCCAGTATTTTAGCTTCGCCGGGCATCACAGATGACAAAGGTGTAAAGAAGAATGGGAGATGGAAAGCTATAATAAAATTCTTAATAGAATAAGGTAGAGGGGACCAGTTGAGCGTTGGTCATCATTTGAGACATCTATTTAATTAATTGATATTGTCCTTTTTCCTAAAAGCCAATTTGTCCTGCCTCCAATCAGTAAATGCCGTACTTCTCACCACATTTTGACCTCATATATAGTAATGCTACAAAAAAGTTTAGCAAAAGAAAATCTAATTATATTCACTCCATTCCTTTATAAACAGCACTATTGACCAGAACTGTATAGACTTTGATTGCCAATAATTTTTAAATGTTTGTCTAAATAGATGAAAGCTTAGTGCTTACATTTAGGATGTAACATACCTCTACAATACAATATGACATCGTTTCAAGTATTTATGATTTCTATATAAAAAAGAGCATTCAAAGTTTAAAATGAACAGTTTCTAGTGACAATTGTTTACGACTGGAGGTACTATGTTTGCCATACATCTGATACTTCTTTTTTAATTACACGATAGACTCGCATACGCACACACTACTACACACTCATACGCAATCACGAATGCATCCCCTAATATACTCTCAGATAGACAGAAACTAGCGGCACATCCTTGATTTTATTAAAATATTATTTAAAACCTACTGGTGTATGTGTAATATTCATAGGCACCATAAATTATTTTATATAATGAAATTTATTTTGTCCTTTGTTTAAAAAATCAACAACTAATTATTACATGGTTATAAGACGAACGACTGGGAACTACACAATTACAACTTGATTAAAAACAATAAAACTACTAAATACTGCCTTTCTATCTACATTATGTTGATAATTTGCATAGTCAATATTTCTTCTCAACGGCTTATAAGTTATATATAGTCACTGTGTTTCTCAAACTGAAATTAGAATCTCAAGACAAGTGATGATTGTTGTATGGATCGAAATCTGCACACACATCGCCGCCACCTACTGACTCAAACCAATGCAGAAGATATTCAAAGGCACCATTATTTGAACCATAGTAGCTACTAGGTGGAGTCACACACCCATGACTGAATCACCACCACACCACTGGTTCTTCCCTACATAGATTTGTTACCTGGTTTCAACAGCAATAATTTTGAAGCTAGGAAAGTCCAGCTCCAAAAAACTTGGAGTTGAAGATGTACTAACGGGCGTAAGTCTCAAACAATTATTGATACTTTTTCTCCAAGGTAGAATATTATCGATACATTTTAATGGAAAGTATTTTATACTGCCAATCAGAAGACCGAATGAGTGATATATATATTTCTACAATAAAATTTCAAATTTTATGAAAAAATAAAAAGTGTGTGAAATATTTTTATTTTTCAAAAGAATTAAAGTGCCAATCATGTGTGGGAGAATAATTCAGGACCAGCCAATATCCAAAGTGACAACGACTTTTTTATAAGGAACTGTTTAGTTCCCAAAAATTTTCACCCAAAAACATCATATCGAATTTTTGGGCACATGCATGAAGCATTAAATATAGATACAAAATAAAACTAATTACATTGTTAGGCTGTAAATGACGATACAAATCTTTTTAGTCTAATTATACCATGATTAGCTATAAGTGCTACATTAACATGTGTTAATGACGGATTAATTAGGCTCAAATAATTCGTCTCATGGTTTCCAGACTAGCCGTGAAATTAGTTTTTTTATTCCTGTCAAAAAACATCTTCCGATACTTGGTTAAACGTCTGATGTGATCTTTTCGCGAAAACTTTTCACGAATTAAACACGCCTAAGTTAGGTATGGCATCGAGCACCGCGTCGACTCGTGAGAAATCGGACTGTACACGTTTGAGTTGAGTAAATCTGCACGCATATGCACTCCACAACATCTCTGAACTTGACATGCATTTCAGCAAATTGATCCGCCATCCTGACAAGATTAACTGGCCAAAAAATTAGGGACGGCACAATCCTGCCTGCTGAATGGCGTGGCGTGTCATCGATCAACTGCACTGTGCCGCCTGACTGCTGTACGTTTTTTTTTTATATATAGAAATGGATCCTTTACGTACTTATAGAGAAGAATCTTTAATATGAAATAACAAACAATGTGATGTGATGTCCTTTGTGAGCGTTGGATACCATTACTCTACTGCAGCATTATACTCTCTCTATTCTAAAAAAATAAGTACACTTAAATAACAATGATGTTGATAGATTAGTACACTTATCGAGCCCCACCTTGCTATTCGTTCAAAAGCCAAAATGCACTTTGCATTCTTTGTGGGAAAAATATCAAAGGCTATAAATATACTATATTCGTCCCAAAACAAGACAATTTTAGCATGTATGAGACATATTATAGTACCAACATTGTCTAGAATTATGATACCAAGATTATGATAATCCAAACTATTGTTGCTATATTTTGAAATTGATATAATGCTTATTTTTAAAAGGAGAGAATATATCCTATAGCATCAGTTGTAATTAGGAGTAATACGTAACACACCTTGCTTAATTGGTTGCTTTGATATTTTCCCTCTTTTGGAAGACTTGGGATGTGTTGATATCTGTATGGATGACGGGGTATCTTATATCGCAAATGTAACAATGGCTCATGCGTCACAGGTAACTGGTTTGGAAGTTTTTTCACTTTTATTTGCAAGTTTTGATTTCATTACATCACCAGTTTGATTTATTTTCTATTCAAAAATTTGATCTCTAATAAATCATTTGAAAGTTTGTTTTCTTCTATTTAAAACCCCTATATTTTTATTTGAAGGTCTCTTTCTTTTACTTGAAAGTTTGATTTGTTTTTAAATAGAAGATTTTGACATGTAAAACTAATTGTTGATAGTAATCAGTTGCTAACGAGCCGGCCCGATCTGGTATTACTTCACTCATAATTAAGTGACGTCTCGTATAACCAATGCACAGAGAGAATAAGCCAAGAATTAAGGTTTTTAGGAAGCCAAGAATTAAGTTTATTTGAAAGGACACACATAAAAGCGGCTTCTAGCTTAATTTAGTCTACTAGCGTGGATCTAGCAAGTATTTGTATTTTTTTTTTGCATTTTAGTCCTTTTAGAGAACTTCTTTTATAAACAGGCCTTTCAAAAAAAAATCATGTTCTAGAAATGGATTTTTTATGGCAACAATGTCGTTAGTGCAGTGTGTCTACGTGAGCCAAACCTTTGTCCCATGGACACCGAAATCATTAATATGAAGCGGTTTGAGCGTGGAGCTGGCAGGTTTTTGTAATTTTTCCTGTATTTTTTTTACAGTTTAGTCCTTTTGGAGAATTTATTTTATAAACAGACACTTTAAAAAAAAACACTTATTCTAGAAATGGATATTTTTATGGCACCAATGTTGTTAGCGTAGTGGTTCTACATGACGGCGTCTAACTATGTTGGCGCCAAACCCCTTGTCCCATAGACATCAAAATCCTTAACAAGGGGTTTGATGCCAGAGTCACTAGCGTTAAGGACTTCTTTGTAAATAATTATTGTTTAAAATGCACTCGGCAGGGTTAAAATATAAATAATTTATTTTAGAAATAGGTCTTTAATGATATTGTCACTTGCAACGATGACCAATTTTAAATATTTATTTACAAATAGGTCCACGATTTCAGTGACCGTGGCACCGACCCCTTAACCTTAACGGTTTTGTTGTCCATGGGGAACAGGGGTTCGACGCCAAAATAGCCGGCGTTGTCACGTAGGACCATGACACACACAAAAAAAAGGTGCATTCTTGAAATAAGTTTTTGTAGTGTCTATTTGTAAAATAATTTTCCCCAAAAGACTAAAGTGTAAGAAGTCTAGCATCTTGTCCGGGCTCCAGGCGTCCATGTATATTGAGAGAATCTATTATATGCCCTTGTCCGTGTCAAACAATTTTCTATTGACATTGCCATATTCTATAATATACCGACGAGTTTACCTATTATTCTATAGTATGCCATTGAACCCTATATTATTTTCAGATATGCCCAAAGTATCCTTATAGCCTAGCAAATTTAACCATTGATTTGTCCCATTAGAAGAATAGAAGTTTCAGAGAATTATGAAAAAAAAATTTCATGCCCCGACCCCCCTCACCCGGGCTGGGTCGGGCCCGCTAACAGATGGCTACTCTATAGGACATCAAGACTTCCCTCACAAACCAACACATGTCTTTCCTGCGCACTTTGTCCTCACTTATGCGCACCCGGGAAGAACTTCCTGGTCGGTCACCCATCATAAAATTGCTCTAGGCCAAGCACGCTTAATCTCGGAGTTCTCTCGAGATGAGCTTCCGGAAAAGAAGTTCCAACGTAGGAGTATTCTATCAATCCAATTAAGCCCTGAGTCGGGATGTCACAATTTTTGTGTAGCCTCCTTACACAGTATGAAAAGGTTGTGTATAAATTTCAATATTTTTACATTTGTATAATATTGTTTGTTTTTCAGCTATGTATGAAGGTAGAAACACAAAAAAAGTCTAAAGCTAAAATCTTGAAATTTATAAACTTTCATATATGAGGCTAAAAAAATATACTTTTTGAAATTTCTAATAAGACAAATCAATTTGTATGGTTGTAATGGTATTTTAGGTATTTATGAAAACAATACACGTCTTAGTGACATATTGTAGAGAAATATATAAACTCGCAGGTATATTATAGAAAGTAGCGAAGTCAAAAAATTATTGGACATAAATAAACTCGGCGGACGTGATAGATTCTTTCATGTATATTTGTCCGCATCAGGAAGCAGCGTATGTGAGTAGTAAATGAGCATGGCAGTGGCCGCGGTCAAGCACGCACTTACTCGTCAGTACGGCATAGAGTACTGTGTATTAAGTTGTACTAAGAGCTTGTATCGAGAGCTTGTCTGGATACAAATTTTTTTTAAGTTCGTGTCACTGTATATTTGGACGTTAATTAGGAGTATTAAATATAGACTGATAATAAAACTAATTGCATAATAAAGGCTATTTCGCGAGATGATTTTTTTAAGCCTAATTAATCCACGATTAGTATATGTTTACTGTAGCATCACATTCGCTAATCATGGACTAATTGGGCTCAATAGGTTCGTCTTGCAAAATAGTCCAAAATATGAGGTGTGTTTTATTAATAGTCTATATTTAATACTTCTAATGTTAATGTTAGAATTTTGGTCATAAATCGGCGTATTTTAATCTAGAAAAATAAAGAACTTATCATGATAAATATAAATGTATGAACTTGAAAAACATTACCAAATTGTAGCATGACTATGAGTATATACAAATCACAAAAGAGAGTGTGCATATACCGTTCACGCCATTGCCGTTTACGTCATCGTCCGTCTCACCCGACATGATGAAGAAGAACAGGAAGTAGTCGAAGAAGAGCTGGAGCAATCGCGTTGAGACGCTTCCCAAAAACTTGATTGTCCACTGCAAGTTCACATATGGGCAGAGTTTCGGAGGCCTGCTCTTCCTGTCTATCTGTGCGCGCAGAGGAACAGGAACGGGGATGCAGTAGCTAGCTTCAGGAACAAAAACTTGAAGAAGTGTGAGACAGATGAAGTGGTGAAGCTCCTATCTATCTCTCCTGCGGATTGGAGTATATGTGCGCGAGAGACAGCTGAAACGCTTCAGCTAGCTGCTTGCACTGTTACAGTTTCCTTGCAGTTAACCGAGAATTTAATCTCCTCATTAACTACTGTTTTAACTGACTTAAACGTGCGTCATCCGTTACAAAATTAACGAGAGAAGTGCAGCAGCCAAAGGCCTGTCCGCTCGCCTCCCTCGGACTGGTCTGGTGCGTGCGTGTGTGCATGCAGCAGCAGATGGGTGTCCATGCAGCAGCAGCAGGTGCGTGCATGCAGTAGCCGTCTGCCTTGCCTCGTCATGCCACGGGCCGGCGCGCTCGCGCGTGACAATCACACCATCACCTCGACCGCTTAACAAGTGCTATGAAATAAGTTGAGGTTACTCCACTTAAATCTTCATGGTGGTATTAATCCCCGTAGCATTGAATGTGAGCCAATAAATTATTAAGATTAATTTAGGTCTAGCCTATTTATTCTAACATCTAATTAGATGTGACTAGGGGCTAAAAAAAAGTTGGAGGAAGACACGCGACCTCTCTCTCTCTTTCGAAAGTTTCTTGTGCGGGGCAAGAGGAAATGAGCAAAAGGCAGTACCGGTACGTTTCGTCGCCGGACCGGGGTGCGGGGTGGTGACTGCACGCACGGACCTAGCCTAGCTACCCCGCCGTGTGAGTGTGACTGTGTCCGCTTCCGCTGGCTAGCCGTGCGTGCATGCAGCATCGGGTTTCGTATAGGAGAACGAACAAAATGGAGAGGACGTGACGAGGTCAGGCTTGTCCCGCGCAGCGCCGGCCCGCTCGGCGGCTAGCACGGGCGTGGCGTCAGCGACCGCCCGTCCCGACCCCCGCGCGGCGGGTCTTCTGGGCGCGCCCCGCGAGTCTCACGGGAAAAAACCCGTGCGATCCACGCAAAAACCACGCGGCGGCCACAGTGAGGGGATCCGTCGGACTGGTCACTGGTGCGCGCAGCCCACGCGCACAGGAGGAGCTAAGGACGGGGAGGGGGCTCCACCGGTTGCCTTCCTTCGTCAACGGGTGGTGGCCGGAGACAAAGCGGCAGCACGTAAACGTCGCGTCGGCCCAACTGTTTTCTATCGTTGTGCGGGCCTTAATAAAAATAAGGCCCGTTCAGTTAAAAAAGTTTCCAAAAACATCACATTAAATCTTTAAACTCATGCATGAAGCATTAAATATAGATAAAAAATAAAACCAATTGTACAGTTGGGTTGTAAACAACAAGACGAATCTTTTAATCCTAATTACGTCATAATTAGCCATGAGTGCTACAGTAATCAACATGTGCTAATGACGGATTAATTAGGCTCAAAAAATTCGTCCCGTGGTTTTCAGGCTAGCCGTGAAATTAAAATTTTCATTCGTGTCCAAAAACCCCTCCCGACATCTGGTCAAACGTCTGATGTGATATTAGTTCCAAAATTTTTAGAACTAAAGGTGGCCTAAAAGTAACCCACGCCAGGGCTTTGCGTCTGGCACTCTGGCTCCATCCTAAAAAAAGGAGAAGAACCCGTATTTCAGTAAAATTGTTTATATTCATGAATAAAGAGAAGAACCAAATGTTGAGCGGATTTTTCCTTTTGTAGTTTAGGGTTTTCATTCCCCAAGCAATTTAATCTCATCTTAGATCTTTCAGAAAATTTTTTGACGAAAGATCTTTCAGAAATTTTTCTCCATCTAAAATTTGAGAGATATACACTTCTGTGGCCAAACGCCTTAACGATGAAGCAGTGAGACAGTACAAAGAAAACAGCGGTGGGGCGCATGCAAACCAGCCTATAGCAGTATAGCTTGACGTAGATGGGGTAGGTGTAGTAGATTTGGTTTAGGGGGTTCTTTGTGAATTAATTTCATTGGATATATCTGTATATTCACGGTCAATTAAACAATAAAGTGAATTCTCAAAAAAAATTAAACAATAAAGGGTGATGACTGAATAAATTTTTGTTAGGATAAGACTAAACTGGTGACCAAATCTATCTGTCTTCATTTCTTTTGTCGGTCTTTAGTTCGATCAATTACCCACCCCGGTCCAAACTAGTTAGGTTTATCTTTTTTTTTTCCTCAGATCTGTATACAAAGTTAGGAGATGCACCACGTTAGGATAAAAGCTCGGGAGATCAGTTCCTGTAATTTGTTCACAGTTTAAGGTTTTGATCGATCCATATATATATGGATAGTTGGGGAGTTTGATTAGTACGATATCATAAAATTTGGGGTGTCATATATCGGCTCCGCTAGCTAGTATGGTCTACTCCTACCTAGCAACCTAATCTCAGATGAACAATGACGCATCGGAATCTTCCATTTGCTACCGACAAGTTGATGTTGATGATTTAACTCGTCCGGTAGCATCGATATGACGTGCATGATGGACTCCGTCAGGTTAAAGTAAAAGTGTTACACGTACGTACAGTCACTTGCCCATTCCGATTGGCCTCACTTTCCACTTCGAGCAAGATCATCAGCTTTAAGCATTCAGCATATATACTCCTTATATACTTAAACCACTACTGCCATGCGTGCATTGCATGCTATGCCTATCTACCAGGCCAAAGAACCTTTCTTCTCTCCTGCTGCAGCATGCACGCAACAAACAAAAACGTCTAGTTTATGATGACATTTAAAAAGGTGACTGGAGTACGACAGAGAGAGAGAGGCAGTGGAATGTACACATACAGTAGCTGTCAACGGTGGTAGATGTTGAATGAAAATGGTGAGAGGAAATCTGAGGGTGGGTACCAGTACCAGGCAAGGGGGATCAAGATCCTCTAACTTCACCCCGTGAAGTTATCGGCTTGTAGTCAGTTTCAATACGTATGGAGGAATGTTTCATCATTTAAAGAAAAATGTTTCAATGGCAGAACAAACATTGAAACATTTGTACTGAAATATTTTCCTTTAAATGATGAAACATTCTTCTATACGCATTGAAACTGACTGCACGCCAGTGACTTCACCCCCGTGAAGTCAGAGGATCCTGATCCAGGCAAGGGCATAAGGCAAGACAAATGCTGCTGACCGTGTGAGGGAATGCCATTAATTAATTTGAAATTTTGAGCAAAACTGCAAATAAATTTAACTAATCAGACTACATGTCTAAACTTATTTCCAGCAAATCCCTGTAAATCAAAATATTTATAGACCATACAACAGTTAAACACTTCAACCCAATAAACCAGCTTGCAGCCCTGCGTTCATCATGTAATGATGTAAACCATATATAAAAAGAGCAGAAATCAGAGTACGTATAATACTATACCTTAAGCTAGAGTTCCAGGCATGACAAGAATTATCATGTACTCGAAGTCCCAGGATTTGGTTACTATCAATCTGAAATAAATATATGATTACTATCAGCTGACCACATGTTCCGTTAATCATGTCGTGTTTGCAGAAGATCGAGACCACCGGAACGGACTCATCGAATGATCAGGCCGAACATGCGGGATTCCCGCAGCGGGAGGTGTTCCTCTACGCCCGGCGCCTAGAGCTCTAGAAGATCCACCACACCCTGTAGTTCCCGACGACTCCCGTGGTCCTGCAACTGGAGCAGCGGCGGCAGCGTGTGCGGTGGCCGGTGGTGTACGCCGACGGGTGGAGGCTCGTGAGTCTCCCGTTAGAGACGGGTTGGTCGCCGTCGACGACGAATCTTTCAGCCGAGGCTTTCCTTAGCTCGCCTAGCCCATCACTGTCCATGCAAAGCCCAGTGATTCGCGTAAGTAGTCGTGAAATGCGTGGCCCATCTAACGGGTTCTTTTACATCGGTCCAACAACAGCCAATCCCACTACTGTTGCCAAGCGAGATGGACCGCTCCTGTAGTTCAGGCAGTTTCTGTGAAAATTGTTCGTAAGACCCTCCAAATAAGCAGTAGCTTCTACATTTGACCCTAAGTATTTGTTTCTATAAATTGACATTATAAATTGTACCATCTGTCCTTTTCATAGTCATGTGAGACCAAGTGTGGCTTTTGGTCTGTAATGTTGAAAAATTGGCAAGTGTCCAGTAAGTGCCGGTGTTGACTAACGTGGGTCAGGTTGCGACATCTGTACCCGAAAGACGATGGTTCGGTCTATTTGTGTGCAGAGTCACTTGGGGTCAACTTTGGTCAACGGCGGACCGGGATCGAACTCAGGGGGAGTTGTGGTCTAGCACGGTCAGGGATGTCGGGTGACAAGGTGGGGCACAAGCGTACACGGTGGACGGACGTCATGGCAGGATATCGTCGTTAATTTGAGGCACAAAGTCAAGAAGGATGCGAATCAGACTTCTCTTGCAAAGACCTCGCGATGGGTAGAGTGGCCCGAGATGGAGATGGCCCATCTTGGCCCAGACCACAAGAGGTTCAAGCAAGGAGAAAAATCTGCACTGCTGAAGGACTGAAATCAGACTTCAAAAGGACAAGAAATGGACTTTATTTGCTGTGCTGAGGGACTAAAAGTGAACTTCATCGACAACGGCAGCAGCCGGC
>CM002480.1:18417705-18441330 GCA_000325765.3 Leersia perrieri | reverse complement strand
TGGAGCGCGTGGCGCGCGGATCGCTCCCGCGATGAGCGACGCGTGGCGGCAATCGGACGGCGGGCGCATCGCGCGCGCGGGAGAGATCGGGAAGCTTCCGAATCTTCTGCGGCTGCGCGGGATCGGCTGAGGACTTCGTGCGGCCGGCGACGTGGCACAGTCTGAGCCGTTTAAAATTGATTCGACGGCTGAAATTTGTCCAGGATTAGGGTTTCGTCATAGGGGCTTTTTAGACTTTTCCTTTGGGTGTTTAGGCTTCATCTTACGCTATAAAAAGGGGGCTTAGCCTGAGGGAGAAGGTACACTTTTGGGAGAAATAGTTGAGAGACCACTTGGAGAGTTTTTGAGAGTTTTTGAAATGAATTCTCTCTTGTTCATGTGAGGATTTTTGTGAGAGTTATGATCTAGATCTTGTTAGGTTTTTGGTTCTTTAGGGAACTTGTGGAAGGCTTGTATTGGGCTTTTGTAAACTTCTATTCGATGAATGAAATTGGAAGTTTGCTGTGAAATTCGAATTGTTCATTGCACTTGTTCTTCTTTTATTCTTGCAATTTCTTTTTGATCTTGCAATTCCGAATCGATCTTGCAATCTCGACTTACTCATAGCCATGGGCTAAAATCTCGTGTCGAGCGCAAGCCATTTCTTCTCTTCTCTCTCTTTTATCTCCCTATTTCGATCTTGTCTCTATGAATGACTAAGGTTGATTAGGTCGAGATTTTTGCAGGAATTTTTGGGGTTTTTTTTACCTATAGATTCACCCTCCTCTCTATAGCGGTGATGCGATCCTACAAGTCAAACTACTATGATTTCTTTGGCATTCTTTCCTATGAAATAAAAATTCTTCATTTCCTTTATTTTGCCATATGAAATGGTAATTATACACTTTGTCCTTTCTCCCCTCAAGACATTTCTGTTTCTTCTGAACCAAAGCGATGCTTGTAGCTTTGGCCGCCGCCGCTCCCCATTGTCCTCCCCTCCCCATCATACTATTCATTAGTTTGCAGTGCTTCCACGCACTAGTTTTAGATGCTGCTCCCCATCGCCCACTCCCCTGCTCCAACCGGCGAGGTGGGGCTTCGGCGGTGGATCTGTGAAGGCGATATGGTCCCCTACCAAGACTTAAAAGGGAAATTGTCAAGGGTTTGATTGCCATTTCATATGACAAAGTAATTAAATTAAACAAAAATGATCAATATAGGAAAGAATGTGAAATAAATCAAGCATATACATGTTTATAGTGTTAATTAGAAGCAAATGTTTGGAGTGGAAGCCACTTTTTTGGAGTGTCATACAAGTTATTTTCTCAGGCACTAGTGTGCCCAATCAGGTTGTTGTACTACATTAGGAAATGAGATAAGTCCACTTATTTGGGACTCTTGCATTGACCTAGTCCCAAGAGCAATGGGAAAAACCTCCAAATTACCCTTGACACTAATACCCTTAACATAAATAAACCTGGTCTGAAACCAGGTGCCTTTCGCATAAGTGATGTTGACATTGCAATCCAATTAGGAAAAGAAAATGAAACAATTCATGGGCTCGTGTGTTAGTGACCCCCTCCTTTTCCATCCCCTTCTTTCTCTTTCCCCCTCTCTCTCTCCCTCCCTCTCCTCATTCAATGGCTCGGACGGAACAGGTGAGGAGACTAGGCAACGACGTGATTGGGGCTTCTCATGGCAGTGGCCAGCAAGGAGACGATATAGATGCCATGGGCCCAAGAAATCAGGAGCTCGTGGTGAAGAAGGTGCATATCTAGGTCCCAATGGGCCTAGCTACGATGCAAGTGGCAGTTTGGGCCGAAGATAGCCCCAACCATATTGAGTTCTAGAGGAGGCGGATAGTTGATGGAGCAACATCAACAACCCATAGAGTTTAGTTACATGCAGAGGAACCAGAGACAAGGACTACCTCGACGATCAATCAATATACCTAGTACAACAGAATCACATCAAGTCGACATTTGTTGTCGGCTTGGAGACCGAACAACAATCTAGAATACCATGCCATGCCTCCTCTAATTTTGGCGCCATCTGGTTTGCGTGTCCACCCCCTCCTCCCACCACCACCTCACCTCATCTAGATCTAAGGTCAGCACTAGCTTGCTTACGACCGACAAACCAAGAGCCCTTCCAAACCATCACGGTCTCCCTTGCCACTAGTTAGTGGATAGCACACACTCCTTCAGACAAATTTCAAGTGGGTCCCATTGTTTTCTAATTAATTAGTTTTTGGCTCACTAGATTTCCATGTAGGCGCATGTGTGGGTGTGGGGGGAGGGGGTAATGTGTATGGTGTTGATTGTTGGAGATTGCCATATATCTAGTTTTGTAATCCGAGGATACATTTTACACAAAAGGCCAGAGAGAGGGTCCTAAAAACTAAACTTGTAAAATCAACGGGCTAAAACATAGAATTACTAGAGGAAAGCATTTTTTTCATCCTCGTCCCCTATGCTCCTTCCCATCAAAGCCCAGATAGGAATCGGAGATGCCGGCATAGCTGTAATCAACATGCCATCAACTATGCTAAAGCGATAAGATGAGTTTTATCTTTTCCACTGCAATTGATGGTTGTCAATTTCCGGCATTGGTCCTCACTCGACAAGCAGCCAACATCACTATGGTAGTAAAAATGGTGCTTCGTACTAGTTTGGTTGTGTTTGGTATGCTACTAATTTGCCAATAAAACACATCGGTAGTTAAAAAAATAGCACACGAAAATTTGCCTCAACTTTGATATTGTGAATATTTTGGATGGTAGTTAACCAAACAAGCCCATTGTGTCAATTTTACAAAATATAACAATGTAAGAAGATTACTGTATTTTCCAAGACAATTAATTTGAAGTTCAATACAAAAGGAAAGCATTTGAAGATGTGAACTTGGTGCCCAATATTAACGTTCCAAGCTTGCTGATAAAACTATCTCTGCCTCCAAACTATATTTCCTACTGCAGTTGTCACTGGCATCGCCATTGATTTCTTCAAATGTTGGACCATTTTGCCTAGACAACTGTTCTTCCATATCTAGGCTGATTTGCAAGCTATGCGCTGAATCTTGTAGCCCTCGAAGTCTCATCTCCACATTTCTCATCGCCGGTCTGCAATCTCCCCTTAACCGCAAGCACATTGCTGCTATTACTGCCACTTGTTGTGCCTCGTCTCTCCCCTCCTCAACAACTTGCTCATCTAGTATATCACTGAGTTTATTTTTATTCAATAGCATGGTAAATTGTGCTACTAGACTAATGCCTTTAGATGATATATACTTGCTTGGCTTCTTTCTTGTTAGCATCTCAACAAGCATGACACCAAAGCTGTAGACATCGCTTCTATCGGTCAATCGTCGTGTGTAGCAGTACTCGGGATCCATATACCCATGAGTTCCTTGTATTCCAGTAGTCACTCCGGACTGTTCAATTGCAATGCCTCTCGATGCACCAAAGTCTGACACTTTCGCCGTTAATCGATCGTCAAGTAGTATGTTGCTTGTCTTGATGTCCCTATGCACAATTGATGTTGAGGCAGCTGAGTGAAGATAGGCAAGTGCACTTGCAACTTCACAAGCAATTCGTAGTCGATCTTTCCATGGTAGTGATTGTTGAGAGCTATCGACATGAAGGTGGGCATAAAGAGTTCCATTTGGAATGAACTCATACACTAGCAATGGAACTTCTGTTTCTAGGCAACATCCAAATAGCTTCACCACATTTCTATGGTTGATTTGCGATAGGATAGCAACTTCATTGATGAATTCATCAATCTCTTTTTGGATGACAACTCTTGACTTCTTAATGGCGACAACATGTTGGTCTGACAATATACCTTTGTACACCATACCATGTCCTCCACCGCCCAATACACGAGCTTTGTCAAACTTGTTTGTTGCCTTCTTGAGCTCCTCCAAGCTAAAAATCATCCTTTCAGCAATATCTTTGTCAATTAGTTGTTGGAGCAGTAGGCCACGGTTCTGCTTGAAGAAATATTCCTTCATTTTCTGGTCTTTCCGGATTTTCAGTACCTTGATTGCAAACACGACAGCAAGTACCAGAAGCAAAAAACAAATTCCGATTCCAATGCCCATGGCAAGAAGTACTCCTGCGAAAAAATGGTCTCATCAAACTCTCAATCTCAAAGTGAATACTTTCGTATGCCTTATGGAGACTCTGATAGAAATTACCAGCTGGGAAATGCTTTCGTTGGTCCTGGCATCCACCGATCATGTAAGGGTTACCATCATAGCCGCCGCTGCATCGACAGACATAGCCGTAGGCACTCGTGGAATTGACGCACTCGCTATTCTTGCTGACGCAGCCAGAATGGAATGATTGGTCCGTGCAAGACGATTGACCGAGCGTCCAGTCGAGGACGGTCGGGATCACCAGCGCGACGTCTACGTGCCCAGAGGAGAAAAGAGGCTTCTTGATCTCGAACACATTCTGCCTGTCGCGCCACCACTCACGCTCCACCACGAGGACGCTCGCGCCGGGCGCCACCCAGGGCGGCGTGGTGCTGTTCTGATCGTGCCAAGAAAACTGAACGCCGAAGGACGTGAGACCTACCGGTATGCGTGCCTCGTAGCAGCCGACGCCGTCGCACCGTCCATCCAGCTTCTGCGATTGCTCAATTGGGCAAGTGGGCGCGCACGA
Source organism: Leersia perrieri (assembly GCA_000325765.3). Classification (NCBI taxonomy): domain Eukaryota; kingdom Viridiplantae; phylum Streptophyta; class Magnoliopsida; order Poales; family Poaceae; genus Leersia; species Leersia perrieri. The sequence continues at coordinate 18,436,682 of CM002480.1, read as the reverse complement.
GGCGAACGTGGCGCCACCTATCGCCTGCTGCTGGGATGGCGTCGGCGTCGCTACGGCCCGGAAGCCGCAGCCGACGACGACGAGGCCGTTCCGAGAGGCAGAGAGCACGTAAGGCTGGAGGCTCAGGTTCGCGGCGACGCCGGCGAGGACGTTGACCGTCACGTCGTCACTGGCGTTGCTGCCGGCGGCGAACGACCAGACCGCGCCGCGGACGCGCACCGTGCTGTTCCGGAGGGATATCTCCAGCACCTCGGGCCCGTGCCTCTCGAGGAAGAGTTTGGGCGGCTGGTACGTGCGGTCGCAGGTGACCAAGAAGCCATGCCGGTGTGGCAGCCGTAGGAGGTGCCGAACGGGTAGGGGACGTCCACGTCGCCGCACCTGCTCTGGCAACCGTGCAAGGTGATCTTTGCTGCCGACGCCGCTTTGGCGAAGACTGTGGCTGTGAGCTGCATCAGCAGCAGGGAGACGACTAACTGGCTAGGCATTGTTCACTGTTGTTCACGGAAGCTCTGATCGGTTGAAATGGCAAGTGTGCAGTAATAGGGTACTACTACTAGTACTAGCTTGGTAGACACTGCAAAATATGTATATAAGAATACCATGTGGCACGCCGGCGACCAGCAGTTTACTGTGGTAGATCACCTTCGTCATTCACCATTTCAAAGTCAAGTGCCAATTAGGCTGCGTTTAGATTTAAAATAAATTTTGGCTAAAAATGTCACATTAATTTTTATACACACATTTGAAGTATTAAACGTAGACTAATAACAAAATAAATTATATATTTCGATTGCACACTACGAGACGAATTTTTTTAGCCTAATTACATCATGATTAGCTATAAGTGCTACAGTAACCAACATATGCTAATGACGAATTAATTAGGCTCAAAAGATTCATCTCGTAGTGTATAATCCGAATATGTAATTTGTTTTGTTATTAGTCTACGTTTAATACTTCAAATAAATATCAAAATATTGATGTGACATCTTTTGTCCAAAACATTTTGGAACTGAACACGGCCTTAGTTGATTTGGCCTGGGATAAATATTAAAGAAGTAGCAACAAGGCAACAATGACAACCATAACAATTCAAAATGCATAGTTATCTATAAATCTTTCCTTTTCTGTCCAAGTATTGCCCAATCGAAATAACCTTGGTTACAGGTTAGTGGTTGTTGTTGAACTTGACAGAGAAGGTTTGAAATGCAGGTCTGAATGGAACGAATAACATAGAGTTTCCAAACGACCCTCTGTGCAAAAAAAAAAAAGAAAAAAAAAAGAGGTATCCAAACCAAGTCAAGCCTTTGCGCGGCTAGTCCGACACTCCATTTCCTATTTTGGATCGTAGCGATCTGCACTTTTACAGTCCGGTCCCAGTTTTATTTCACACATCCCATGACCCTCCGGGCCTCCACTACAAAAGCCATGGACACATGATGAGCATGCTGAAGGCCTCCTTCACTTACGGGCCAAATTGGGCCCTCCTCAAGTCCAGTCCTGATCTGACCCGAGAGACCGCAAACGACGCCTGATTGAAATCTGCATGCAGCTGCCCTTTGCTGCTGCGTCTTCAGATTCTTCAGACTTCAGAGTACGTGGACGCGTCGTCCGGGCACACACGCGCCACGGTGAGATGGTCGCAAGTTCGCAACACGCCAACACGACGATGAACCAGTGGTGGTGGCGCTGCCGATCGACGCACGCAGGCAACGCGAACCTCGCGCGGGACGACACAGGTACGTGAGGCGCCAGGGGGACCAACCAGCGATCGATCGATCGATGGATGTGGCCGCGGCAGCAGCACTAGCACGTGAGGGCTTTAGGGCTCTAGAGTTTTACCGTTTTACCGCTGGGGGGATCAATCACGCCCAACGTGTGCAACAATTTATGTCGTTGTATTTAACTCGCTGTCGATATGCGACCGATGATTGGTTCTGCGGCTCTGGGCTATTGTGCCAGTGATGTGCAGTTGCCGCGCGCGCTATCTGCATTGGTCGGGTATCTGATGCCGAGAGGAGATCAACAAGACGACAAAAGCCATATATGCATGGCAGTGATTTCCTGTTCGTTTATTTGTTTGTTTGAATTTTTTTTGGTGATGGGCTTATTTCAATTTGGCTACTCTTATGTTACCCAACACTAAGCATAGACGAGGAGTAGTATAGATAGAGTATATTTGTTAATTTGTGTGGTTATTATAGTAATTGATCTATTAACTTATGAAATTATCCACCACACCATGGATTTTAAATTTAAAATTCATGATATTTAGCTTCTTGCATAATGAGATCACACAGTTAAGATCGTCCTTTGTATACAAATGTTTTATACTATTACGTACTGTAGGTGTATACTATAGTATACTAACTACTAGTATAAATTAATCTTGACCATTTATTCACTTATATAACTGACTAGTATACATAGTATTGGGTACCATAAATAAGCCCTTCAATTTTGATTACCTCGAAACATAGAAGAAGGTAAAGTGCATAGAAGATAGAGTGGGGTGTGTTTTTAGGAGTGTGGTTATAGTTAGTAATTATTCTTAAATTATTAAGGTCACAAGATCAAATTATGTCAGTCTAACTGGACAGCTCAGACAAAAAATAGTTGTTTAAAGAGTAAATTGTACTTTGCACCGGGTAAAATGTACCTAATTTCACTTTGCACCGGATTTAGTATATACTTTCACTTTGCACCGGGTTAATATCAAGATGTGTTATTAAATTTATAGACTTTTTTAAATTATGAATGAAACTTAGGAAAACCTAACTTAAATCAATCCGATGCAAAGTGAAACTTATTTTGATATAACTCGGTGTAAAGTGAAAGCATACGTTAAACCAGATGTAAAGTGAAAAGTGCAATTTACTCTTGTTTAAAAGAAGATATGTAATGCATCATGCATGCATTTATCAGCAGGACTAGTAGCTAGGCAGTTTTCAATGGCATATAGTGCAAATTTTTGCGGCATGAGTTACACGTGCTGAGGTTTCTTGTGAGTTGAGGTATAAGAACGAAACAAAGGTGTGTTACAAGGGGTGGATCCAACTCCAATCCAGGTCACAGACAGGATCACAGAGGAGATAACTCTCCAGAAAATGGCGGGCGATATCATGATATTATCGGCCTAAGCTAACCATGGTAGCACTCGCAATTGTCCGAGTGGCTCAACACGTAAAGCTTTCCCATCGGGGGGATTGTAAATTTTCCCTCTCTTATTACAATATAGAACCAACAATGCTGGATCTTACAAAAAAAAAAAAGACATGCAAAAAATAAAGGCGAACCTAACGATAAAAAAGACACATTTATAAAAGGGTACTCTTATGGTACCCAATACTAAGTATAGGTGAAGAGTAGTATAGATAGAGTATATTTGTTAATTTGTGTGGTTATTATAGTAATTGATCTATTAACTTAAGAAATTTTTCACCACACCATGGATTTTAAATTTAAAATTTGCGATATTTAGCTTCTTGCATAATGAGGTCACACAATTAGGACCGTCCTTTCTATACAAATGCTATATACTATTGCGTACTATAGGTGTATACATAGTATACTAACCACTAGTATAATTTAATCTCAACCATTCATTCACCGGTATAATTGACTAGTATACACTAGTATTGATACCGTAAATAAGCCCTTATAAAAACCATTCCAATTTGTGCATGTTTTAAAATCCCACCCGAATCTCAATTTGTTGCAAAGACCTGTCCACCTAAACCCCTTCACGCACATGAACAACCGAGTTGGCCTTTTCCGCGGCGTCTACTTGCATCAGGCCAGGTCAGCATCCCCTACTGCTGAGCATAGTTAATCACTGTAGCCGATTGCCGTCGCCCTCTCGCTATTTGAGGTTGTCTTCCTATTTTGAACTACACCTAGGTCGTTATTGAATCAGACATCTCAAACCAAGTGTGGTCTTTTATGTGGAATAATATGGTCATATGTAGGCGAAAACAAGCTGAGTCGGCTATTCACATGTATACAATGTCTCTTTACAACGAATTGGGTTTCAGAAAATTCCAAAACAAGAGCAACAATACTTGCAGTACTTCCTATTTCAAAACATGATGCTTTTTAGATGATGTTGAAACTCACAAATATTGTTGAAAGAGTTATGTGCCCGTGCGTTAGTTTGTTCAGAAATACACTGCTGTTTAATTCTTTTTTCAAGGAAATGCTGCTCTTTTATGTTTTTATAGTGAAAATTATTTCATCTGGTTTGCCAAAAAAAAATATTTGCAATTCACTAGCTAGTCTGTATGTTTCTTCAGAGCCATCATACTTTGCCAAAAGTCATTTTTCATTAATTCATTCTGAACATTGTAAACCGTTCATTTAACCGCCTCTGGTCTATTAAAGGTGGATTGGCGACATGGTGACAGTACCACCAGAATCCTTTCTGTACCGCTCGTGTGCTCCCTCCCCATCTCCTTCACTACTACTTCATCATATGAAATGTGGCGGTAAAACTAAATAGAGTAGTAGGCTATACTGTAACCGTAAATTGTGCCACAGTATCATTTGCACTCAGAAACAGTAGTAGTAGATCTTGTGGAAGTGAAACTAACGATCACATGCATGCATGCATTGTGTGTGATGTGAATTTTCTTTGAACAGAGCGAGACAGTCGATTGATCCTTTCCTGAAACTTTGGAGCCCCAGGATTAATAGATCGCTGGATGCAATCTAGCATTGCATAAAGAAATGAACAGAAAAAAGGAGATAAAAATGCATCTGGTCTGGGGCCATGGAGGCTAAGCTTGGACCAGCAGCGTGGAGTGCCCAAGCTCCAAATCTGCGATGAGTGATCGAGGTGGTCCCAAAGCCCACCACTGCATACCCTGTGCTTCTCTCCCACAGTGCTCTCTCCTTGTCATCTTCTTCTGGAGCCCCACGATTAATCACATATTTATGCTCTGCAAAGTAAGCAAGCGGGCATCCATCATATCAACGATACATTGATTCGGACTTGGCACACACAGGTCTTTTTAAAAGAAGACGATGAAACAGATCACTGATCGACAGGCTCGTCAAGTCCTGGCCTGAGCTGAGCTCTGCTCTTTCATCTGGTTTGGCCGGCCGGCTGGGTCCCGGCCGGGCTCCCGGCACGACGAGGCCATCAGGCCACAGCAGGTGAGGAACTAGCAGCAGACCCTGCACGGGATCGATCGGCAATCCCGAGTAGCAGCTGCTACTGCCAGTATTACGTGCTACGGCCAGCGGTTGCAGAGCAGAGAGCACCCGGTACTTGTGCCCATTCACTGCACTACTGCGCCTTGCCGCTCGCTAGCCCCAGTAGTGTGGCACTGTTGCTTTGCTCCTTCGCACTCGCTCTGTCGCTAGCGATGGCCCGGTGGCCCCTGCAGCTGTGTCTCTGGCCTGCCTGCCTGCTCGTACGTACGTACTGAGTGAGTGCTGCTGCTGTGTGCAGGCTACGAAGCGCGCGCCGGCCGTTTCCTTGGATCACGCGAGCGTTGCAGCGGCAACCGATCATGTCGTCGTCGATCGGTCCGTGGAAAGCGCCGGCGCCGCGATCTCTCGGATTCCCTCCCCTTCGGATCCTTGTGTTTCAGTGTTTGGACTCCATCCCTACTCCCTAGCGCGCTCTTCCGCCTCCATCGTCTGAGCCGCAGGTCGGAATGAGATGTACTGGACGTGGGCATCGTTCACCTGGGGCGTTAGAACGTACGTGCGCCATGGCCGCTGCCGGCCGCGTGTGCTCGCTCGCGGTGAGATAGAAAACAGGGTCAGATATGCAACCCCTTCATTAGATGCAAACATGCAACCCCCATCGTAAACCATCAAAATTTACAGAAAACATCTCCCGCACAACCCTTCGGAGTAAAGATCTTCACAACTAAGTAAATAAATTCTATCACTACTACAGAACACCCTTATCGGTAATGGCTCACTTATCACGAAAAAATGCGGTCTGTCATAGATAACTCATCCTTGATATGCCCAGTAGAAATGATCCGTGACGGACGTAAGATTCTATAGTAGGTTGTAATTATGCCCTTTCATGGATGATCTATAACAGGTCTAAACCACGAACCTACATATGAGAACCATGAGTAGGACGGGCCATTACAGACTTATAGATGACAAACTTTATTTGTAACAGGCCATAATTTATGGTCACTGATAGATGACTCTCATCCGTAACTAGTGGTAGTTATGATCCGTTGCGGACGAGAAAATACTCATTTTCCAAAAGAAAATATTTATAATTTTTAAATTATCTCGAATTACAACATGCCAAATACAAATATCATCTCAATGAGATCTACAACTTAGTAATTGACAATATTTTCATTTGGGATTTTTTATATGCTCAAATATGAATTAAAAGTGATGAGACCTATTTTGAAAAAACAACTTTTTAATACATCAACCAATGTCAAATCAAGACATAAATTATAGAAATATCACATCCCCTCCTAGGTTGCTATATTATGGGATGGAGGGAGTAATTTAAAATATTTTCATTTCACATTGTTTTTATGCCTAGAATTGAATTTCCTATTAATATGATCTTTTTGAAATACATGATTTTTTTTTTCAAACGAACTCGGATGAAGATATACTCCACATAATAAAGTTGTAGATGTTAGTGGATCTATAACTTTAGAATTGCCAATATTTTCATTTAAGTTTATTTTCTCACCCAAATATACGGTATAATTATTTGATCTATTTTGAAAAAATGTTAAAGTTTTTGAATGACCTCAGATGAAGAACTGCAAATGAAAGTTGTAGATCTTATGTAGAACTTCATATTCTTTTATTCAGTTGCTCTTGGCCTCAATGGAGTGGTGTTTTGTACTCCCTCCGTCCTAAATTATATGGCGTAATTTAACTTGTAGGAAAAAGGTTTGACCAAGAAATTCTCTATAAAAATATATTTTTGTGATACAAAATTCATATCGTTATATTCATATTCAAAAGTACAATCTTATGACTATGTTTTCTCAGTGTGAAAATTATATCTTGATATAAAAATTATGGGTCAAACCCTTGTCCTAACAAGATGAAATAGGCCTTGTAATTTGGGATGAAGGGAGTATGTATCTCTCTGAACCAAACACACCTACCGGTAGTTATGCCCCCAACTTCAGTTGTAATACAGTGTTGTGCACTCAATCACAAATCCTTTATGGCAAGGCCACCTTGTTGTTTTGGTTATAGGACTGTGTTCTGAGCTACAAACTGCCCTCATATTACTATCTTTTCTCTCTTAGTAAGGAACACCCTTCATAATATGTCTATTGCTTCGACTATTTTTCTGGCCATTTGCAATAGGACACGTAATAGGGTTGAATTGCTAATATGATTGTGTTGATCATTTACAATCTTCCTCCAGATGATAAAGGCATCCATCTTGTCAATACTATTTTATATTACTAGCACTAGCATGTTTTGGACGGTGGCAATCCAAGTAGTTACATGGTAGTGAGCTTATAGTGCACTGTAAAATCTACACCGCTTTATCTACTTCCAAATCATTTGTATGGATTGGTACCAATGTGGTCTTATGATAATTAAGTAATTTTAGTCCCAAGAAGGACGCGAAAGAGTACAAAAGTAGTTTTAGTGTCACTGTCTTGTCTGGGGTCAAATGAGATCTAAGCCAAATGGAACAACATTTAATAGACAATATCGTGTCAATTTTTCTGAAGTATTAGGTTATATTGCTAATAACTATGGGCCTGCATGTTCGAGATATGAGAGCTAAATGTTGAAATAAAAGATGTACCTTTTGATTTTCTACTTACCAGAAGTAAAGTTATTTATCAATGGTAAGGAACGTTCGGTTGACAAAACATAAAAAAAGTGGAAACTAAGAGGAAAAAAAATGAAATGGCACTACACATAACAAATTTAGTTTACCATTCTCACATTTGACAATTTATCAGTTAGTTGGTGATTTGGTGGATATGGATATAAACTCATGATATGTTTTGACCCTCACCCCCCCCCCCCCACACACACAAAATAAAAACCTTGTACTTAAGAAAAAAAAACCCCATAGTCTCCGTGCTTATTGCTTACCTCATCTAGATATAGCTTATGACACTATTTTTATATGTTTTGTTTAATCCCCACATGGGCTTACATGAAGAGTTACATTGAAATGATTAATGTGGTAGCCTTTGGCTAGCTACTGAAGTGCAAAGTGAAACTGTTGGACTGCATAGTAAATAAGTTTTACAATGACATGCGTTTAATGCTATTTGTCAATGAATAATTGTACTTTTGTAGGCTTAAAAATAATTTCCTAGACAATCTCTTTACATAACCAAATATATCGTGTCTTTGTCCCCCCCCCCAACACATCATGTCACCTTTTAACTTATAGAATAAAAAGTGTTTTAGGGAGATATTTATATATGGTGGAATAAAATTGTGACCCCTTCACTAGTAAGAAAGCAAATGAACACATATGGTTTTAAAAAGGAAGGAAGCACATAGCTTGACATCATTTTTGTCATATAACTCTTGAATAGTGTTGAAATCACACGCCACTAAGCAAGGCCTGAACCACGTGGTTTATCTGGTCTCACTGTCTTTGACATGAATCCAGTAAAATTGACTTCTTCGTGAAGATGCAGAGTACCAACGGCTAGACGACAAGACCCCTCTCCCCCTTCCCCTACTCCAAAAAAAAAAACGGCCACAAAATGTGCAATTGATTACATTCACAGCCACACCAAAAAGAAAACAAATATATTAGCTAGTTTAGCATCATCAAAGCTATTTCCTTTTGTCGTATCTTGCAGCTCTCAAATTTGATTACTAGGCAACACCATTTTTTAATGGATGGAAGGGAGTAACTTTCTTTCTACCTATATGTCTTTGTTTTGGGAGATAATATGCATAATGCCATATAAAAAAAATTATGCAAGATATACAATTGAGTACAACATGCATATCCTCATTGTTACTTTAAAATAAGCATGCTTAGGTTGGGAGATAGATATATAAATACACAATAGACTAATATCCCATATATCTCTATAATTTGTGAAATGAATTCCATAAATCTCTATGATTCATGAAATGTGTTCTTTGGAAAAAAAGTGTGAAATATATCCTATGAACCAACGTAAACATATTTTCTCTTTTTAAATTTAATGCACGGTTCCAACCTATCCTTCACAACAATCAATACAGAACAATTCCAAATCACTGTAAACAAAACTTTTCTTTTTGCTACATGTGCTTTTCCATATTGCCGCAACGCATGAACGGTCAACTAGCTAGGTTATGCCATCAAAGTGATTGTAAGTACCTTGCAAATTTGACTGGCAACCGTCATCATTTCTGTATGAATGCGAGGGGCTCAAGTATTTTTTTCCCCTTTTGGATTTGAAAATTTTGCGTCACACTTTATGATAAATTTTGGACAAGAATAACCATGAATACACTATAAACATGTTTATATTGGGACTAGAGATAGATATTATAGATACCACATTCATCAAACAATTTCTAGAATCAATCACTTGGCCAATGGCAAAACATAGACGATCTCTTTTTATACATAACACTATACTATATCATCTATCTAACATTTATGAAATGTATCATCACAAAACAAGATGTAATATCCTTCCCAATAGGATTGAAAACATCTTTCCGTTGGATGACAAACATGAAGAACTTATTTCTAATAGCTGTAGAAAAAAAACCAATCTTTTTCTAGTCGCGGGATGTAGTGTGTTTTCTATCACTAGTATTTATTGCAAGAGATAGATACAAAGTACTGAACATCTTTGTGACACCAATAAATGAAACTGATAAACAAAACCATAAAAAAGTACTTTGGGGGATTAGGATACAGACAAGTCATGAGATGGGCATATGACGCATTCGCTATCTCTAATATTTATGGGACTAGTCTACAAATATTTATGAATTGATTAGCACATTTGTTAGCTAGTTTGGTGTCATCAAAGTAATTGTATTTTGTCGTATTTGCGCGGCCCAAAAATTTGATGACCACTAAATGTCACCATTTTTGAACGGATGCAAGGGAGTAACTTTCTTTCTACTGATATTATTTTGGAAGATATTATGTGTAATGCCATATAAAATTTTTTTGCAAGGCATATCTGATTGAGTACAACATGCATATCCTTATTTTTACTTTAAAATAAGCATGTTTATATTGGGAGATAGATATATAGATACACAACATTACACAAATATCACATATATCTCTATGATTTGTGAAATGTGGTCCTTGCAAAATAAAAGTGTGAAATATATCCAATGAACTAACATAAACATATTTTTCTCTTTTGAAATCTGATGCATGCTTCCAACCTATCCTTCACAACAATGTATACAGATCAATTCCAAAGAACTTTAACCAATTGTTTTTTTTGCTAGATGTAGTTTTCCATATTATCGCAGCACATGGATGGTCAACTAGCTAGGGTGATGCCATCAAAGTGATTGCAAATATTGTCGTATATATCTTGTCACCTTGAAAATTTGACTGCAAACTGTCACCTTTCTAAATGAATGCAAGGGACTCGAATATTTCTTTTTTTTTCTTTTGGATTCAAACATCTTGCTTCACACTTTATGAGAACATTTGGACAAGAATAACCAGGAATAGACTGTAAGCATGCTTATGTTGGGACTGAAGATAGATTTTATAGAATCCACATTTGTCGATGGCAGTTCCTAGAATTGATCACTTGCTCGATGGCAAAACATAGAAGATATCTTCTGTATAGACAACTATACCATGTTATCTATCTAACATATTTGAAATGCATCCTTGCAAAACAAGGGAAAACAGTGGTGTAATATCCTTTCCTATAGGATCAGAAACATCTTTCCATCGGACGACAAACATGGAGAACTCCTTATTTCTAATATCCGTGGAACAAAACCGATCTTTTTCTAGTCACGTGATGTAGTGCATGTTCTATCTCTAAGATTTGTTTTTAAAGATAGATACGACGTATTCACCATCTTTATGACACCTGTAAATCAAACTGATAGTCAAAATCATAAAAAAACAAGGGAAAACGGACAAGTCGTGAGATGATCAGTGACGTATTCGCATCTCTAACGTTTATCAAAGAGAGAGTTGCATACCATTCACTATCTCTAATATTTATGAAACTGGCCTACAAATATTTACGAGTTGATACAACACACTATACATCTCTAAAATTTATGAAATGAAAACCAATACACCAAGACGCAAATAGTTTTCTCGCATGGGGTAAATACGGATATGCCGAGAGAGGGATACATGTCAGGTACTATTGTGACACGAGAAATTGACACAATATATTCTATATCTCTTACATTTATTTAACGGAATTGATGAAATAAAATGCAAATAGTTTTCTCGCATGGGTTAATTACGACAAAGTCAAAAGAGGGTTATGGTGCCATTTCAGTCTTTCAACATTTTTATTGAGCCAATCTGCTGGACTAAAAAATGTGAAATACATTTTCTTTTTTTGGGACACATTTTTGCTTGATGGGTGGTGTATAAATGTTGGGTCTCTAGTGTGGTGTACACACATGTACCAGACCTCTCTTCTTTGTAGGGGGTCTTGGCTTTCTCTGCCCGCCTCTCCGCTTCCACCCCTCTTTTGCTCCTTTCCAGTTGTCCATGCCCCCATCTTTTTCACCACCGTCTCTCCTCTTCTTCCTCCCCTAGGTACAGTCCCCGGTTCCGTCATCTCCGTCGTCCAAAGCTGTAAGTTTTACTCTTTCCTTGCCACTGTCTCTCTCTCTCTCTCTCTCTCTCCGCGCCGTGGGTTTGAGAGACCGGGTGGAAACCGAGACCAAACAGGTAGACGGGCGTAGAGGCGAGAATTATCCCCAATTCTGCGCCCAAATCGCTCTCGTAGGCTGCTATTTGGTGGTACGTACGCACCTGTGTGTGTGTGGTGTGGGAGACGAGAGACGCGAGTAGCAGTGGTGTTTTTTTTCTTGTGGAGTCGCTGGCTTTTGTTTCTGCGTCGCCTATCCCTGTCGTGTGTGTGGTAGATCACCTGAATTTTGTGTTTTTTGGGCAGGGAAGGAAAGGTGGTGGTGGCCATGCAGCATCCCGAGGGCGCCGGCGACGCCGGCGGGGATCCCCCGTGTGGCGCCGCCCCTACGCCGCCGCCGACCATGCCCGTGTACTCGCTTCCGCCGCCGCCGCCCGCACCTGCTTCCAGTGACGTCATGATTCCGACGCCGACGCCGGCTTCCAGTGACGTCATGATTCCGACGCCAACCATGCTGGTCTTCTCTCTTCCGCAACCGCCGCCCGCGCCTGCTTCCGGTGAAGTCATGATTCCGACGCCGACGCAACCGGCGGCGCCCGAAGAATTCCAAGCTGCCGCCGCCGCCGGCTCCGGGAGTGCTGCCGCCGTCAAACCCAACGATGACGCCATGATGGTCGACGTCGACGCCGCCACCCCCGCCGCCGGCGGCGGTGGGAGCGGAAGCTCCGGCAACAGGTGGCCGCGGGACGAGACGCTGGCGCTCATCAGGATCCGGTCGGAGATGGACGCCGCCTTCCGCAACGCCACCCTCAAAACGCCCGTCTGGGAGGAGCTCTCCAGGTACGGAAACTCGACGCGCGCGGTAAAAAACTTTTTCCCCGCTGTCGGCCGCCGCCCCTCTCCGGAATGTGGCTGGCTAACGGAATTCACCATCGCCCGTAGTGGTAGTACCTCGTCCGTGAAACGACGGCCAGTAATTACGCTGCCGTTTTTTACTGGAGCAGTAGGCTCTTTTGGCGTAATGCTCCTCGATTTCTGTGGGAGATTGGGGGTACTGGTTGTAATGGTAGGTGCAGGACGAAACAGGTAACTCGACGCCGTATTGACACCACGGGCACGCAGCCACGCACGGCACGGTCGGCTGAGTGCTGGCAACACACAGGACAGGGACATAGCAGTAGCTGCAGCCTGCAGGGTGGCAGCTGCACTGTTTTTTCTATTCGTTTCTAAACTTCGATGCGCTCCAGTTTTTGGGAAAAAGAAGGGAGGAAGCCTTTTGCTGCTCCCATCCCGACGCCGCCGCACCGTATTTTAAGTCTTTTTCTTTTTTTCCTCCACTCACGATGCCATCCACTTGACATCATCACATCTCTTCTGACTTCCGAGTACTCATCTGTAGCGTATAATTACTACTCGTGGTAGTACTCTTCCATGTTGCAATTCCGCGCGCCCATCTCCCGTCTCTTTCATGGAAAGACGAAAAAGAATGTTAAATCTTGACTCATGACTCATCCATGTATGCCACCACTACGATAGGTGAAAGATGCTATGCTTCCGTGCGTACGTACTGTAGTAGACTCTAGTCGTCGTTGCCACTTCACATATGCTTTCCTTTTTGCCGATCATGCCTACGATACAGCGGTTTTTGGTTGGGGCGTGAAAGCAAGGATCAATCAACTGACAAAAGCCAGCGCGGCGTGTCGTCGTCGCGGGGCATTTTTTTTTATTTCTTTTTTGCAGGAAGCTTGCGAAGCTTGGGTACCAAAGGAGTGCACAGAAGTGCAAGGAGAAGTTCGAGAACGTGAACAAGTACTACAAGCGCACAAAGGAAGGCCGCGCCGGGAGGCAGAGCTACCGATTCTTCCCGCAGCTCGAGGCTCTCCACGCCGCGGCGTCGCAGCGGCAGCACCAGAGCGGGATGCCGGTGGAGGATCCTCGGCCGCTGTCGATGGCGAGGATGCTGCCCGCGATGGACGACCTCGGCTTCCTGTCGATGTCGTCGGAGGAGGATGATTCTGAGACGGACGGCGACGAGACCGACGGGGAGGGGGACGATGAGGCGCCGGATGGTCATGACGATGATGATTACGGCGCCGGCGAAGGGAGCAGAAGCAGGAGCAGCAGGAAGCAGCTGATGGCGATGTTCGAGGGGATGATGAAGCAGGTGACGGAGAAGCAGGACGCGATGCAGCGCGCGTTCATGGAGGCGCTTGAGAAGTGGGAATCGGAGCGCATCGAGCGGGAGGAGGCGTGGCGGCGGAAGGAGGTCGCACGCATCAACCGCGAGCGGGAGATCCTCTCCCAGGAGCGCGCCGCCGCGGCCACCCGCGACGCCGCAGTGATCGCCTTCCTCCAGCGCGTCGGCGCCACCGACCTCTCTCCTTCCTCCGCCGCCGCCGCCGCCCGCGCGGCGGGGCTGCAGCTGACGCCCGTGCCGCCGGCGCCGAGAGCGAAGAAGGCGGAAAGGTGGGTATTTGGAGAGGGCAGCAGCAGCGGCACGACGGCGTCGCCGTCGCCGTCGCGGTGGCCGAAGCAGGAGGTGCAGGCGCTGATCAACCTGCGCATGGAGAAGGAGGAGCAGTACAGCGAGATGGGGCCCAAGGGCGCATTGTGGGAGGAAATCGCCGCCGGCATGCAGAGGATCGGCTACAACCGGAGTGCAAAGAGATGCAAAGAGAAGTGGGAGAACATCAACAAGTACTTCAAGAAGGTGAAGGAGAGCAACAAGAGGCGGCCCGAGGACTCCAAGACCTGCCCTTACTTCCACCAGCTGGACGCCATCTACCGCAAGAAGCAGTACTTCGCCGGCAGAGGCAGCGGTGGCGACGGCGGCGTCACAATTGCCTCCGCCGCCAATAGTCTCGCCATCGTCGTCGTCCCCGAGCAGGAGATCAACCAGCGTGAGCTCGAGGGGAAGAGCAGCAACGACGGGAACCTGATGCAGGCGGTACCCCTCCTTGAGTACTACAAAATCGCAGATGACAAGGTAATCATCTGATCGAACTCTGAACTCTCCATGTAAACAGTTTATTGCGCCGATAACTAATCAAAATTGTTTCTTGCGCAGGAGGAAGAGGGAACCGAAGGCATCGAAGCTGAGCCCATTATCAGAGAGGAGGAGGAGGAGACGGAAAGCGACGAAGAGATGGGTGGAAACTACACCGACGAAGGCGATGACGACGACAAAATGCAGTACAAGATAGAGTTCCAGAATCCAAATGCGGGCGGCGGCGGCGACGACGACGACGACGCACCCGCGCCAGCGACAGCTGCGGCAGCGACGGGTTCTACTTCTACTCCAACTCCAACAAACAACACCAGCTCCGTTGCAGTTCAGTAGACGTCAATGGGCCTCAGGAAAACCAGGCATCACCGTCTTTTTCAGTTCAGACTTCAGAGTAGACAATTATACTTTTTCAGTTCTTTTCCTGTGAGATGTTGGCAACATCCCGTATACCATTCGTTGATTTCTTTCCGTGATAATTACCAGTAGACATGAACCAAATTAGGTTCACAGACAGAGAGGTTGTTGAGAAGAAGAATACCAACATAACAGGTTTTATGGGTCATGATATTGTTTTGCAGAATGTTTAACATTTGTACATGAATGATTTTGTGGTCATTGAGAATGTATCAAGAGATAACATATTTTCGATTGTAAAACTCCATATCTCTTAATACCTTAGGTATTACGAGGCATCGAAATTTACACTTGAAAATTTTGGTACCTCTCGGTATAGACCATAAAATTTCTCTTTGTACATTGGATATCGATATGAAATTTCTATTTTCCATTTTTTTCATTTTAAATGTTCGATTTATTTCCCATGCTGCAGTTTATATTCACTAACGAACCTATAGTGCCAGCTTATATAGATGCATAGAGGTTGGTGTATCTTAGAACACGTATAATTAGGAGCGGATTCAGCATGGTTACTAAGCACCCCTACTGCGTTGGATCCCCACGGAGAGTAAGGGAGAGAGGGAGGGAGGGAAAGAAGAGAGGAGAAAGAAGAAGCCATTGAGCCCCCTCTTCTTCAATTCTAAATCCATCTTACGTACAATGCGGAATAGAATCCTTTGTTCTAGTACAAATTGTAACTATAGTTTTCACACACAGTTTTGGGATGCTATAGGTAAGAGTTATACAACTCTTTCATTTTATTTTGACAGAAATGATAGTATTTTCCATGTTAGGTTCTAAAAACATATTTTTATATAAAATTTTACCTTATGTAGATGTGTATCCAACATTCACCATTGTCGGGTTCATTTTGATCATATTATGGGTTCATCGGTAATAATACATAGTAATTATCACTGTTATAGGTTTATTTGTGGGGTCACCCGAACATACCAAAATGGGTTTGAATCTGTCCTGGCCTTCAATTTTTATATAATTTTATTTTGCATACAACTACATCGATCAATATACACCAACGAATATAGATCTAGCTAGTTACCATGATCTAACATACAGTTAATATACCTCTAGTTTTCTATCATCAATCTAGACCTTTAAAATGGGGCCTTCACTTTTCAACCTTGAGTCGGCCTTGAGCCCTTGACAGTACAATAGATAAATAAGTATTATTCACATGCGACAAAATTTTCATGTGCCCCACCCAGCGGTGATTGGGCCCTGCAACATGGTGGTATTTGAGTCGTACGGTGGAATCGGACGTATAGCAGTACTCTATATTTTTGAATTTTTTAATTTGTATCCAACGCCTCCTTAAAAAACGGTGAGTATTTTAAAGAAAAGTCAAACTGATGCTAGAAATATGCTTGAAACCGCCGATCATTGCGGGCCCTACATGCATCATTCCAAATTGAGTACTGCTATACGTCCGACTCCGCCGTACGACTCAAATACGACCATGTTGTAGGGCCCAATCACCGTGCTCGGTTTCTCTCGTGTGGCCAAGAAAAGCAGTATGTTATGTTTAGAATACACCAGTCGGATAAAAGTCGTACATACAGGTCATACGGATAGTCATGTCCAAAAATATATACTTTTTAAATTTTGACGTCGCATTATAAATTATAAACAAAATTAACTCAAAAATTAAAAGCATTCAACTTCAAAATTTTTTATGTCAACTCAAATTTTTAAAACTTTCAACTTTGAAATTAAAAAATCTTCAACTCTAAATTCCAAAATTTTAACATTAGTTTTTTTTTTACTTTCAACTCAAAAATTTAAAAACCTTCAACTCCAAATTCAAAATCCAAAAACTTTCAACTCAAAATTCAAAAACTTTCTACTTCAAATTAAAAAAATCCCAAAAATCAAACGCCAATTCAAAATTTACAACTGAAAGACATACAACTCGATTTTGAATTAAATTTTTCCAAATTGGTGTAGGCATCGATTCCCCAAGAAAAGGGTATTCACGTATGTCACGGTACTCCTACAAGTTTCAAACACTTCATTTGAAGCTACTCACTTGCAAAATATCGAAATTAGATAAAAGAAGTATGTTTTTTTTTTATCTTAAACTAGGTAGGGAGCCCGCGCATTTGCGCGGGCATGCGTGTTATGCTGCGTTTAGGATGAATCTATGTTGCTGGTTATTTATGCTAGCCTTTATAATTTTTAATATATTGTTTAGTAATAATTTATAATCATTTTATTATCTTTCAAAAGAGGTAAAGTTAGTTTGTTTACAAAAAAAATCTAACAAACTTTTGTATAAATTTGAAGTAATGTGTTTTAATCAATATGGGTCTTAATATATACAATGGTTTAAAATTTTATAGATTGAATATACAATTTGAAATCTATATTAATTTAAATATTATTTATTTATTTATTTTTAAAACCCACGAAGATCAATCGATATGTAAATGGGATGTACACATATATGCAACAACTTTGAGGTTTCTCCAAGCTCCATAACAATTATGATCCACCTCTTTAATAATGATTTTTAGTGATAATTACAATATTTTTCCATTAATTACCAATTATTATTTCAAAATTAGTATGAAGTATATATAATTAATATATTATGTTGTATTTTTTTGCTAACTGTGTTGAGATATATGATAATTAATATATTGTTATTTATTATTAATTTAATGTTTTCATCCCATTCACATTCATCCATCCAATCAAACCAAAAAAACTTAAACACAAAACTGGATCCACCCGATTAAACACAAAACAACGCAAAGTGATGGAGGTGATGGAGATGGGGGAGAGGATTTTGTATAGTATTCATAGCTTGTTGTCCGAAAGAGGTTTAATGTTAATAATTTTGCGTCCACTGGTTAAATGAAACCGATTCAAATTGATCTAGTGGTTAATAATTGTGGGTCCACTGGTTTGAATGCAAATTGATGTTCATGTGTATTGTTTTTTTTTTTTGCAATTTTTGACATTGAGGCCTATGAGCACTCGATAGCATGTGGTATGAACTTTTAGTATGTAATAGATAGAATATCAGTTTTTTACAATCCATTAGAACTTGGATTCTAATAGCACAAAGCTATATATACTGCTCTATAATTATTGGGAATGTTGTTTTTAGAAGATTTTTTTTTCTGATACCCTATATATTGTTAAGACTTATTTGTAAAGTGATGCATGATAATGTTGCGTATTGCTTCAGTTATTCATATCTTTTAACTGATAATTGGATGACATAGGGCAAGGGTATGACACTAAATCATACATACTATATATCTCCATTTTTGGTAGACGACATCATTGTGTTTTGTGCACATGTTGAGAATAATTAAGGCCAGCACACAACACAATGTCCGTTAGCTCTGCAATTGCTGCTTTGACTCCTTGAAATCCACATTATTGGGGCCGCTCATGCATTCGCACCTCAATGATATCCATGATAGAGTATGAAGCTCTGTTATCAATGATAAAGGATCAAATATACATCAACGCAGAATTTGGAGGTGCCATAGACATTCATCCAAGAGTTAATTTGTTGGCTTTTCAATGGCTCATATAGATAATAGTGATATTGTTAGCTCCTACGGAAAAAATAGAGGGGAGGGAGGCGGGATGACGTGCAAGAGTAAAGAGGGTGGGCGTTAAGTGCTCAAAACAGCTAGGGAGGGGAGACAAATGTTTTCTTGTAATAATTTCTAGATTTTTACTAACAAAAATTCAAAAGGTTAAAAAAAACTAATAAATATTTCGTAGGTTTCAATGCCAATTTAACACTAAAAGTGTAGAAATATGGT
>CM002480.1:18339385-18398544 GCA_000325765.3 Leersia perrieri | reverse complement strand
CAATACTTGTTCTTGTGCTAGTTGTGCTCGAATTAGCTTTCATATCTTGCTACTAGCTAGTTTTCTTTGTGCTTGACCTTGTTGTGTTTTCTCCTTCGAGAGAAAACTTTATAGACTATCGGATAGTCCGGTGAAAGCACTGGAGTGTCTGGTAAAATTGTTCTGTTGGTAACAGAACATTTTTACCGGAGTATCCGGTGAATCCACCGGAGTATCCGGTAAGCATTTAATTCCACTGTGAAGTACTTTTCAGGCACGCCTATTCACCCCTCCTCTAGGCGACTTCAAGGTCCTTTAAGCTCCAAGGAGGTGTCCCCGAGGAGGGAGCATATCTACGCCGACAGCGGCACTCGGGCGGCGGGGAGGAGAGGTGAAGGCATCGGCAGCATTTGACTCTCAGGCAACGGCGCAAGCGTGTGGGAGAGAAGAGGTGTCAAGAGGAAAGAAGCAGAAAGGAATATGCGAGCTTGGTTTTTTCTCTTTCTGTTGACCCGGTTGACTTGGTGGGAAGGAGAGGAAAAAATCCCCTTTCCGCACGGTTGGTTTGACCGAAGGGAAAAAGGTTAAATCAACATACTGGTTTTTTGGCCGGGGAAAAAAATTGGGCTGGTTTTTGTTGACGGCTACTAATGTGACATTTTATGCCGTCAACGTCTGCATAAGCATAAAATAATAAAACATCCAACCTAGTGGTAGGGGTTATTTGTAACCATTTCCATAATTGTTAGTGAAATATTTGTATGCATGAATAATATACCAAAAATGGGAAAATTAATCCTAAATGGAGCTTACCTCACTTCCAAGAAAGTCCAAAGGATAAGAGGGCCCACCTGACAGGTGTAACCGCCATGAAAGTTGTCATTGCAGCCACAACAGCCATAGGGACCCACCTGTTAGTGTACCAGAGAAGATTGGAGTCAGTTGGCGCCGCCATCTGGCTTCCAGCTTCCACGTGAAGGGCTAGGATCACTTGCTAATGGCAGTTCTGGAGGGCATGGTGGTAAATTCCCATCAGAGTTGCTGCCATTTGAAGCCTATTTAAGGAGCTCTCATCCCACACTTAGAACACACACTAGAAACTTGAGTTGAATTATAAGTGGCATATTTGTACACTAAAGTGTAGAATAGTAGGGAGAGCGTAGAGTAGAAGGCGTCGGAGGAGTCCCGGAGTTGTTGATAACTCTTCTTTTTTATTTTACTTTATTGAATACTCTGATTATAATAGAAATATTATTTCTGAGTTTCAAGTTTATCTTATCAAGATTTATATCTCAGTTAGTTCCTAAATAGAATACTAGATTACTGTTCACTATAAACAACCAACTTATAACGTTTGCTTGAGTGCTTTATAACCACTTGAGTAGTAATTAATTGCTTAGATAAGGTGTCTAGGTAGATTGTTTTTCAGTAGTTTCTTCACATCCTACAGTTAGTTTGAGACAGGTGTAGAGGTGGTCACAGCCCTCGAGATCACTTAGTTCCTCCCTGTCTTGGTGTGTAGTAAAGCGTTTCATCTGGGAGCAACGAGCTGGCCAGTGCCCAAACTATCTTATTAGGATTAAAGTTAAGCTTCCTGTAGACACTGTTTCTTGCTAGATAAAACCTCTTCACCTATAGCTGACCTTAGCTTCGTGTCCTTGGATAAGCTGGAGGAGGAGTTGACACACATGTTCCCTGTGGATTCGATACTTTGGACTTATACTCCTGGGTGAAGTGCTATAGCGGTATTCCGCGCGCTTGCAGATTTATTTGTGACCGTAAGAAATACCAACAGTTTTTCAAGAGGAGAGAAGTAAGTGTATGATCCGGCTGGTGAATGTGCAAGTTTAATCAGTGGGTCAGATTTGTCAAGGCAGATCAATTTGATCGAGGCGACAGTCGTGCGAGATGATTATTGTCGATGGCGGCGACCATGGCTTCCAAATTTGATGTGATGAAATTCGATGACATCGGAAATTTCGTTCTTTGGCAGATTAGAGTGAAAGATCTGTTGACTCAATAGGGTGTATCCACGGGTCTAGGACAAAATAAACCGAAAGGTATGAAGGATGAGAAGTGGGATGAAATCAAGTCACAAACAACAATGATTATATGGTTGTGTGTCGCGGATTATGTTATATACCATGTCATGGATGAGGAATCATCAGAGAAAATTTAGGACAAGTTGACAACTCAGCATATGCCCAAGTAAGGGACTAGTAAGTTGTATCTGAAACAACATCTATATAGTTTGCAGATGCAGGAAGAATCAGATCTCAGGAAGCACGTGGACGTCTTCAATCAGTTGTGCATGGAGCTAAGCAAGTTGGATATGAAACTGGAGGTTGAAGACAAAGACATAATTCTTTTGAGCTCTTTACCACAGTCTTATGAACATGTTGTGACTACCCTAACATACGACAAGAAAACCATCATGATTTAGGAGATAACCTTGGTGTTGCCGGTTCATGATTTGATGAAGTCAAAGAAGAACGAGTTAACGAAGTCTTCTCATGATGATGGTTTGGGAGGCAAGGAAGGATAAGGAGGCGGGGGTGAGCAAGAAGAAGAAGGTGATATCTTGCTTTGAGTGCTATGACGTTGGGCATATGAGACGGGATTGTCAATTGTTGAAGAGAAAGTGTGCAAGTGCAAGTTTAGCGGCTCATGAGGATGGCTCGAGATTGTACAAACTACAAGGGAGTACTATTGCAAATGAAATCATGGATGGATCTGCTGGTGTTGCGGTGCCTGATCCTGAAGATGGCGAGCCAAGTGGAGGTTCGTCGGGCGGCTCGACATGAGCAGCAAAGGAACCAACTCAAGTTCTAGTACACGGAGGTTTGCGCAAGGAACAGATCCAGATTGGCGTGACATATTCGTCAATGTAGAGTTTGTTAGAGTTTCTCTCGAATATGTGTACAAAGTCGGTTACAGTTTAGGACGTTGAGTTAATGGGTTTTAGGGTAGTAGCGGAGTCGGACTCTATCCTATACTCTCTCTTAAATAGAGAGGCACACTTGTTATAACCACACGACGATAATAGCAAAAGTAGGCGTAGGGAGCAACCGTCGGCGGCATAGTCGACCGATCGTGGTCATTGATACCTGATAAGTTGTAATTATGTTGGATCGGGGAGTTGTGCCTGTAATCAATGCCCGGTAATAGGCTCATTTGAATCTCGTTAACAAATATCGTGTCATGTTGTCGTTGCCCAGATTAGATCTACTATAACAACTCACTTTCATGGACAACTACATGGTTTCAGGGCTAGTTTTCTAACACCTCCAACGTCATAGCCACACTGCCTCCCGCTAGAACCTTTCCACTCTCCGTTGTCGTAGTTCTGCTCAGGGCATGACGTGAGCACGCGGTTGGGACGCGCAAACTTGCATGGGCAGGGTGTAGGATCGAATACAATAAGTAAACCTACTAGAGGGAGTGAATAGTAGGTATTGGCAGCGGAAGTTTAATTTTTGAATCAAAAAAACAGATTAATAGAGTATCAGTAAAAAAATAGATTTCGTAAAAACCAACCGTTGGATCTGTCCCAAATTTGGTAAGAATAAACTATAAGATATAAGGAACAAATCCACCGAACGGATTTACAAAATAATGTACGGTTAAAAAGTTATAACCCTCGCAATCTAGCTATATCAGAATTTCAGCAAAACAAACAAAATCAATTCAATCAACTTGCGTGATTGGAAACGCCTTGATGATTGAATATGATATTTATTGCTGAAATATATTATCACAAGGTGCAGCCAAAGCACCCCTACAAAAACCCTAAAACAAAGAGCACTCAAATCTCTCAATTGTGGCTTACCCTCACGGTCAAGCCTCCCTCGATATTTATACCAAATATCTCATATTCATATTAGGACTCAAATCTTAGTAGGACTCTATTACAATTTCCCAAAAGAAAATTCCTCTTTTCTTTTATCCAAAACCGTTCTCCAACGCCGGCGTTCGTAAATCAGCCAAACACGTAAATCAAGTTGGACTGTCTCGTACCAATCCACCGCAGATACGAAACCGACTCCTATGCTATCACAGCCAAGCAGACACATAGCCATGCATATTGACCAAGTCATATGCACACGGTGCATGCTGCTGTACACCGAGCTATGCATCCATCGATCGATCTGACGATCTCCAACCACAAGCAGCACACCTGCACATACACGCATGCGCAGTATACGTCCTCATGCTACAGTAATGTGACTACTATAGCAACCTTTCTCCTCTTCTATTTCCTTCGCAGTTTCTGGCACTTGCATACGTAACCATGTCAAGCCCGTTACGAACAACACCCACACGGTGTTCTTTCACCGTGTGTCATCTTTCGTCAACCTCGTCACCTGGCATCCTTGATCACTCCGGACCTCTACTCCTCCCTGAGTATAGTCCCGATCCCACCGTTGACCGAAGTTAACCCCAAGACATCTGACTCTAGTCCAATCTTGTCACATGGCCCCCTGACTACTCCAGACCTCAGTTCCTCCCTGAACTCAGTCCCAGTCCTCGCCATTGACCAAGTCTTGACCTCAAGTCACCTACACACAATAGACAAAACAAACCGTTTCCGGGCACAGATATCGCAACCTGACCCACATCAGTCACACGCACACACCAACAACCTCAAACATTCCAAACCAATTTCATTTAATTTATTATTTATAAAGTCAATTTGTTCATCACAAAATATTAATCAAAACCTTGATCTTACACAGGGGTGGGCAGAAAAAGACCGAGACCGAGAGACCGAACCGAATAGACCGAGACCGAGACCAAAAATTGCGGGCACGGTCTTGGGTGGGGGAATTGAAAGACAGAATTATTCGGGCCCGGTCTCGGTCTTTAATCTCGGGTACTCGAAAAGACCGAATTATGCTATATTACTATTTATTTAACATATTATATGAGGAATGGATGATAGATTAATGGTATTCTCTTGTTATAATGTTTATATTGTGATATATTATATGAATATATAATATTTTATTGTTAAAAGATGTCTCAAAAATAAAAGAAATGGTGAAAAAATATGCAAAGTTTTTGTACATAAATCATGTTTGCTGAAAATTCGGTCGGGATCGAGACCGAATTTGTCGGTCTTCATTTTTGTCCGGGACCGATTAGGCCCGAGTATGTGAAGACCGAAATTGTGTCAAAGACCGAAGACCGAGACCGAATTTTTCGGTTACCCCGAATGCCCAGGCCTATGCGCGGGGACGGAAAAACAGTTGGGTGGGTCAGACTCATTAACCATCCAGTCGTCTGAACGGATCTCTAGCCGTCCTCATAGATTTTATTACTGAGCTCAATTTCGAATATTTTTAATTAATGATGCTTTCTTGTAATTACTGTATTAATAAAATTCTACATATTTCTTAAAGAAAGCAAACATTTCCTTTTTCTACAGTTAAGAAGTATATAGGATATGACAAATACAATTATGCAACATAAGTATAGTGATACATTATCAACATTACATAAGGTAGAACCATACATAAATCACATGATTTGGTATATACTGTTTAGATTCTTTCTCTGCTCAGTTCTTCACCAATCGACTCTTTCTTCGGCTGCTTCTTTATCTCCTCAAGCCGAGCAGGTTGAAGAACAGTAAGATGTAGTTATAGCTGAAGACATACCTCAGCGTTCCGATCTTGCTGTCATCCCATGGTGGGTATCTGAACATGAACTCGATCAGAAAGCTTCTCTTGAACACCGCCTTCTTGTTGCTGAACAGCTCGAATGAGTACTTCCCGTGGTACTGTCCAAATCCACTATGCCCAACTCCGCCAAAGGGGATGCTCTCGAGAGCGTACTACAGCATGACAGTGGTACAAAGATGAGAAGTTTACGTTACATTTTCTACTCTGAAATGTGAGCTGGACATACCTGCACAACTGCGTCGTTGAATGTGACACTTCCGGACGACGTTTCCTCTACGATCCGGCGTTTCAGCCTCTCGTTGTTGGTGAAGGCGTAGATCGCGAGTGGTTTCGGCTTTGATTTTAAGTACGTAATGCAATCCTCGGTCTTCTTTACCTGCAAACGGATGATGTAGTTGTTTAGCTGCAGAGGCAAATGGGCCTGAAATGATCCCCCAGAAAGATGCTTCTACTGCTGTCATTGTGTACCGTGATGATAGGGAGAATAGGGCCAAATATTTCTTCAGTCATTACGTCAGAATCAACAGGTGGGTTTAGAAGTATGGTTGGCTCAATTTTCCTGCAAGCAGTTGAGCATTAAATCATGTGGTACCAATATTGTGCATAGGCAAAGCCACAGGAAGCTGAGCAGAAACTGAAATGGAACAGTTTCAGAACTTACAGTGTCTTGGGGTCTATGTCACCACCGTGCACTACAGAAGCCGCCACATTATTATCGTCCAGATAGCCACTCAACCTCTCAAAATGTTTTTCGTTCAGAATACGGGCCATGCCCCCAGGTTTGGACATGAACCTCTTAAGTGTTGATTTCAGTAGTTCAATCTACGAAGAACAGAAAAACGCACAGGAAGCAGAGTTGGTAAGTTATGCTGTGTGTATGCAATGAGGTTTTTAAATCTTATATCTCAGAATGAACCAGACCAGAATTGGTGCAAATCTCTCCTCGCAAATTATGTGATCGATGGCAATGCAAGCCTGACCAGCACAAGTCGACCATTTCGCTCCAATTATGCGGTTCACTGCGATCTGTTTAATATACTGTCAGTCTGTCTTACAGTAGGAGTGTATACTGCAGCGAAACTGAACATTAATTGATGAGGAATTGAGGATTACCTGTCTATCCCTCTTACTATCCAGCCAATCAACGATGCATGGGCACTTTGAACCCAGTTCAAGTGCAACTGGGCTCAAGGTTTTGGCTGCTTTAGTCATGATAATGCGCCCTATTCTTTCACTTCCTGAGCAAAAAAAAAAAAAAAAACCAAGAAACAGCCATTACATATGATATGCATGTGAGAACTAGTACATCTGTGATTTGTGCATGTTCAGGATCTTTTCTTTTGAAAAACAGCGAGATAAAAAATCTGAGGTGATTTTATCGTTTTTTACCTGTGAAAAGAACTTTGTCCCATCTGTGCTCCATGAGTTCCTCTCCTACGATGGGGCCTCCCAGGACGACCTTCACGGCCCTGCTGTCGAGATATTTGGGTATGTTGGCGGCGAGGAACGCGGCCGTGGATGGTGCGAGCTCAGAGGGCTTCAGAACAACGGCGTTGCCAGCCGCTATGGCACCAGAGAGTGGCTCCAATGCTAAGCCTGCAGACAGATACCATGAAATGAGTTCTCCCATTTGAAAATGTTTTCAGTTTGGACAAATTGATGAGGGTTAATCCTCATGTGTAGTACAGTTAGTCGTCATTATCCCTTTTTGTCTTGTGAGGGTCATCATCTATTTGTTCAACCCTCTTTGTCGAAAGAAAAATCTATTTGTTTGACGTAAAGCAACATGAGCAATCGCATTAAATCTAAAATCTACTACCAACTAAATGCAATAATGTGTATTGTTTTATTGAATCTATATTTGGATCCATATGGAGTACCTATAAAGAATATAAACCTCGCTGCATTCGTATCCGCATTTTGTTCCTTGTAGATTGGAATAGGAGATGTAATGCTCCCTCCATATCATACTATAAGTAGTTTTAATTTTAACTTTGGTCAAAATTAAACTACTTCAATTTTGACTAATTTTATAGAGAAAAACATTAAAATTTTCAACACGATAAAAATATACCATAAAAACATAAGCCAGATGGGCCTCAGTCCTAGTCCGGTCCGCGCATGTGAATGAGCCCAAGATTTAGGCCATCTAAACAAAGCCAGGCTCAAATAGGCCCCTACAGTTTCGGCCTGCAAAACGATCTCTAGCAGGCCGGCCCACCCGCATCCTACCCATCTACTCCACCTAGGAAGGATGACCGTCACAACCCTCCACCTTTCTGTCACTGTCAGAGCAGACGCATCAACGGCAAAAACATGTGCTCTACAGTAACAGTTACAGCGGCAGCTGCATAATTGTTCTGCTATAGTGCTTCTGAGGAACATTGCTTTGGCACTCTGGACCACTATCTTGTGATCCAACGGGGATTAATAGGATTATGACGGATAACAACCGCGAGTGTGATCTCAAATTCCCAATTGCCCATGGAGCCGGTTGGATATCAGATCAATCTACTTGGTGTCGTACTGTCGTGACAAGTGAAATTGACCAAAATTAACGTGCTTTGTTGTTACAATCACACATGTTCCTGTCAATACATAAGTGCCTTTACTGCTTCGGATGGGTTTCGAAAGATTCAGGTTTATCATAAATGACCGAACCCACGAGATAATAGCAATTAATACCGTGAGGTGATGTCTATCGAACATGATAACAACGTGCCTGTCCCTGATTTTGGGACGGGTCAACGAAACTTGATCCGTGGTTAATAACCACCTTTTGTCAGTTGTTGCAAAGTTACAAAACTGGAAGAACACTATGGCAGAACAGAGTGTAGCAAAGGGGGGTTTTGTTTCTTCACCTAGAGGCAGATTCCAGCAGGAGAAAATGAGCACAACCCCGAGCGGCTCCGGTACCACCATCGCAGTCGCCGGAAATGCAACCAACGGCGATTCAGCCTACGCCCACAATTAATAGTGCAGAATGAGAACTAAAGTAAAAAAAAAACAAAAATTCGTAGTATATACATGTCCGAAAATGATGCCACAAGAGGAGTGCATCTGCATGCCGGGAAGTTCACTAGCTTACCTTCTCCGGAGCCATCCATTTCTTGAGGTTCTGCAGCGTGTACTTGATAGACTTGACAAGAATCCCAAGCTGAAAACAAACAAAAAAATTAGTCAGCTCAACCAAACGGAGAGAGACCAAAGCGACAGCAAGCAAGCATGTCTTCGTCGTCGTCACCTCGTCACGGAAGGTCTCGCCGCGGTTCTTGCCGAGGTCCTCGTGGAGGACAGCGAAGATCTCCTCCTCCTTGTCGGTGAGGAGCCTGATGAGCCCCTTGAGCTGCGACTGCCTCCACTCCAGCTCCTTGGTTCTCCCGCTCTCGTACACCTCTCGCAGGCCGCTCACCATGCCGCCGATGCCGATGGCGAGTGGGAGGGGCTTTGGCTTCTCTTCCACGGTGCCTACCATAGCCGGGGCCATGTGTGCTCTCGCTAGCTGTTCGTATACGTCGTGTGTGTTGGTTTTCTCTCGATCGGTTGGTGTGTTGCACGGAGATAGCGAGAATTATTGCAGGCGATGGCCTGTGTGATTCGACGTGTTGGGCGGCGTGGGGTTAAATAGTGCACCAGCCTTGCGCGCAAGGGGGGCGTGGCAGACTGGCAAGTGTCGTCGCGATGCATAAATTGGCACGTACCGGTGGATGAACCGGTGGGGTGGGCCACGGCCTTGTGCAGTCGGAGGGAGTGGGATAGAGTGTCGACTCTTGTTGATCGATCGTTGTTGCAGGCGACACTGGTACAGTTGGGGTCGTCTTGGGGACCTGTTGCCTCTTGTTTGGATCCCTATTATCTTCGGTTGCCAGCGTTCTGTTTTAGAGTTAGGCCGCGTTTAGATCCTAAAACATTTTGGGTCAAAAATATCATATCACACATATTTAATATATTAAACATAAGCTAATAACAAAATAAATTACATATTGTAACTGCACACTACGAGACGAATCTTTTGATCATAATTACGTTATGATTAGCTATAAGTGCTACAGTAACCAATATGTGTCAATGATGGATTGATTAGGCTTAAAAGATTCGTCTCGCAGTGTATAGATGGAATATGTAATTTATTTTGTTATTAGTCTACGTTTAATTCGTTAAATCTGTGTCCAAACATTGATGTGATATTTTTAACCTAAAATTTTGGGATCTAAACACAGCCTGAACAAAAATTAGTTCTCTGTCATAACTTTGTACGTCATGTTCTCCTTGGTGTGACTACACTTCTTGTGGCAAACCACACATCGACTACGCCTAAGGTGAAGTTTGACGAAGTAAGCTCTAAACCAAACTTTCACTTCTCACTCTATGTTCATCTCTCTTTATATCTACCTGAGTACGTACCTTACGTGGTACTGTACCGGATTAGTTAATCCCAAACTCATAAACTGTGTAGTGGTGTACTGGTGTCGGTGTCGCTGTTGCTGGGGCAAGGATATATTGATTATGCAGTTCAACGGCTCAACTGTTTGATGTTCAGTGATCAAATTAATTAGCAGATTATTACTCCATGCAGATGCGCAAGGAGTTGACGGCTCTCTTTAACGCTGCTTTAAGAACGGCCATAATGTACATCAACCACCGTCAACGATAAGATTAATTTGTCCCAATACTTGACGAATGCCTGAGGTGAACACCGTTATACACAGTACACACGTGCAAAACATTCCGGCAATATATAATGAGGGACGACGGGAGTCAAAACTGAACAGGCAAGATTGGTTAAGCAAGCTTCACTCAAGTCACAGTCTGCCAAGTTCCAGATCAGCAGATGGAAAGACTGCACGTACCACTGACATTTTCTATTAGATATTCCCTTTATTCAATACTAATGCATACTAGTTAATTATAAACGGTCAAGATTAACGTAATAGTATAAAACATTTATATAAAAAGGACGGTCTTAATTATGACCTCATTATGCAAGAAGCTAAATATCATGAATTTAAAATTTAAAATCGATAGTGTGGTAAATAATTTCTTAAGTTAATAGAGCCATTACTATAATAATCATATAAATTAATAGATATACTTAATCCATACTACTACCACCTAAGATTAGTACCGTAAGACAACCCTAGATATTTGTGAATGTCGTATTAACACCCTAGATATTTGTGAATGTCGTATTAACCTCTTTCTGTGTCGTCTCAACTCAACCAGATAAATAATGTCGTCATTTGGCGATGCTTTGTTATCAAGTACCCACTAATAATGGCTTTTCTTCTTTATCTTGTGCATGTTTAAGATTACGGATATACTACTTGTCATTGCCCTTATGTTTAGCTGGGATATTGATGACCAACCAACATCTTAACTTCATAACTGTACCGATGTAGGTAGCCATCTGCACCGGACAGTCCGGACTGCCGAGCTGCAGCCTTGTAGGAAGGCCTTTCGTATTGTGTTGCAACAATTGCGAAGTACAACAAGGCCTTTCCTATTGTGTTGCAACTATTCCAAAGTACCGATGTCCGACTATCAACATTAGTTTTTAGATTTTCTAAACGACAATATATAAAAATAGTTTACAACTCTAGACAGTTACTGTCAGGCACACACCAAATAAATTTTAGTACTTCCTAAGTTCCTATGATACAAAATACAGGTTGTCCTAGCCTCTTTTTTTTCCATTGCTATCATGAGGTTGTTTTATAGATTATATTTATTTGTTGTGTATCTCACGGATTTGTCAGATGTAAACGGTAAGTGACAGCCATGAATATCGTCCTAGTAATCTTGCACACTCGGGATACATCATAGAGTTAATAGAGTTAAAGATCAAAACCATCCGACAGATATATAGGGGTCGGTGTCCCAAACATTTGATAGGGAATAACATTTAACTTAAGTTTAGGTGATTGAAATCCATAGAAAATCCTCTCTAGCCTGGCATAAGTTGTTGTTCTAGCTTTAGTTTTAGGTAGATCATACACGTTCCTTAAGTTTGATATACCATGGGTCACCCTGAGATAAAGTGCTACATCAGTACTACGTATGCTTGCAAATTTATTTATGGTCGTAAAAAATACTAACACAGGGCCTTAGACTCATGTTGTTTCAACCCACGTCAGAGGAGGTGAGTTTTCTTAAGTGGTATGGTAAGCTAGTGATCCATGCTATCCTAACGGGTTTGTGTTGTGGTTTCCCCCATTCGCATCCTTCTCTTCATGAATTACAATAATTAGGCCTTTTTCTTTTTGCATTGTTATAATTTGGACGGGGTAAAGCAATTTTTTAACTATATCGCCTATATATTCACCTGTTGTTTCACTCTCGTCCTCTTCTACGTCCAAGCTCAAGCTCTCTCCTCGTCAATCTCTTCCTCTGCAGGGCTAGAGGAACCACCACTAGCTCCTTGCTCAAGCCGGAGCTTTGTTGGCACTTGTGCCGATTCGCTCGCTTGAACTCCACGTATGGGAACCAGCAAAACAAAGAAGCGAAGGATGCGTAGAGGGATGCGAGAAGCAGCAAGCCAGCAAATTTGGCAGGTTCAAGGAGCAAGACACTTGCATACATCGGCAACTTAAGAGTGGCACCGCTTGACAAGATTCACCTTCAATCTTCGCCTTTGCATGGAAGGATGGAACACGCATGGCGGAGCCGGCGCCAGGGGACATCGATCGCGATGGAGTTCGCCGGCGAGGACATATGGTTTGTGAGGGTTGTTGTGGGCTGTGCTTCATCTACATGCATAAACAGTTAAACCCGAGTGTCCACTGCTCATTGCCAAAGGAGAACATGCTTTCCTGTCCAGCTGCCCTCCACCCGATGAGAACATCAAGGAACTTATCCATATTCCAATTCCAAAATCCAAGTGAAAGAGGCACATCTCTGTCTATCCTCAAGCACTTCTGTTGAAGAGTAACAGTCATTTTCAATTTTTCTTTCTTCTCATGCAAGATAAAGAATATTCTTTCTTTGTTTTGGAACCAGAGGAAGTACACCACGGTTTTCATCTATCCAACGAAAATGTTGACTTATGCGCATTAATAAAGAACAATTTTCTATACATTTGGCGTCAAACTTTTTATTTTTTACAATATAAAAATAGTATAATGGTAGTGTAAATTTTAAAAACTACATTGCAAATTGCATTTAACTGCAATATATCTTTTAGGTAACCTTGAAACTTTAGATTTTCTCCAAAATCATATGAGTAAGGAATAAAATAGATCATATTAATAGCACACATATGGATGAGAGCTTTCTATTCTACAAACTGAAAGTAGCACGCCAATATAGTTTTTGAAGTTTCATACAAGTTACATTGTAAGTTACATTGTAGTTACATATAATTTATAATGTACTCTGTAAATTTCATAACGTAATACGTTTTGATATTTTGTTTACATTGTTGACCACTCATCTTATTTAAATTGTTGTGTGTGTGTATAACTTATGCTTAAAGTACTTTTGATAATAAGTCATACACAAAACAAATGATACTTTTATAATATTTTGAATAAAACAAATGGTGAAACATTATAAGAAAAAGTCGATCTGATATTATGAAATAGAGGAAGTAACTTCTTAAAAGTTTTAGATCACGATTGTGTTATATTGATATATTTGTCACCCAAATATTTGATGTGAAACGTATAAGGAGTCCTGGCATCTTCAAAAAAATAGTGGGCGCAAAAACGCCACCATCGCACAGACCTCCTCCAAGGGCATGTTCGCTTCTATGGTTTAGGAGGATTGGCGAATTGGAATAGTAATGCACGTAAAATGAGAAACGTTATTAGTACGTAATTAAATGAGTATTAACTATTTTAAATTTAGAAACTAAATTAATTTGATTATTATATAACTTTCGTGTAGAAAATTTTTTTAAAAAAGCATCATTTAATAGTTCAGGAAGCGTGCGTGCGAAAAAAGAGGAAGAAAAATTGTTTGAAGTTGACGACACTTTTTGTTACAAACGGACCGCCCCCAAGTGTTTTTTATCCCTTAATTACATATTTTTATTTCTTTCCATTTACAAGTTTGATCTATTTTATATTTAAAGTTTGATTTTTATTTTATTTTCTTTATTTTCCATTTGAAAGTTATTTTTCTTTCCTATCTTAAAAGTTTGAATTTTTAAAGAACTTTTGAAAAGGAAACCACCTTGGGAGGCCAATAGGTCTGCCAACAACATAGAAGTGATACAGAAGCAAAAGTGCGACTCACCTGACCTAAGTACCACAGTTATGGGCCAGACCACATAATTTGGCAATTTGCTCATCTCAAATCTTTTCTTGACCGGCCAAAGGTATGGTGAAAAGCATGGCACGGCACGACACGAACCGGACCTAACCGACACGATCCATACTTGGGCCAGGCTTGGGCCTACAACTTAGGCACGATGGGCAACACGGCATGACACGGTCAATGGGTCGTGCTTGAACCGACACGGCACGTTTTGACCCAATCATTTATAAATGACATGTATAGTTTACATCCATATGTATGATATCTTACAAGATGTGTTAGTCTAGATATGATCGATCCAGTTCACTACTTATATCGAGATGTTTCTCTCTAATCTCATGACCACATATCAGGGGCAACACAATATGAATAGGCCCAACGTGTCATTAGGCTGGGCTTGAGCTCATCCCTCACTAAGACGGACCGGCACGACACGACACAACAAGTAAACCGGGTCAGGCTGACACAGTACATTTAGACACAAAGCACGACACGGCACGCCATTCTAAATTTCTATCCACCGGCTACGGCCGCCTCCCTCTAAAATCTAATCATACGGATGAATCATGAGACGAACACCCAGAAACGCGAGAAAAAGCTGTCATCACCATGGCCACCGAGTGCGTTATCAAAGTCTAAAACAAGGCCGGAAAGGAAAAGAACGGGGGGCCGGTGCGATTTGTTTGTCCCTTTTGTCCGCGGATTTCCCGGGTAACACAGACACGCCACACTCTGACACAGCTCACCCTCCACTGCTCCCACTCACTCAAAGGCAAGCCTACCTTACGACCTCGGCTTTAGCGCCGATCTCAAAGCCGACACGCCGCGGGCTCGTCGTCGTCTTGCCTCGCGACCCCCACCACACCTCCCAATGGCTTCTGCTGCTCGGATGATCCTGCTGCTGGTCTTGCCGCCTGTGATGTTGCTCGCGCTCCAGCAAGCGGCGGCCGCGGTGACCACATTCCCCGGGGACGTGGCGGCGCTCGCGTCGCTGAAATCGGCCGTGGACGCGGCCTCCGTGCCGGCCTACTCCTGCCTCGCGTCGTGGGACTTCGCCGGCCGCGTCGACCCCTGCGCCGCGTTCCCCTGCGGCCTCCGCTGCTACGCGCCGCCCAACTCCTCCTACCACCGCGTCACCGGCGTGTCCCTCGACCCGGCGGGTTACTCCGGCACGCTGCCGGCGACGTTCCTCGCCTCGCTCCCTTTCCTCGCGTTCCTCTCCCTCGCCAGCAACCGCTTCCACGGCGCGCTACCGTCCGGCGCCCCGCTGCCTCGCAGCCTCCGCGTCCTCGACCTCTCCGCGAACGCCTTCTCCGGCGAGATACCGGCGTCCCTCTTCACCTCCGCGTCGTCTCCCTCGTCCCTCGAGGAGCTCTACCTCTCCCGCAACGCGTTCTCCGGCGAGATCCCGCCGGAGGTCGCGTCGCTGGCTGCGCTGAAGCGGATGGAGCTGCAGCACAACGCGCTCGCCGGCAGCCTCCCGCCGCGGATGGGCGCGATGCGGTCGCTCGCCTACCTCGACGTCAGCGGCAACGCGCTGTCCGGCTCGCTCCTCGACGCGCCGGGGCGGCTTCCGGGCTCGCTCGTCTCCCTCGTGGCGCGCAACAACAGCATCGCCGGGCCGGTGCGCGCCGCGGCATTGGCCGCCCTGCCCGCGCTGCGGGTGCTCGACCTCACCGGCAACGCGTTGACCGGCTCGGTCCCCGGCGCCGCGTTCGCGCACCCGTCGCTGCAG
The DNA here is from genome assembly GCA_000325765.3 of Leersia perrieri. NCBI lineage: Eukaryota > Viridiplantae > Streptophyta > Magnoliopsida > Poales > Poaceae > Leersia > Leersia perrieri. The sequence goes on along the minus strand of CM002480.1, from coordinate 18,382,890 downwards.
CAGCTGCGTCTGGGGTCGAACCAGCTCGGCGCCGTGGAGGAGGCGCCCGACGGCGGCGCGTCGAGCCAGCTCGTCGAGCTGGACCTCGGTGGCAACATGCTGCCCGGGCGGCTGCCGGGATGCGTCGCGGCAATGCCGCGGCTCGCGGTGGTCGGGCTTGACCGGAACAGGTTCACCGGCGGCGTTCCGAGTCAGTACGCCGTTCGGGCCGCGGCGGACGGGCCCAATGAGAAGTGGGTCCCGTTTGTCAGGCTGATGCTGCAGGGGAATTTTCTCTGTGGGGCCCTGCCGAGTCAGCTGAGGCAGTTGAAGGACGATGGCGCGGTGGTCAGTTTGGCGGACAATTGCTTGCTGAAGTGTCCACACAAGTTCTCCTTCTGCCGAGGGGTTCCGCAGAAAAGCAATGCCACGTGTCCCAAGTGCTTTCCGTGAAATACTAATCTTTTCTGTGAATAAGAGATGCCTTTGACTGTACATAATGCATTATTCATGGATGTGTTTCAGTTATGGACTTTCGAGATTATCGAAGGTAAACATGTAACGTGGAAAACTATAAATGTGTAACTCGCTTTAACTGTTATACGGCTCCTACACACACACCTCTCTTTAGGCACCTTTGCAGGCAAGATAATTCTAAACTTATTATGTTCTTCACTAAATGTATAACGTTGCATACTTATTTTTAAACAAACAACGTCATATAAAAGGTACAAAAGGGTCAAAAACTTTATTTATGTGATCCAAAGACACATGTATTACCTGCAATCTGTCGGAACGCGTCAGTTGGGTTTTTGTCCACTACCAAGAGAATATATGATGTGCGATGAGCTGGTTACGAAGATGGCGCTACGACTAGCAGCAAAGACCGTGACCGGGGTATTGACCGCACAATGTATGGGTGATGACGAGAATGGACGATTCGAACGGTAAACGACTCGAGCTAGCAGGTTTGTGGCCTACTGTTGTGGTTCGCTTCTTGAAGACGAACACGACGGCGACGACCTGTTGCTGCTACTAGTTGTTTGCTCGCTCACAGGGAGAAACCTGATGTTGTTGGGATGGGATTGACTAGGATGGCTTGGTGGTGGTTGACGATATAATCAGCTGGTCTAAGTTTTTGTTGCTTGTTCTGATACCATATCATGAAATGTGGAATTTGAGGTATTAACCTGATACATATGACCTATACTAAAGGGTAATATATGCGTATTTGAATGATGAGAAATTACCAAAATATACACAACACCCTTAACAATTTTCATATAGGTAGGCAAGATATGTGTTGCATTGTCCTTTTTTAAAATAAAAATAATTAAATCTAGAAAAACACATTCAGGCAAAGCATAAAGTCATACTCTCTCTAGAGTCAAGAAGATGGCCAAATAGTTGACACTGCATTGTTTGCACCAAGAGACTAGAATAGAGAGAGAGGGTTATTGGACTAAAGACATGGGAGGCTTAGGGATAAGTGACTTATAAATTTGGCATGGCGCTAAGACTCACATAGCTTTGGTTCAAATGGACCGCGCTTGAAAAACTTTGGGTTGATATGCAGGTTTCATTGCATCTTCCAAGCGTCAACAGAAATCACGCTGCGAAATAGATCAAAGGTGGAATTTTCGCATGAAAGATGATTACAAGGCTCAGCTCCAAAAGAGATTGCACCAAATCTATTCAAGCTAGCCTTTGGAAAAAATAGAATGAAACAAAAAGAACTCACCTGCAACCTTTGGCACAGGCCAATGAGGAGAATCAGTAACCCTGAACAAGCACAAGAGTTTGTTCATTCGTGGCTATAAATCCAGCAGGTTGAGATAATGCAGAGACAAAAGATCAAATTAGGTGGAAATGGACAACTTCAGGATCCTACACAGCTAGCTCGGCTTACTGAATTCAGTTCATAGGGCGAATAATCGACACAAGATACAACTTTGCGTGGGACGCAAAAACGGAGAACAAATGCAAATTGTTCGGATGGTTGATAGTGCAAAACAAGATTTTAGCGGTAGACAAACTACAAAGAGGTTGGCCGCATGCCACATACTGCCCAATGGTGGATTACACGAGAAAACAATAAGACACTTAATAATGGAATGCGTCTTCGCCAGACAAGTTTGGTGCGTGCTCTTCTCCAAATAAGGCCTATAACAATACCAAACATCAACAAGCACTCTGTATTTTTTAGATGGTGGGATAATTGTCGAAGGAGAATGGAAAAGAGCCACAAAAGAAGCTGTTGGATGGCCTTACCGTCTACATGGTGTGGTGTATCTGGTTGCAAAGAAATGAGAGAATCTTCAACTCAAAGTATGAAACTGTGCAGGGAGCAGTGAATCAGAAAAGAGAGGGTAGGGCTTGTTTAGTTCCAAATTTTTTTAAATTTGATTGTCACATCAGATGTTTGACCGAATGTCGAAAGGCTATTTTGATGACTAATCAAAAAATAATTATATATGGTGTTAGAAAACCGTGAGACGAATTTATTAAAGCTAATTAATCCGTCATTAGCACAAATAGGTTTCCATAACACTTATGGCTAATCATGTACTAATTAGTTTTAAAAGATTTGTCTCGCGATTTCAAGTTAAACTGTACAATTAGTTTTTATTTTTATCTATATTTAATACTCTATGCACGTGTCCAAAGATTTGATGCAATGTTTTTTTAAAAAACTTTTTGGAAACTAAACAAGCCCTTATTGGTTTGGGCAAAAAAAAAAAAATCTGGTCATGCTCTCTGTATAGTCATCTCCATTATCAAACGGTTCCACGCCTGGCCATTAAAATATTTGACCATTTCAATTATAGCCCCGAGAAGAATAAAACTGAACTACATCACTTCAGCAATCCAATTATTAATGTTTCGTCTATCACTTTTTTTTATACTTTTTCTAATTAACTATAATAAAAGTGTTAGGAAAATTAAGTATAATGGAGATATAGATTTAACGTGAAAAAATCTTATAAAAAACCACGAGCAATATCACTATTTATTAGTTCATATAGACAGAGGAAATACATAGGTCATTGTATCCTTTCCGTACAATGCACAGTGTATATATTTTATAATATATTAATTGTGGGAACTTTCCACAGTAATTTGGCTAAAAAAAATTACAAGAGATATGCAAAAGAAGAAGAAGTCCTTGTATGAAAGTCTTAAAGTTAGAAACATAATCTAAATACATGACACGCCGAAATTCAGATCAAAGATAAGCAGCATGGACTTCAATGTGATGTTTTTGGTAAAATTTTTTGAAACTAAAGAAGGCCTAAAATTAAAAAAATCTGGACGGAGAGGGTATTAATGCTGTCAACGGGCCATTCATGCGGATGAGCTCAACGCAAAATGACCGCTCGTGTCTCTCGCTCTCTCCTCTTTATGACGATGTAGCAAGGACGAATCGGCCATGCTATTTATTGAAGCCGTTATAAGAAGGTCATATCTGAGTAAGATGTCCATCACACACGTGGGACAACAAATCTCTGTTCATCTCTTGTGATGTCACGGATAGACTTTTCCAGAAATGAGGAGCCCAGATCACTCATGCTCACAAACGTGCGTATTTCTCCTTGCCCGGCCTTGTGTACACGTAAATAGCTTCGGGTTCACTCATCGTCGCGCCCAAATGATGGAGTGTCCCAATAAAATCGCTGTTACAATCATTGCCAAGTACTGTACAACACTCACTCGCCCTGTCCCAGCGCCATCGATGAACTACAGTTGTCACTGTAGTCCAACTATATGGAGTATGACACCACTATAAATCACAATCCCAATGGACAACATGAACGGTACTAGTTGCGTGTGTGTGTTTGTGTGTCAATCCATTCTAGACATGGAGGAGAAGCCGCAGAATGGCGGCAGCTTCTGCTTGGGGGGATTGGTGGCCGGCGTGAGAGAGGTGCACGAGAGCGGGAGGACGAAGGAGATGGAGTGGAGGCAGGCTCAGATCAGGGGGCTCATCAGGATGCTCACCGAGGAGGAGGACGCCGTCTTCGACGCGCTCCACGAGGACCTCGGCAAGCACCGCGTCGAGTCCTTCAGAGACGAGGTAAGTGACCACGCCGTGCAACGTTTAGTTATCAGTTGATCGTTTGCTGTGTACATGCTTGCTTTTGGTCTCTGTGGTCCATGGTTAAGCTGGTTGTATGTTTTGCTTGTTCACAGGTCGGTAATCTTGTCAAGTCCTTCAGGAACACGCTGCAAAACCTCAAGAAATGGGTTGCGCCCGAGAAGGCAAGCTGCTACTGATTCCTGAATCCCTTTGAATCTAGTTTTTTTTAACCGAATCCCTTTGAATCTAGTACTTCCCTTTAAATACTCAGTGTGTATCAGAATATGTGTAGTCAAATTTTAAAACATTAAAAAGGAGAAGGTAAAAGGAGACGAGTATGCAGATGCAATATGTATGTGCTTGTGCAAAAAATGACACCATTCACAAACATTTTGTTACTCTGACTTGTGGGTGCAGGCTGATACGCCGCTTATTTCATTTCCATGCAACGCGATGGTTGTGCCGGAGCCAATTGGGGTTGTGCTCATTTTCTCATGCTGGAATCTCCCACTAGGTGAACGCCATTTCGATCAATTCATCTTAGGTTGGCGTTGTGTGTGTTTTTTCTTGCTTCAAAACCCGTGACTTTCATAAAGTAAGTCGGTCAGTTGCAAAGCAAATCATTTTGCCTGATCAAATCGAAGTTTTTATTATTGAGCAATAAACGTTAACTTTTGACCTCCGTATCAGTTATTTTACCTCCGGCCAGCGAAACGGCTAGCGCACGACGCGTTGCTCGGATCCTATCCACGCGACACTGTCACCCGCCTGTCACGTGTCCCCTCACGTGTGGCTCCCCAGCTGAAGAGGAGAGCGGCGGCTGGGGCGGCACCGGCGATGACAACGACGATGCCGGCGACCTCTTCTCCATCTCCGACAGCGGCGGCGGCGGTAGCGATAGCGAACCGATCCCTGTATTTAGGGCTTCGGGGCCGAGGTGGGGAAGGAGGGGGAAGAGGGGGGCTCGTCGGCGGCTTTAGAGGGATGGTCGGGTGGTGGCCAGACCGGTGGTGGGCGGTGGCGGGGGCACGAAGCCATGGGGTGGTCGTCGGCGGTGGACAGGATGTGGGGCGGAATGTGGGGACGGGAGAGGCAGCGGAGGGCGGAGACGGAGGAAGAAGGGGAGAAAAGAGGAGGAAGGAGGTGAGGAAGGGAGGAAGAAGGGGGAAGAGGGAAAAACGCGTCGGGCAGGCTCTTCGGCCAGTGTGTGGTCACCGCTAAAACCACAAAGAATTCATATTCTTATTTTTTTTAATTTAAAATTTTGAACTTCACATGGTTACCGCATGTAAGATGCAGTAAGCCACAGTATGTTGATGCTGAAAAGAAAAAATATAAAACACAGTAAATATTCAAGAAAATCAAGCAAAATGTGGAAATCACTAAAAAAATCTAAAGCATTTGCTATATCTCTAATAAAAATTTCTGAAATTATGGATATCGGAAGACTTGCGAGTTAAACATGTCTGATGGCGACATATGTTCGTCCAATGTAGCACTTGCAGCGCAAGTTATCGCAACATGTTCCATCAGTCTCACCTGGTGTGGTTAGTTGGTGAATTTATAGCTTATCGCAGCATGTTCCATCGGTCTCACCTGGTGTGGTTGGTCGGTGAATTTATAGCGTCCGTGATGGTAACAACTTAGGCCAAGTTTAGTTTTCAAAATTTTTCCAAAAAACATCACATCAAATCTTTTAACCCATACAGTATTAGATATAGATGAAAAATAAAACTAATTACACATTTGGTCTGTAAACGACGAGACGAATCTTTTAAGCCTAATTAGACCATGATTAGCCATAGTGATACAGTAATCCATATGTGCTAATGACGGATTAATTATGCTCAAAAAATTCGTCTCGTGGTTTTCAGGCTATCCATGAAATTTGTTTTTTCATTTGTGTCAAAAACACGTCTCGACATCCAGTTAAACGTTTGATGTGATGTTTTTGCAAAAACTTTTCGTAAACTAAACACCCCCTTAGTATGACATGGGGTTCATTTTTTCAATACTCCCTTGTAAAAAAGACTTGAATCTGAACATAAACATAGCCCACGTCCAGATTTAAACCCAAATATATATATATATATTTAGACAGAGAGAGTATAGCGTCATATCCACATACGTTGTCTTAGAAAATATACTATCCCATATTACGTTACTATATTATGAGACGAAGAGCCTACTAGCAAAGATCAAAAACATAATAACATATTGCCTTGACTTTTTAATCGACAGAATATTGACAAATCCACTCCTTTATGTACGGTTGTAACAATTGCCTTAATGCATAGTGGAGTACTCTCTCCGTCTCAAAATATAACTACATGAGCAATTTAAATTTGTCTCAAAATATAACTACCTCTACACCCACCTACCCCATCTCCATCAATCATAACCATCCCTCCCACCTACCCTCTTCTCTCAACCAATCACAACACTACATTTTCTCAACCTTAATTTCTTCAAAAAAACGGCATACGGGTTTATATTTTAAGACGGAGGTAGTAAGTATATACCAACATGTTCATGAATCATGACCAGGTCAAAATGTTCTGATGAAATGAAGTCGATCGATATTGTGAATTTCAAATTATATTAGCAACAAACATTTGCTATGTGCTTTCAGCTGTCACAGGCGATTTGTGTACTACTCCTAGTTTCCATGATCAGTGCTCACCATTTGATTGCGCGCCATCTACAGGCTTAGCTCTGGAGCCACTCTCCGGGGCCTTGGCGGCCGGCAACGCCGTTGTTCTGAAGCCCTCCGAGCTCGCGCCGTCAACCGCCGCCTTCCTCGCCGCCAATTTACCGAAGTATCTGGACGCCAAGGCCGTGAAGATCGTGCAGGGTGGACCGGAGGTAGGAGAGGGGCTCATGGAGCACAGATGGGACAAAGTTCTTTTCACTGGTAATTGTAACTTTGAAAGGCTGCCACACCTCCGGTTATGAACATCAATTATATTTGACTATTTATAATGGCCGTTTTGTCTCCAGGGAATGCTCGTGTAGGGCGCATCATCATGACAAAAGCAGCGAAACACCTGACGCCGGTGGCGCTTGAACTCGGCTCGAAATGCCCGTGCATCGTTGATCGCATCAACAGTAAATGGGAGTGTCAGGTTGCCTTCTGTTCCTCACCAGTTTTCAGTTCTGACATACAATGCCTAGTTGGAACTTGGAAGGACAAGAGTGAGCTTATCTGATTATGCCTTGATCACACAGGTTGCCGTAAACCGAATAGTTGGGGCGAAATGGTCTACTTGTGCAGGTCAAGCTTGCATTGCCATCGATTACATACTTGTTGAGGAACAGTTTGCGCCGATTCTGGTCTGGTTCATCTGAAATCTCTGATTGATTCTAGTGCATTTCGCCAAATGAGTTTGGTAGCACGTGTCTGACACAAATAATGTTCTTGTGTATGTGTCCTCTCTGAAGATTGAACTGCTAGTATCAACACTCGAGAGGTTCTTTACCAAACCGGAGTACATGGCGCGCATCCTGAACGAGAAACATTTCGATAGGTTAGCAAACCTTCTGGCAGATCATCGGGTGGCATCTTCCATTGTACACGGCGGCGGCGCTAACCGCAAGACATTGTAAATTAGTACCTCCGACTCTTGCTTCCTAGACAGTCGTGTATGGAGGATTTCAGACTTTCAGTGTTTCATGTCGCGGTTCTAACTGCAGGACGATCGAGCCCACCATTCTGCTGGATCCACCGCTCGACTCTGACATAATGACGGAGGAGATCTTCGGCCCTCTGCTCCCCATCATAACTGTACGAGTCGACAAAGATTGCAGCAATTCTTGACGCAACAAAAACACTACCACACCCACATCTGAACAGCAAACGACACGTCCTGTTTGCAGGTAAAGAAGACGGAGGATTGTCTTGCGTTTCTGAAACCGAAGCCCAAACCGCTGGCAATCTACGCCTTTACCAAGGACGAGAAGCTGAAGCAGCGGATCATCGCAGAAACGTCCTCCGGGTGCGTCACATTCAACGACGCGATCGTCCAGGTAAAGCATGCACTCGAGGCAAAACGCCGATGCTTCGTCAGAAACGAATACCTTCAGTGTCCTGCAGGGGAAAAAAATGCAGCGCCGTTTTCTGATATTATTTTGACTGCAATTGTATCTCTGTGTGCAGTATGGGCTAGACACCGTGCCGTTCGGCGGAATCGGTGCGAGCGGGTTCGGTCAGTACCACGGCAAGTACACGTTCGAGCTGTTCAGCCACAGGAAGGCAGTGATCAAGAGGAGCCTGTGGGTCGAGTTCATGTTCAGATACCCGCCGTGGGACGAGTACAGGATGAGGATGCTGCGCCGCGCCTTCAGGTTCGACTACGTCTCGCTCGTGCTCGGTCTGCTCGGCCTAAGGTGATGAAGGGATCACCCGTTCGCAGCATTGGCTCCATTGGCTCGTAAATGTGTCATCGTGCCATACTTCCATGCTGCGTACGACGGGGCACTTAAGACTGTCATACGCGCTTACTTTTTTTTTTCTTCGACGAAACGTGCTTGTAATTGTTATGTGTAGTGTATTGCAGTGTTGCCTGATTGCATCAAAAGTTTCATCATCAATATATGTTTCCGACTTATGTATTTTGCCATAATTTCTTTTTTCTGGCTCTGGTAGACAACATGACTTCAAGTTTTAGCAAACTTTAAATCATATAGCGAGTTTTGAAGGCAGCTTTTTATAGTTTTCAACATTTATGATGTTTTAAGAGAGGTTTAGAGGAGTTCTGATTCAGATTAAAAAATCATCTTTAAGTAAGCTAAATTAAGTGCTTTGCATACACAAACAGTAAAGTAGTAGGTTAAAAGGCCAATTAAGTACTTACAAACAGAAAGTCACAAACAGCAAATATCTGGCACAACAGTTAATAGTTGAAAAATCATACAAATCGCAAACATAGAAATTTTTGCCACAACACTTCCACGCAAAAAAAACTGCTGGCATGAGCTGCAACATTCTGTTCAGATACTTGTGTGAGAGAATTCGACCACATTCTCATAAGGAACAGTGGAACACCATGTGTTAGCCATTCACTGGTTTTTTTTAGTAGTAATCTTCGCTACAGATCATCGCTGTGATTGACTATTTCCAAGAAGTTTCTCAAGCTGTCCATTAGAAAGAGCATTTGCTGTATCTGTAATATTCAGCATGCAGACTGTTGATATGTATGGAAGTAAAAAAATGCTTACACAGAAACAGGTGTATCATAAAACACTAACCATCTGAGCCACCAACGTGCTGGCCATTCACAAACACCTGGGGCACAGTATGACGACCAACTAGGTCTAGAAGAACACTTTGAATTTCTCTACCATCCTCTGCATGGCAATTTAAATTGAAGCTGTCAAAACGACTGAGAAATGCAATTTGATTGAAGCTCCCTGAGATCTGGATGGTTACCTCGGAGATCGAGTTCAACAATATAAGGACTCTCCTTGAGATCTCTAAATATACGCTTAGCACGCATAGAGTACCTAGAAGAAAGGGAGTATAGAGGTATTCAACACGAAAGTTCTAGGAGTGGTCCGGCCGTAAGGTTACAGCGGAATTCCTTAGTCAGGCCTATAAGAAGTGTTTATAATTTCAACAATTTTAAAGAGAACAATATCTTGCTACTGAAGATTACTCAGTCTTCGATTCCATATATCTTGGAATTCAGAATTCATCCATAATTTAATATACAGATAAAAGCATGCAAATGTCTAGAACTAAATTGAATCCTAGGTAATTCACCTTCTATATTCTTACAGTTAAAATACACTATCAACAATTGAGCTTCATAATATATTAAGCCTACCAAACAGTTTATTTCAACAACAGGGAGGGACCGTTTTACAAAATTATATGCTTGGGCAAACACTTGTATACACTGCATATTCATTTGTGATGATCACTGAGATGGAAACAGGCAACACTGACATCAGTTGGCATTAGATAAGTACCTCACCCTTTTCATTAGTAAAAGAGCTTATAGGATTGGTATTAAAGAGAGCATAAATTGCAGATTTTCCGAGTAGTGGACGATAGCCCAATTGTAGACAAATATACAGGTATTATTCTAGTGAGTGTGTCTGTAGTCTGGATGAATGCATGCATCGAGTTTGTTCCCCATCAACATCGACTTGTTGATATCCAAGTAACAAGCCAATTAATGTCATGGTACTGGTAGGACATATAGATGTTATTTATGAATCCATAATTGCAGTTCCTAGCAGGCAGCAGGCTAGAATTACAGCAGGGTAGTATGAACCTATACGGTTTGATTTAGATTATTGAGCAAATTATCTACTACTACCTCCGTCTCAATATACAAGTACTTATTCTGTTTTTTGAGAAAATTAAGGTTGAGGTTAGGGAGTGTTGTGTTTGGTTGAGAGGAAAAGGTAGGTAGAGAAATTAAATGGAGTATGGTTGTGATTGGTGGAGATGGGGGTAGGTGGATGTAGAATTAGTTATATTTTGAAACAAATTTGAATCCTTTAGGTAGTTGTATTTTGAGACGGAGGGAGTAGATTATAATGATAAATTAAATGTTTGAAGAAATAAACTTAACAACTAGCTTAAAATAAGTGGTCTAAGCAATGCAGTAGTAAATTTTTTCTTAATAAAACATATTTTTTTCAAAGAAAATAATCTGTTTCAATAGCCCGGTAACTAAGTAGACCATATGTACTCTGCAGAGAGCGATTCAATTAGGATAGCCCAGTAGTCGCTACTAGTACCACATCAGTAAACCATTGTCACAGTACGGATCAAAAATCTGTAAAAACAACTCACCTGAACTATGTTCCACAAAAATTACTGATAAGGTACTGTCCCCACGATCCAAGGGTGTGGTGGGGACTAATATAGAGTTAAATCCAGCAAACCAAGGCATAGCTGGATCGATTCAGCAGTTTGAAATGTTGTAATGAAAATTAAAACTACAGTACATGGGAAGGTTTTGCCTACTATTTTCAGTTCTAGTAAACTAAAGGTTCAATTTCCATCAAATAAAACTATGTCACTACTCACTACAGTTCGCAAGCTCAGTTCGGCTTAAATTAAGCTATTCCACAATAATCAGGGGTTCAATTGCAGGGGAAATGTTTCTAGTTCACACTACACCATCTACAGTAGAACAACAAATCCAACCAATTCACGCCATATGAACCCTTTTCCTTGAGGTAAAGCTGCGCCCAGGCACACACGACAGCCCAAAGGATTCATGAAATCTCCACCATGAGTCATCCACTCTGCCACACATCATCAGCGCCCGCACACATGACACCGGAAAACCCCCCAAATCCAATCAAAATACAGGTGAAAGGAGCTGCGTAAAGGGAGGGCTTACGGGCAGTAGGTTTTAGAGAAGATGGTGATGCGGTTGGAGTAGATGGCGTTCTGCACGAAGGCCGACGGCGAGCGCGTCGCCGCCGCGGGGTCGGCGGCCACCGCGAGGAGGAGGAGGAGGAGGAAGACGACGGAGACCGCCGGTCTCGCCGCAGCCATCTCCCCTTCGATTTCGAGGTGCGGACTTGGTTGGGGAGATCTTTCCGTGGTGGTTTTGCTCCCTCTTCTGTCTCCTTTTCTTCGTGTGCTACTTTCCGGAGACGGCCCACTTCTTCTCGGTGCTGATAGATCGGGCGTTGGCTGCGTCTATCTATCAACAGTAACATCAGCTCTTGGGCCCATTGGGTTTCCGGACTACTATCGGCGTTGCGAACATTTTCTCAAAGAAATGTCAATGCAAAACGACTGTGAATTAGTAGTTCAAATTTGATAACTTTTCGCAATTGAATGGAAGGTCCACACGCATACATATCACAGCACATGCATACTAGATGCACTATTTGTAAATGTGTCTCCTACCTATGCTAAGTGAGAGAGACGAGAAGCAAATGCAGATCAGGTATTTCACGACCTCGAGGTCCCCAGATGGATCATGTAGTCCTCAAGATTGGGGCCGGCATGCCTTTGCCTATGTGACATCTGCAAGCCACTCATTTTGTCCGGCATCCACTATCTTTTATTACAACATGACACATTGGTTTTAAGAGCTTGAAGTCATGAAATAACCGGTTTTACAGTTCGAAAAATACCATGTTTGTACAATAGCAGTTTTTTCCAAATGATTAAATCCATTGCTTCGTGGGTAGTAATTCCTCCATCAACTAAATCAAGCCCCCCTCTCCTGCCGGTCCCTCTCTTTACAAATACTGGTATTCATCAGTAGATTTCATTTGGCACCCGATGTGTATAGTTTGTCCAAAGCAATAGTTGTTGAGCGATATCTGGTTTCTTCTTTTGACGTACGCAACATTATGTACGCATGCTACGCGTCATGGCTGATCATCCACCGGTTCCAAGCAACCCGTTCGAAATCCGTATATGACGAGCTTAGTACAAAATTAGCTAAGCAGCTGGCGGGACCATCCAGAATACCCCGACAAGTGGCTTATCCTTTTACTCTCACCCTTATAACTTAATTCGGTACATAAACCTCATGCATGTCATTTTCTCTTCTAAATTTACACATTTATTAAGTTTTTCACGATTTTCTTATTTTCTCATGCCCCTAGGGACTTTAATATGTTCAGTAAATATGTTCAGTAAGTAGAAAAATTGTCCCTGCCATCCCACAAAAAATGTGTGTGTTATCCCGTTAGAGTTTGAAGGGTAAACACATCAAATCAATCTAATAAAGGCTTTGAGTAGGCATAAAACATGGAGAAAAATGTATAATTTTGCATCCAAGTTAGACGGGGGCAACTTCACCACCGTAGCGACATGTTGAAGACCGATGAGGCATGATGAATTCTATGCATAACAGAAAAAAAAATAGCAAAAAAAAGTTAATACAGGTGGAAAAGTGGACGAAAAGTTGACTAATAGAGGGGTTTATGTATGAATTTAAGTTCTAGGGGAGAAAACGGAAAAGCAAGTGACTTATAGGCGGTATTTGGATTTTCGCCTCTAGAAAATAATTACGGCATGTTTCCGACTAGGGCACGTTTAAATTTTTGTCTTATTTTCCGTTAGCATGCTTTTCAAAGTGCTAAACTATACGTTTTGTGCAAAAACTTTCTGTATAGAAGTTGTTTTAAAAAGTCAAATAAATTTATGAGTCGAAATTTTAATAATTAATATTAATTAATCACATAACAAATTATGTTTCTCGTTTCGCGTGTAGCTAATAATCTATTTTTACTGTAACTCAGCCATAGATGAACACCTCTACTTGCATGTACACACAAAAAAATGCACATGCATATGTACTCAAAAGACTAAGGCTGAGTTTATTTGTGTCTAAAAGGATAAATTATCCACTAGCTACAGTGTTTTTTCTCTTTGACACGTTTCCTAAACTACTAATGGTATGTTTTTGGAAAGTAATAAATTTATGAGGAGACCTGTATACTTTGAACATGATACTCTAGGTAATAGCGTGATACCAACATGTAATGAACCTCCACATGCCAGCCTTCATCGACCATCACCAATACTCTCCCCAAATCGACGGCAAGGCCTATCACAGACGCCGGCTAAAGGGAATGGGGACAAGGCCATGGGAAGCTCAGACCTGGGCCGGCAAAGCTAGCAAAGCAAAGCGGGTGGGGACAGGCAAAGCTCGGGGGATGAAAATGGAGCTCTCGTCTGTGAAAAGCATTCTTTCCCTAACGCCGGACAAATCAGAGAAGTGATGGCAAAGCCCTTAGGCCTCATATCATCCCACCTCTTGCTCTTTTGTCCCCTTCTGCATTTGTCGGTGCCCCACGTCCATAGCCGTCATCACCCTCATGCTCGCAGTCATCATCCCCGTCACCGTTGTCATCCCGCGCCACATTCGTGGTCGTCCATCGACACCGGGCACCACCACCCGGATGCCAACAGAGAGAAGAGGAAAAAGGGGAGAAGCAAGATTATGTTTTTATTTTTTTACTACTTGGCTGATAGGTGGGTTCTATAATTTATTTTTTTATTTGTCTACATTGCCATGTGACTTATTTTTAATGGAATTTGCAGATTTAAAGTTCTAAATTCCAAAAAAAATTTGAAAGGAAGTTCTAAAATTTCTGGTACTACGGTTAAGGAATAATTTTAAGACTCCGCGTCAACCACCAGCTTACCAGCGGCAACCAGCCCAGCAGCCTAGCACAAAGGCAGCAGGCCCAAGGAGAAGCTTACTGGGGCGCCTTATCCTTGTAAAGATTGGCCCATTGACCAGTTCTAGCTGTCTCGATCGAATACATGCAGAATGGTTGGTTCACCGGTATTTCTGAACTCTAAAAAGCATTGTAACGAGACTAGGTATATGACTAGCTAAATTAAATTTTAGCTATTGTGTCAGAAAAATAGTCTTTAATAGAAGAGCTATTCAACCAGATAGTCTATTGGAATAGCTAATTTTTTTTCCTCAATAGTCAAACTTGGCTAATCTTCTCCACCTCATCTTAATATCTAAACTTGGTTTGGCCCACATGTCAGTGAAGATTTAGCAAGCGAAGATGGCTAGTCTGTTCAAGTGCACATCAATTTGGCTATAGAATTTTTGACATGAATAGCTAAAATAGGATTTGAAGAGCTAAATTTTGGCTATTATCTTGGAGATGTTCTGAGGCATAGCATTGACAATTGCCGGTGTAAACGGCACCAATTAAAGCCAACGAAGTTATAGCTTTCTGCTTTGCAACATACTACTATTAATTGCACATGTACTAAGCTCTAGTATTTCGGTTGACCTCTTCTCATCGCCCGGTTCAATTCGAATAGACCCACCGATCCTCAAGTACACATGGCGAAATTCAAACCATCCCAGTTAACCAGGTTTGTACATAAAAAAGGGGGAAAATTCTCGTTATTGCATATAAGGAAAACATACTGTTTTTTTTTGTATTAAGGAAAACATACTGTTGTGACGAGCAAAAAGAATGGATACAAAAGGCTCAGATTTTTCTCTCCTTCGCCTCAAAAAAAAGCACAAACACTCCCACCCGGAAGCGCAAAATGCAGTCATTAAGCCCGAAACAACATCATCTACTACATACAACCATGGCGGCGCACAGCTGAGCTCTGACACGGCCTTTCGATTTAGTTTCACTTTCACCAGTAGGAGTAGGATGAAGTAGACGTCCTGGATCTCTTGCTGCCGGCGGCAAGCTGATCCGTGTACATCTGCGGCACCCACCGTTCCCGGCTAGCCACGGCGTCGCCGGCGACGAGACTGTCGCAGCACAGCTGCTGCTGCGCCATCCACATTGGGTAGGCGGCGGATTCTTGCAGCCCACCGATCCGAGTTGTTCCCTGTCAAAATGGCAACGCATGTTAGGACAAAAGTTGTGTTGAGAATTGAGAGGAGTTGTGAATTTTGCTTGTGTACAAATTGATCAATCTAAGTGGCCCCCAAGATATTATCGACACACGCTGGACCATAGTATGCAAGTTGAGTGCGATCGAGCGTAACTACAACTACCCCCATAATGGGATTGCTGGACTGGATGTAGTAATGTCGATGCTGACATGAACGCGATATGCGCAAGTGTGCTCGATCGATCCAGGATCGTGCCAACGATGGTTAGCTGTTGGACCACCAAAAGATTGACTAGTATACTGTACATGGATATGGTCGATCACTGGCTCCACCAACCTGACACGGTCCGTTAACTGCAGAGATGCTTGAAGAGGCAGTGGCGGCGGCGGCGGCGACCGTCTCGGCAGTGGCGTCGTCGACGAGGAAGTCCTCGACGTGCCAACCGGGCAGCGTCTTGGTGAGGTACTCGGAGATGCTGCTGCCGCTGCCGCTGCTCCCGCCTTGGCTCGTGGCGAGCGCCGGCGCCGGCACGGCGTCGTCGCCGCCGCTGCAGCTCTCCTCCTCCGATGACTGCGCCGGTGTCGCGGCCGGCTCGGATGAGAGCCGCACGCCGGTGAGGAGGAACCGGCTGTGGCGCATGGTGAGCTCGCTCGTCGTGTGGACCGACACGTCGCACTCGCGGCACAGGATCGCCCGGTCCTCCTTGCAGAACAGGAAACCCCTCTTCTCCTGAATCAAATTAAGCAACCAAATTGAGCAAACATGGCCAAACCTCCTCTGTAATTCTGTATACAGATCGAATTGATCGTTTCTCTATCGATCGATCTCACCTGGCAGATGTCGCAGAGCGGCGCCGCCGACGACGAGCGGCCCGACGACGCCGAAGACGGGTTGAGCAGCGAGAACCGGCGGTGCTTCCCGGCGAGCTTGTTCGCCTGGTGCACCCGGCGGTCGCACGCGTCGCAGAGCGCCGCCTCGTCGGCGCAGCAGAACACCGACGCCGCCTCCGCCGCGCACACGTCGCACTGCACCTTCATCCTCCTCCTCCCTCCCTTCCAACGATCGCTCTCTGGTCAATGGCCTCGGCGTGTGTACAAGATATATGTGGGGGCTAGCTGCGCGCGCGCTTTATACACAGCACCGAGACAGTGAGTCAGATAGCGCGAGGCGGCTTGTGCGTTAAGCATGGGCGGTTAAGTCAGCCGATCACGTTGCTAAAAACGCGCGGAGGCGATCCGCATCGGAATTAATTAGGCGAGCGAAATCGTGACGAGTCAAGACTCGAGAGGAAAATGAGGCGAGGTCGCGAGGAGGAGGAGGAACCGTGGCGGGGTCAGCCGGTCGGTGACCCTGCCGACCTGACGTGTTAGGCGCTGCGTCTCGCTCGATCGCTGAGGTGTCATGTGCTCACGCGTGACATGTATGGGAAACGGGACATTTGCGTGGCTTGGCGCGTTGTTATCTCGTCTTTCTCTTCGACGCCTTTTTACGCTTCTGTTTCATTGCGTGTGCCCGAGTTCGGGTGGCTTTTGCAAACGGTTTTGACAGTACTGTGGGTTGAAAAGGGGAGCTGGGCTGACTTTTTATTCATCTCTTGTTTTGTTGATGGACTGATGGCTATGGGGTTGACCGTCATCAGAAGATCACCGCGTTTGTCTGCAATTCTGTCTGTGATTAGATAATCCATCATCCTCTGTATGACTGCGACCTAGTAGCTGCTAGGCGTGCACGAGGTAGGTAGTATCTTCATGGAACAACGCGTCGCGTAACCTGAGATTCTCTGTTTTTTTAGATAGGTAATTCTCTGATATTACCATCAGTCAAAAACATACACTAATTAAGTATTAGCTTCGCGCCGTTATCTGTCTAATCCTTTTGAGCATGAATTGTACTCCTAACACCGCAGCCACGAATCTGAGTTTGTACCATTTCGGATTTATGCTTATCTTTTCCAATATTCCTCTGAGGAAACTCTCTCGTCGGATTGGAAGTAGGTGATGGGCATGAAATGGGCAGGTGATGGGGTCAGAGGCCAAGGCATTGCAGCATGGGCGCCATCAGCAACACATAATAAAGGCCAGCTCCAACTTGATGCCCCCTCTTATCTCTTTCTCCCCTTCCACTTGTAGTGCATCGTCTTGGAGTGCATATGCGCATCAACCACCAAACACTTATGTTTCTACCATGTTGTTTACTCCAGCTAATTTTACTATATTCAGTTCACTCCTCGATCCAGCACGCACCAGATCGAACATGCATGTCAACCAAAACCATCAAAAGGGCATATAAAGAATCTGTGGGTGGTTTGCTGCTGAAAACGTAGCTTATCAAACATATTTTATTTTTTAATATATTTTTGTGCCATGCTTGCATGTAGTACGACACGAGACCGCTTTTTTATCGGGTAGTACTGCAGCACTAGTAGCATGTGTAAAGATGCATCAGCAGATAACCCCTATATGACACGTACGTTGCGATGGGATGCTCTGCTGGCATGGAAAATGTGATGTATATGTATCGCACACAAATGAAATAATACAAAAAAATCTATCGTTTATATTCGTTCGGCCTGTACGGTCCATGACACAGAATCCACCCACGAGGCCACGACACAATTTCTTTGTAGGCTATTATTGGAAACTTCTTATATCACCGATGTAAAATACCACCGGCGTAAGATTAATTCTTCTGTCATCAAGGGACAGAAATAACTCTGCAATATTTATGTGCTTCTCCTTTTTCTAACTCGTTAATTTACACGTACATTCAACGTGTTCTTTGGTGAACATGTTGGCAACTAATCCAAAACAGTGGAGTTCGTGGCGCAGAAGCAAAAACGAGTACTTAGACCGCGGCAACAAATTGGTCCACTCGATCGAGTGAGATTAGTATTATATGGCGAGTTAAGTAATGACGCAGGCAGCTGGCGAGAGTGGCCTGCTAAAATAATGCTGCGATTTCCAATCATGGAAGCCAGCGGAAGCGGGGGCTGCGCTGCTTGGGCAGGGGGGATCCACCGAATCGCGGCCTGAGATTCGCGTGTGCGCCGCGGGGAAATCGAGAGGGCGGAAAAGGTAGACCCAAAAAGGCCAGTTTTGGCCGCATCCGCGTCCGCTTTTCGCCACGCAGGCACGCAGCCACAGTTGCCGGCACGATTTCCGTGACGTGCGCTGCTCGGCGCGCGGGGAAACGGCACACGGGCGCTCGCGCGCGCACGACGATGGGAAACTTGCGTGCGCGCGTCGAAGCCTCGGCCTCGCGCCGCGCCACATGGCGCTCTCTCGTGGACAGCCGCGGCGGCGACGAGGTGGGCACCGTTGTTTGCCTCGCGCCTTTTCCGCGGGTTAGCCTCTCGAACTTCCCGATTTGGCTCTTGGATCCGCGGGGGCTGTTCACAGCTGCAGGTCAACTCGCGGCCTTGTAGGACCGTGAAGGTTGTAGAATAGTAGAACTTTTCAAGATGGATCTTGGTTGATTGATTAACTGGTTTCCAGGAGGATGACGTACAGTTGGGAGGCTGCCTCTCGCAGACACGTTGATTAGGTCATTCACATTGAAGGACTTCCGAGCTAAACTGAGCTATGCAACGGAAGCCCCTATATACCATGATCTTTGTTCTCGCTCCGGCTACTTTTGTTTGACGTTTAGGACAAACTTTTTAGCCTAAAATCTGTGTAAATATGCTGTCCAAAACGTCAAACAAATATGTCCGGAGGGAGTAATTCATTATTATGAGTCTAGTCTCTTTAAAAAAATTGTTGTCAGTCTAGTGCTTTTGCTCATAGTTCTTAAATGAGAAAAACTACGGGACAACCGTCCATCGGAATGGACAGCTTCGTCTCCATGTCTGTTCCTCCTTCCTCCCCTCTCCCTCCTTCTCCTCCTCCCCCACTGACGAGGGGCCAGCCGTCCCGCGCGCCCTCGTGCGCCTCCCGCACCTGCTGCTCGCCGGCGCACCGTATTCCCATCAGTGGATTGGCCGGAGTTGATGTCGACAACCATGGCGAGAGGAGACGGCGAAGCTAGATCCATTACCGACGATCTCAGAAAATGACTGATCTGGTGCCAACAGCGAGGATGTGTGGTTTCAAATAGAGACGCAACCTCGATGAGGCAAGGATAGCCCGGCGAGATACCAGCCCGGTACCAGAGGAACCATGTCTGAGACCGATGGACACTAAAACAGGGCGTCGTCTCTAGGTACCAGTTCTTACCTCTTCAAGTGACGCCGGTAAAAAGATAGACGATGGCACCAGGCAGGCATCGTGCGGTGAGGGCATCAAATTTGGAATCGATGTGGATACGCACTGATATAGTCCCTCGTTGTCTCCTCCGGCAAGCCCCTCGTCGTCCTTTGCGGCAAGCCCCTCGCCGTCCTCTTTGATCTATGATCCCCCCGGCGAGCTACGAGTTGGGCTGCTAGTAGGCTGAGAGCGTCGCCACCTCAGTTTGGCGGCGCCAAAGTGACGCGGTGATGACCTGCGGCAGCGACTCCACACCACAGGGGAGGAGGAAGACGTTGTTCGAACGGGTTTGTTTCCTAGTCACGCTCTTATTAAATTTATGGACAACACTAGTGACCCCTATAATAAAAACAAATATAATATGTAACCTTAAAAAAATCACCAAATCAGCTACTACACTTTCACAGTCTCAGCGTCGCCATCAGCTCCAGCTATTGGCATCGCCAGGTGGCAGCGACATTGTGGAGAAGCCAAGGCAGGTGGGCAGGCGAGCGACATGGAGAAAATGAGGTGGGTGGTGGCGGCGGTGTCGTCGCTGTAAAGAAGAAGATTCAGTTGCCGACGCCAAATTCACACCACCAATCCGTCATCGTCAGTGGTCAAGTTGGCATCTCTAGTCGCGGTGCACCGTTCCTCCTTGGTGCTCCCCTTCCCTCTATTCCCTGCTCATCCTAGTTGGCGTCTCTCCGTGTCCCGTTGTGGCCGACAAGATCTTGCTTAAATTGAAGCAGATCGATGATTTGCCACGGCTTGCTCCCGCCGGCAAATTTGAGGGCGTTGTCGTCGCCCTCTCCTCACCGGATGCCGCGGCCATCCCCTTCCTTGTGGTGAGCTCCGACAGGATCGAGCTGAAACGAGCGACAAGTTGCGAGATGAGTAAAACTTAGTCACATATTATGCAAATTGCTCAAATGAGTAACCCATCTTGTATTTAGGGTGCAAATCATATTAAACATGTATCGACATACTTTACAAATACGACCACATATGACCCGCAAATTAGCAAACATTCAATATTATCATTAATAAATCTAACACAAAATGAACTATATAAAATTCTTTGTTATTAATTAATGTGTGATTATGTATATTAAAAACTCACACATATAGCGTTGCATGTGAAAAAAAAGTTATCTTTTGTTTTTTGTGATTTGCACATCCACGTCGGTCATAAGCGACATGTTAAATTAGCACGACATCTAACTTGATAGCAAATAATTATGTGATATGATGATATTTGCACCCCTGATACAAGTTATGTGATTTAGTTGAGAAACTACTAGATGTGTGACTAAATATCACCTAACACACTAAATATAACACACTAAGTTTGCATTAATTTCTCTCTATTCCCTTATATTTCATGCCGTAGAAAATTAAATTGCGTGGGGCTAGATTATAGTTTTCTTCGTTTCACATCTTCTCTTCTGGGGTGTGAGCTTATAGAGATCATCGTGGATGTTTGCCACTACCATCGTCAACCCTAGAAAGATAAAAGGTGGAAGGAGGGATGTGTGACATTTGCGTTTGTTGAGGTGGCATGATTGAGATAACTTACGTCTCGCTATTCAGGCATTTCACGCAACACAAGAAATCTAGAGAATGACGAAATCAATGAAAGTTAAGTATGTAGAGCTGGAAGATTGAATGAGAAATCCAACTCATGTGCACAAAAATGACTTGTAAGGAAGGAAGCAAGACATATGTTGTAAATAGTATTTTACACCCCAAAAAATAGCCGATAAGATGAGGTACTCCTCCACTTATATATTACGTCATTTGCCTTTCCATAACAAATGTAGGACTGTTTAATAATCTTTCTTTTCACACGTGAATTTCCCTTAACTATTCAGCACATGTCCACCATCCACTGAAGGTCCCTCAAGTATAGGTTTTTTACACTTGTTCAAGCCAAAGATTTTGAACTAGCCAGACTTTAATACCAATTGTTGGTTTGTAAAGGATTTTACCAATAAAAAAATTAGCTAATGAGATGAGGGACTCTTCCATTTATATATTGTGCCACTTGTCATTCCACAGATAATATGGAACTATTAATAATGGTTTCTCTTAAATTTTACGGAAGACGTGCAGACAATTAAGTCTCTTATTTCATTAACCAAACCATTTATTGATGACTTAACCGTGTGTAACCGTGTGTAAGTAATATTTATGGGTATCAGGATTCTAAAAGTAGACTAAGATGGTCATTTATTAACGACTAAACCACACATGCATGTAAGTAATAAGATGGTCTCATGTTCGTGAAGTATCAAAATACACTCATTAAGTTAATGGTTTCAATATCATCTTAATTTACTTATTGGGTCAAGAAATACTTTAGAGGAAGTCATGCATATAGCCCAGGCTCTGGCGTCAACAGATTAGTTAAGCAACTGAGTGAGCAATAAAAGGACGTACAAAATCATTCATGATCACTACAACGGAGAGGACTCACCTGAAGTGCAAGACCTTATAGGCGAAATGACTCTCAACGTCTCTTCCAAGATTTGATGAATTCGAAGGGACATTTCTAGGAAGACAACATGGCATAGATGAACTAATCGATTGTTGATTTTTCTTTTTCTTTTTTTTGAAAAGAATCGGTTATCGATCTATTATGATGGAATGATCTACTGCCGGGACCCAGTTACTCTAAGTGTCCATTTAGTTGGTGCTAAATCGCTGTAGAAGCAATGGTGCTGACTTAGGATTATGTTGGTGAGCTAGGTCTATTCCTCTGTAACAAATTTTCATAATTAAGCTCAACTATGCCGGTACTTAATATATGAAAATTAGATAGTCGTTCTTGTTGCGATGGGATCGATCGATGCTCCTTTCAAAAAAAAAAAATCATAATTGAGCTCAACGTCTGGCCAGATTTGTTGTCACATCATAGTCAGAGAATTTGTACAGCTGTTCTTTTTAGTTTTGTTGTACTAAAACATAACATCTGTCTAGATTTATTGTCCTCAAATACTTGTATTCTTAGACGGAGGGGGTATTATTCTTTTTATTACAAGATGTAGTTAGACTTTTTGACAATTATGCTTTCGATTATTATGTTCTATAAAAATGAAAGGGGGGCAAAAGTCCTATGTGCCTTTTTTTGAAGACAAACATAATAGATCACCATGGCACAGTTCAACTTTGCGTAATTTACCAAGTGACATGTGTGATAGACTGATTAATAAGTACACAAATTGATTGATTTTGTTACTGGATTCGCAATAATTTGGACTGCTAGCTAGATTGTTCTTTGTGCGGAACGGCTAAATAGGCGAATGATGTTCTATTGAAGTATATATTGAGGGTACAGAAAACAATGCTCTAAGAAATTTATATACATAATATTTTAATAAAAGTCTACATTTAGGGCTCCTTTGAAATGCAGATTAAAAAAACATAGGAATAGCGAAAACACAAGAATATGAAAAGATTGCATGTGCAAAACAGAGGATTAAAAACATATAAATTTTATAGGATGTGTTGTTTGGAATATAGAAATGGAAGAATACACGAATTTTGGAGTAAAATAGTAACTCATGTTTTTTTAGACTAAATCATAGTACCACTGACAATGGGCCATTGAACCATAATAACAACCAAGGTAGATCACTCCTTGTTCTTAGTGCACAGGAATTCTTCTAGGAGTGCATTTTTTTTTCTTTTGAAAAAATGGGATATCAATATTGTTCCAATGGAATTGAAGATAGAAAATCCTTCAAACCAAATGAATGCACAGTTGACAATCCTATGGAATCGTACATCCTTCGTTTATCCTCCATTCCAAAGGACCCCTTAAAAGCTCGGGATGCATGTGTATCTATCTATTCCTCGTAAAAGAGCCAACCTTAATTGAATGTATATTACAACGGTACCAACATGTGGTACTTGCTGGCTAGTACAAGTGCACAACAGTACCTTTATTTTTTTTAAAGGAGACAAAAACTTTGCCCTCGCATATATAATATAGGGTACTCTTATGGTACCTAATACTATTCGTAGGTCGTAGGTGAGGAGTAGTATGAATTAAGTATATTTGTTAATTTATGTGGTTATTATAGTAATTGATCTATTAACTTAAGAAATTATCCACCACATCATCAACTTTAAATTTTAAATTCACGATATTTAGCTTATTGTATAATGAGGTCATACATTTAGAACCGTCCTTTCTATACAAATGCTTTATATTATTGCAAACTAGTGTATACTACCCTATACTTAACAACTAGTATAATTAAATCTTGACAGTTCATTCAATGGTATAATTGATTAGTATACATTAGTATTGGGTACCGTAAAAAATCCCATAATATATTGTTCAAGCAGGGATGTGGTTAATATGTGCAGGGCAGTATAACACTTTTGAGCTTTTGGCACAAATAATAATATCATATTCCCCACCGAACACATACTCACAATACATTGAAATCTGATAGAAGTATATACATATGGGAATGGCTCACGTATTTTATCATTCTATTTTATTCTTGTGGTCATAGTTTGACTATGTATGCAACTCGTTTATGTACACCAGAAACATGCCTTTCAAGGTTAATACGGTGTCAACATCCAGTGTCTCTATTTTTTCTCTTGTACATGGAATTGATGCGACTCCATTTTCTTGGGATAAAAAGGACATGGACAGAAAACGACTCCAAGAAACTGGGGTGGAGTCGTCTATCTACTTGTCTACTTGAAAAGGTGGAATTATGTGTGCCGCATGCGTGACCGCAGCCGCTGTGCTATGGCATGATCAATCCACACATGAAACTATTTAACTTTTGCTATTGATCCATTTCATAGTCAATTAGTCATGGAAGGATAATTGCGCCTCAAACCTGCTTCAGCGGTGATCAATGGTCAAATTAAGCGAAATTAGATTATGTACTCATTGATGCATTTTCAGCTTATATGACAAGCTAGCATTTCCTGGATGCATTATCTACAAATAACATGAACTTGGACAGCGGGCATGCAGTCCCTTTTGATCGTGATGTCAAACATGTCTGATTAGATGTGAAGAAAGGTACCGGAAGAACAAACTCAGCCACAAAGCTCTGCAAATAAGAACACACATTGAAGAGGAAAGGCATATATGAGAAGTGTCTACTCAAGTGAGTCAAAGAGGAAGATCCGAAGAAGTACATACGCTTTAAAAGGCGTTCTTTTCATGTGGTGCACTTTTCAGCCAAGCATGGGCATCCCTTGCACTTTCCTGCTGATAAGGCAGGGCAAGTTGGCACACGCAGCCAACCATGTTGGCTCCACAAACGCTCAGCCTTATTGATGTGAGATGCTAGAGTTGATGAATAAGGCCTTGATTTGTTTATACCTCAAATTGCCGATATTGCATCGAATCCTCATGAGCTGAAAAAAAAAAGCATACAATAATGTTGCAGCTTGCAAGGACAACGATCGCTTGGTCCTCTTTGCTTTGCGTGCTCTACTGAGGTATCAGCTCAAACAAATACAATTATAGGAGTAATCGGCTAATTAATTGCACGACGACACACGCCTTCCCGTCAGAAATTCAGGATTAATTAGCATTCTTAAGCCATGTTTCTTTTTTCCTTTCGAGGAAGCTGAAGTTAATCACGTTAGTAAACAATAAATAGCAAGTGAGAATTATTGGTGAGAGCAGAATCTTTGCGTTGAGATCGCAACATGTGCTCAATTGGGATCGAACCGATCAGAAAAGTTAACATTTGTCCTGTTCCTCTCTGATCATCACGATTTTTTAAAGATATCTCGCGATCTCCATCGCGTCCGGTGGGATTTTGTTCTGTAGTCTTAGGCCATGTGCGGCTAAAAAAATAGCGGCAACCTAACAAGACCCAAGTTGCACTTTCATGAAAAGTGTTCACCCCCGAGCTCACGCATCATATCATCATTTGTTACATATGCAAATTAACGTCGCACGAGTTGAGCGCGCGTGAGATAGCCAGTGTACTTCCGATATTTCAGCAACAAATTAGTGGCCGTGCTGTGCTGGCTGCTCCGTATGGACTTCCAGGTTTCGTATCACATTCTAAAGAGATGTTTCCTCCTTTTATTTTCTCTTTTTGACACTATCGGGGCAGGAACTCGACCACCCTCAGGCTCGCTCTTATTCGAATCGGAAACGAAGACGTCTATCTTTTTGCAGGTTCTCGAATACATCGGACCAGTCTCGAATAAGAATTCGAGAGCCAGGGAGCTCGTCCACAAGGGAACATCGGGAAGCTGGAGAGCTCAAATAACCCAGATGCCATGTCAAGACGTCAAATCAACATTCGAGGAAGACCAGGGAAGCCGGTTGTTGGCGGTGCACAACAAGCAAGGAGTCCCACTCGAAGAAAACTACCCGCTCCCCGACACGAAGGGGACAAGGAGGAGACAACTACAGGACCACCTCAATATTTATAGTAAGTTCATGACATCATGTAAAAACTGTTTGGATGGACGGGACCACTATGTAAAGTGTATTGACGCAATAAGCCCCCATGTGAAATAACCCTCAAAGGTATAAATGTTGTTTCCCTTTCGGGGTCCGGGCCCTATAAAAAGAGGACCCCGGCTCCCGTACCAGGGGTCTTTTCTGAAGAGAATACATAGCAAGTGAGTGTCAGAAGCCGTAAGTACTGATTCGAGAGTTAAATTTAGTGATACAGGTTCAAGAGGGAGTTTCTGTGCTATTCGGATACGCCTTCCTTACTTGAACCTATAAATTAAATTGTCTTCTTAAAGAGAAGCACTTCGACAGGCATGGAGTCTGCAAGGATGCTAATACATGGAAACTCTCACCACGGAGAAAAAAACAGTAGGAAGCTGAGGGCCTGACGGCTGAGGCTAATCTACAGAAAGGCCCGGCTTTTTTTTTTTTGAGATGGAGGCTTATTTTTTTTTAGTGTGGTCATCTTGTCACTCCAAGATTCCACATTGCAAATGTGTTCATGTGCTGTTGATCCAGTTAGCCTGTTAACCACAAGCCCATGGCCAATAGAAAACTATCAACACTACTGGCTGTCTGGTCAGTAGTGTTGCTGTGCATTGCAAATGTTCACGTGCTGATGATCCAGTTAGCCTGTTACCATCATATATGAACCATATGGACCGCGGTTTCGTAGAAAAGCCCATTTGATGAGCTGTAACACATCAGATAGTTCCCGCCAGACAGAAGACTTTCTCTGATCTGATGAGCCGAATTCTGGCACATACATGAGGAAGTCAGCTTCCCCTAGTTTTCACGCAAAGCCGAACCATGTGGGCCACAATTTTCCTAAAACAGCCCATCAAATGGAGTGGGTGAAGCTGTATAAGTTGGGCCAAATGATACATCTAGATAGGCCGTTTCAGAGTCCATGTAGTAGACATCTTCTGCAACGAGTTACACTTGGACAAGGATAACAAGAATAAAACTTTCAGCAAGCAAGGACTGCAGGTGCAGGATTGCAGCTTGCAGTTTGACCTTTGCCATGTTTTGCGAGACTCCCAGGCTAGGCGCCCAGCCGAAATGGGAGCTGTACCTTGCATCACCAACAACAGGCTTTGCATCCGGGATCGAGGCATCCGGGGAGAGTGACCTCACTGCTGCTGCGGATGAGCTACCCTGAAAGCCAGAACTGCAGACAGCAGACCCGATTGACCATCGACCTCTATCTACTCCGACGTCTAGTTAACCGAAAGACTGATGGCAGTTGACCCTCTTATTCATGCGCTGAGATCGGCATTAGCCAGCCAACCCCCTTGATAAAGATGTGTACTGATTTTTAGCGTGCAGTGGGTGCAATTAATCCGCAGTTGTTCCTAGTCCGATTCTGTTCGCGTGCCTTCTAATGAAGAAATCTAGTGCTAGCGCTAGTGCTAGTGCTAGGAGTTAACATCTCATTACATGCATCTACATATACTCCTAATACTAGTTGATGTGAAGTACTCCTGTTTCGCTGCAGATGATATGTCTGCCTCAAGGCTAGGTCATGCTCTGTAGTATGCAGTCTGCAGATCATAAAAATTGCAAGGTTGCTCAAAGCAAGAGTTCAGTGTGCCACTCAGTGCCTCCCTCCATTCCTTCACACTTTCACAGTTCACAGACATCAGGCATGGCTCACCGTTCATGCAAGGGCCAAACTTGATTTGATAAAATCATAGTAGAAGAATAATAGTAATAAAGTACTGTGGTAATAGTTGATAATGCTACCACACCCATATTTTTAGTTCTTATCCCCTTGACTTCTTCGTTGAATCCATCAAAACTATAATCATAAACTAAGCATACCTCTGGAGGATATTTCACTTGGTCTTTGCAGCATGTACCATATGGAACAAGATTAGACCCTGTTTTGTTCCTGTGGGCTTTCTTCGAAAAGTTGGATCAATGAAATAATTTGTTATCGAAAAAACATGATTAGACTGGTCAGGTGTTTTTTTATAATAATAGAATTCAATTCGACCTTTACTTAAAAAAAAAAGCTACAGTTAAATATTACAAGAATTGTAGAACTAATAATAACTGTGAATTACAATCAATTACAACTTAATTAAAAACAAAAAGGCTTTCTAAAATAGATATCGTCAAAGATAATCTAGGGTTTACCTTCCTCTGTACTGCGTCAACAGTGGCGTAGAGTTCGGATAGGTTACGCGTAGCCTATCCGGTTCGGTTATGATATGGAAGACGTACTGATCACACGTCCTATATATACTGAACCGCTATCTCCTCGCAATGTATGTGAAAAACAATCAAGAGTTTGCCTTCCTCTGTACTGCGCCGCCATCGTAGTCGACTCCATCCCCTTCACCGGCGTGCACTGGCGATCGGGAGAGCATGTCTCCGGAACCATCGTCCTCGTGAAGTCCTGCACAGGGAGAGGGCGAATAAGGTTTTTGGGAAGCGCTCCGCGTGACTGCTTGCTGTTCGTCCACCACGGCTCGTCTTTCTCGTCGATCGGTTGCGGCTCGCCGTTGTCCATATCTTCTGCCGCAAGTTGTCCGCACTGCACCGAATCCTCCTCCTCAGCATAACCCACGGTACAAGATCATTATATTTAATCTAGCACTGTATATGTTTAATCTATTCATGTGTAGCTCTTTAGTATACATGTTTAGATTAAATTCCGTTGATCTGTTCATGCTGGTTTATCCCTGTGTTGCCATATTTTTTTTATGCAATGTCATGATTTATTTATAGGATAAATTAAATCATTATGTGCTTATATTTTTAACACTCGCCGCCACGCACCACCGGCCGCACACCGTTGTTCCAGGCTGCAGCCTAGCTCTAGCTCCGATCAGGGGAGAGCCGGATCCATCGCCCCCAGGTGAGCTCGCGACGCCGCCATCGTGCCGGCTCGCCGCGTGAGCGCAAGGCCACTAGAGAGCCCGCTGCCGCCTTCTCGGCACACCGCACGGTTGTCCGGCGGGTGCGCTCCGGCAACGGCAAGGAGAAGAGGCTTGGGAGGGGGTGACGCCGCGGCGGCGGTCAATGTACTTATTGAGCAATAATGATATCTAAGAAAATACATGGGCCAGGTTGATTGGCCGGGCCCAGGTGACTGTGTATGCAATCAAATTGATGCATGGTAACCAGTGTATGGCTGTGTCTGTGCTCTACTGAACAAATTAGAGCCACATATAGGGAAATATATTAGACGTTTTAGAATCTCGTCTTCTTTTTCCTGGTGGTATGTATGATTAACCAATTTAAGCCTTTCCAGGTGCTCCTATTGAAATTATTGATCTGATTGATGCCACGTATGAATGTCGGAGATTTTATACTCGCCTGAAAGCTCATCACCTCACACGTAGACACAGGCATAAGGCGTAATGGAATCTGATTTGCCATCCCCGTCATGCAAAGCCTGTTTATCAGCAACCTCTTTAAAATGGAAGGGCACAAAGAAGATCACAATCATCAGGCATCCTGGTCGTTCGTTTCGATTTATCGCTCGTGGGAGAGCATATCCTAGTACTATTACTAGGAGTACTAGAGAAGTAACACTGTAACAGAACAGATAGCTGTAAAAAAAACTGAAGCGAACAACGAGTCAACACACGAAGAGACCAAAAGCAAAGCAGAGTCTCTCTCTGCATGTACTCAAAAGAAAACTTCGGAGCCAAACGGAGCAGAGGAGATGCGTGCAGCGCGTTGGCGACAAAAGAAAGAGCAGGGAGAGGCAGCCAAGTAAAAGAGATGCGGTCTGCACCTCAGTGACTGAATTTACCATGGTCCATGCCTGTCGTTCCGCCATGATGAATTGATGCGTATGTTTTTTCAGTCGGCGCAGTTTAAAGAGAGATATGGGTGAAGACTAAAGAACACAGTGTTCAAAAAAGAAAGACAAAAAACCTCTCATTTGTGATAACAAATTCGCTACTCCAACGCGAATGATGATTAGAACCAAGGCAGGTGCAATTGCGATCCTTTGGGATGACATCCATCATTGTGGCTTGCAGCACCGCTGCACCGGCGTTCTACTCTGCGCAGGGTGGTGGAACTTTATAGATTGAAAAAAGGTGACTAGTGGCTGACAGACTGGACCAGGGTACCTCTGTATAAATAGTTAGACTGTAGGGTTACAAACGGAAAAATGTATAGATAAAGCATAACTGGAGGACTGAAACGCTAAATTTATAGTAAATCAGAATGCAGGTGAAGCGCCATGCACTGGAGTAGCTTGAATAGTTGCATTGCCAATTCCGTTATATGATCTGGCCGATCGAGTTGTCTTTAAAGAAAAAGGTCTGATAGACGGTCCGGCCTGCATCCTGAGCTCCTGCATTCCGTTATTCAGAACGCAGACATCACGCACCGAATATGATGCGACGTTTTCATTTTTAGAATGCGGAATCAGCTGCCGACGCTTAAAATTCTCTACAGGAGTCGGTCAATGTCATTTTAATTAGCTCTCTGGTAATAAATATTGTTTAGGGTCTGTTTAGTTCCTCAGAATTTTTTCCCAAAAACATCAAATCGAATTTTTGGAGACATAAATGAAGCATTAAATATAGATAAAAAATAAAACTAATTGCACAGTTTGGATGAAAATCGCGAGACGAATATTTTAAGACTAACTAAGCCATGATTAGCCATAAGTGCTACAATAACCTATATGTGCTAATTATGGCTTAATTAGGCTCAAAAATTCGTCTCGCGGTTTTCAGACTAGCCATAAAATTAGTTTTTTCATTCGTGTCCAAAAACTCGTTCCGACATCCGGTCAAATATTGATGTGACATCCAATCCCAAAATATTTTGGGAACTAAACAAGGCCTCAGTTTAGTCCACCAAGACCCGTTCAAGTTTGGCCTGGCCCGGCCCAACCCGACCTGGCCCGAAAAAGCCCGAGCCCAGGGAAGTACAACCCAAAAATTGCAAAAAGTCTAAGAAAACCTGGCACGACCCGGGAAAGCCCCGATTCAAGCCTGGGCTTTGATTTTTGCAACTTAGTCGGGCCAGGCTAGGCTCGGGCCTAGAAATTTTGGTTAGGCTTTTCCTAAGCCTGGCCCAGGGTTTCAACAAGTCTAGTCCACCTACACATATGACTCCGTCCATTGAACTAAAACGTTCGAAAAGAAAAGCCCATTACACCATATATTTACAACCTGAACAGAAGTAAACCCAAAACAAAAAAAATACACCCGTATGATAATGAAACTTAAGACGATGCCTCTAGAGAAGACGCAGAATGCGTCTTGCCGCTCGTCCTGGGAGTAGGCAAGGTTTTCACTCGAAAGGACGATTAGAAAAAGATGAAAAAACTCATCAATGCCCCAAGAGGGTAGCTACCGCAACAAACATCGTCGTTGATATCCCGAAGACTGGGCTGTTGCCCGCAAACTGTCATCCCATGTGAAAGACACATGTTAGAGTTGCAACGACCATCACCGAAGACTTCAACGTGTGCTCACTGCTTCAGCGGCTTGCCACCGACTGGCCATCAAGAAGAATTGATGCCTCCTCCCCCATGCTAGCCCACCCAATGTGGCCATCTATTGACGGCAATGGCGTTCAATAGGGCTTGTCGTAGACCACCCGTCCCCACCTCATAGCATTGTTGTCAACTCCCCATCAATCTAACCACCCGCGCCATCCACTGGCTGCTAGATTGCCTCGTCATTGCATACTTGCATCGTTGCCCTTCTCGTTGTGTTGATGGCCCTAAAGCCACAGGAATACCCCCGTCGTAGCAGTGGACATCACCATGTTTATCGACGTCAGCGGGATGGCCTGAGCGAGTTCCAGCACCGTCATGACTGATGTGTCCAATGACATCGTCGAGACACATCGTCATGACCGATGTTGTCACCAGTCAGAACCAGCAAACAAAGCAAGCAATCCGTAAGCATTACCGGGCTACTTCACATGTGCCTCTCCGCTGGCTCCGCCAGGGCCCCTCACCACCTGGCCTCCACATCGTTGCACCTTCACGGGCCTCCTCGTTGTGTCTAGATCAGGTCACTTTCAAGCATTGCCCACATGAATTGGCAAGCAAGAAGCTACCCACACAAGATCTTCCTTTGTGGTAGCAAAACATGCCCATGCAATGCCAACCACCCAAGATCAGGTAGAGAGGACCAGATCTGGCCAAGGGCCTCTGCCACAATAGCATGGAAGCCTCCGTTCCATAGCCACCTTAAACTCCACCGCACGCCCTCCGCCGTCAGCCGCTACGCGAGCCGCATCGCCACCAACGCTCTATCAATTCGCCAGCCTAAGCTAAGCCACAGGTACCAGAGCCACCCGTATAGGCCAACGGTCCTGCTCACGCCGCTAGACACCGTTGGCCTCCTTCTCGGCTAGATCCGCCCTGAAGGCGCCAAATTTTGGCCGTGGGAGTGCTAGATCTGGCCGTAATGGTGCCAAATCCGTGTCCCTGTCTCGTCGTTGTCGCCTCATCATGCCATTGCCTCGTCGTCGCCTTGTCATGTCGTCATCGCCTTGGTTGTGGCGTGGCTTTGTCGACCCCTCACTCATATGGCGGTGAGGACATGGGGGAGGAAGGAAGGGACGGCAATAGCTAGGGTTTTGCCACCGCCCAAGTCACTCCCGAGGAAGCGACGCGAGTGAGAGAGACTTTTGTTTGATACTAATACCAGTACTATAAGGAGGTGATCGAACAAGTACTAACAATATGCATCTTCATCAGCGAAGTTAGCAAGCACCAATATTATAATTTGACCGTCTGCGTAACATTTGCAAGAAAACCATCAGGTCTATCACATCTCAGTCTTCCTTTTGATTGCCTAGATTACTTTAAGGGCCTATTTGGGGGAGCTTTAGATTTTAAGAAATAGCTGTTTGGTAGCCAACTTCTAAGAATATGGAAAAGCTCTAGAATCCAGCTTCTCCACTTTTGCTTTTTAGTTTATTTTTCAGAATCTGTAACTGCAGATTCTCGGAAGGTGTAGACCATTTGGGGCAGCTTGTGGTAGCTGCACTTTTGGGAAAAGCTGCAACTGGCACAAGCTCCCTCAAACAGGCCATAAGATTGGTGTTGCTATGCTATAGAGACCACCAGGGGTGGCTAGCTCATGCAGGTGTGCAACGAAAGCAAGTCGCGAATGCCACACAACTTGGTGTGCATGCCCATTTGCACACGTGCTAGAGGAGTCAAACTCTAAGAAGGAATGCTTATGTAATTCAAAACATTTTACTAAGTTTCAATGGTGCCTCAAACTTTATTAAAAGTATCACAGTTTTTAAATCTTGCCAATATAAAATGTTTCGTTTCAATTGAACCATGTATTGTAATCCTGGAAATTTAAAATTTTCAATTCAAATATGAAACTTTGTGTCAGATCACGAATTTCCAATTGAAATATTGGACCGCCTTAAAATCAGAAACTTCCAATCAAATTTGAAAGTTTTTTTTTCGAGGAACCTCGAAGAGGGCAGGGAGCTCCTGCAATTTCTTATAGAAGAAAGAGTTGATCCAGTTTATAGGAAAACCGGATCCAAAAACCTTACAACTGCACGGTTTATCAAATAGAACCGACGAAAACCTTGACAAACAAAAAGCATTAACAACTCACAGACTAAACACACCAAGACGGCGATTCAAACGGGTAAACTCCTAAGACGAAGCCTTCAAGAAGGTCACGCCGACAGAACGGCGACTTCGTCCGATCCCAAAAGAATCTAAGGTTTTCACCCGGAGAAAACCCAAAGGATGGTGGTAGAATAGTCTTGTAACAACGCCTCCAACAAGGTCCACGGCGCCCGAAGGCGTCATCTCTGCTAGCACCGACCAACCAGGCAAGGTTTTCACCCCAAGACCTGTCGCACCATCCCATCCATGAGGCTAGGCTCTAAGATGTCTGCACCTGTACCTACACAACAGACCTGCACACCCACCCGACAACTGCATCCCTGAACCGCCAATCCGCGTTGATGACGAAAAACGCCCCGACGCCATGGATCAAGAACGATACAGGGACACTCCGCAAGCAAGCAACCGCCGCAGCCTCCAGCAAGCACCAACGGTGTGACTGCTGCTCACCCGTCGACAATGTCCCAAGAAGAGCTAGAAGCCGCGTTCTGGAGCACCCGAGGACACGCCGCCACGCCAGTAGCACCGCCGCTAGCCACCCTCACCAGGCTTGGCAACTCCGCGTCCAAATCACGTCGGCGACAACCAAGTGGCCATCCTAGCGCCCCGGATCTGGACCAACAGAGCCCCGCTACTGCCACCGAGTGCCTCCGCTGGAAGGCACCATAACAGCCGCCGCCAGCAACCCTCGCCGGACCGAGCCCAAGCACCAAATCCACGTCGGCGACGACCAGGCGGTCATCCTGGCGCCTTGGATCTGACACTTTAGCCGCAAGAGGAAGCCACTGCCGGTAGCCACCATGGCCACCGCTGCCAGCAACCCTCGCTGGCCCCCGGCGTCCAAGCGCAAGATCCGCGCCGGCGACGACCAGGCGGTCATCCCGGCGCCATGGATCTGACGCTCACCGTCGCAGATCCGGGAGTGCCCCTAGCCTCGACCCCGCAGGAGAAGCCGCCACCGCCACGCCGTCGCCGTCGTCCTCAGCCTGAGGACCACCGCCACCAACAGCTGCTACCGCCGCCACCCGGAGCTGACCACCGCTGCCCTCATGACAAATCCGGCGCAGATCTGGCCGCCACCTAAGAAGCCTTCGCGACCCCCGCCACCGCGAACTCCAGGAGAGCAGGAGGGGAAGGCCCCGCCGCCGCCGTCCTTGTGGCCAGCCGGCTTTGCCGGCGGCCACTCCGGTGGCGGCGAGGCAGGGAGGGGAAGGATGAGGTGGGAGCGACGCGGGGCATCGCCGCCCGTGTCGCCCTAGGGGAGGAGCGACACGTGGTCCAATTGACACACGCTCCATCAAATTTGAAAGTCAAATGAAAACTTGGCCTCACTCTTCGCCATCTTCCTCAGCTACTATATATGGAGTGGATACATCGCAAGCATCCTACAGCTGCTTCGAGGTGACCACATCATAGCCACTAAAGCTGCAAAGGACGGTTAGGTTTAGGGCGGGCAGCCGGTGGAGGAGCTGAGGAGGACAATGAAAAGCTGAGGGAGAACTAAAGTCGAAGGTAATATTGACGCTAGGCATCCACACACTATAGTGAGGAGTGAGAGATCGAGGAACAAGAGGCCCGTAGTAGGCGGAGTGCCCTTCTTCCTCCACCTTACTTCTCTAAGCATGGGATGGGGCCTATGGGATCAAATGGTGCGCCCACAACGCATATGCGCTAAATAAGGTTTCTGGTGGACACCACCTTGTACTTTGTTTTTCTTCGCAGCGCTAACTTAGTCTGCTCAATGACTTATCCCTGTGTTGCTGTCGTCGCGGATATGGCCCTCCTTATCCTCGTGTGCCTCATTGGCATCAAAAGGCGGCAACAACCCTAATTGGATCCATGCCATTGCAATTTTTCAAAGTTGGAGATATGTTGTCCGTTAGTCAATGACATGTTGGGCCTACGTGAGTCAATGACATGTGGGTCAGGATGACATATCTCCAATTTTGAGAAATAGTAATGGCATGGCTCTAATTTTCCCTAACTTTTAACCCCTCTAGTTTCCCTTATCTCCGCGTTCGGCACCGGTCCACCGTCATAGATGTTTTTGGTGGCTCCACCATGACATCACCATCCAACTGTATCGACCACCTATCGATGATCTTCCATAGCTCATGGTCATCCCTGTAAGCTCAAGGAAAGTCCTTTATCCCTTTCCCTAAACCTCTCTTTTGCTCCGATCTTAACTTGGGGCCACCATCAATGTCATTTTTCGGAGCCAGGGACAGAGCTAGAGCAAAATGGAAGGGGTGTCACTCATCTCCTTTACTATGTTTTGATTGATTATTTTAGTAATATGTGTGCCTCAATTTAGATTTAAGGGGTGCATATGTAGTGAAAATCAATGAACTATAAGTAAAATATTTTTTTGAGCGGGTGTATGAGAATCCCTTCCCTCCCATGTTGCTCTGCCCCTAATCGAAGTAGGTGAAAAACATTACGACGCATGCATAGGGGTGGAAAAGCTCATAATAACAGAGGCTTTGTCTTGCTCATCTTTGTTATTGAAACTAGTTAAAACACAAGCTTGGCCTCGCTCATTTCCTGGCTTGAGCAGGCTCATAAGCCTTCTAATGAAATACATTTTCAAATATAATTTATAATTTGTGAGAAAAATGAAAACAAAACGTTAAAATTAAAAGATGAATAAAGTACATGTATTCTATCTTCATAGTCCGCATGATAAACTACAAGTTCACAAATTAAAAATACATCACATAAATATTAAACTCATATGAATACCTTGCGAGCTAGCTTGGGCTCCGCTCGTTTCATAAACAAGCTACAAAGGACGCTGGGCTCGACGACTTGTTTGGGTTTCAAGCCGAATCAAGCATGAGCCGAACTCACGAGCCGGAGCTTTCTGTCCACCAAATCGAAGTATCAAAGTCTTTAAGAATTTTCTTATATTTCTGGCAAACGACAGGTACCATATCCATACTAATATACTCGTACTTCCGTTAATTGAGCCTGCAACGTGTGATCGATTGATCAGATCACTCAAGCAAAATTTAAAATATATATACGGTGTTGGTTTCTTATAAACTCCGTGTGTGCTGACTTGTTGTATCCGTGAACTCATGGTGGGTCATCAAGTGACCTTCCTGTCTACATCGACCTGCGTCGTTGTTAATCTCCCCGATTTTGGTTCTGTTTGGATTCGGAGGGCTAGCTCTCCGGAATCTTGTTATTTAGGAGATTACTAACAAAACCCACCACACGACACCTGGCCTAATTTACGAGACGAATCTAATGATGTATATTAATCTATGATTTGCTATAGTAATTATTCTCTGATTATAGATTAATATACATCATTAGATTTGTCTCGTAAATTAGCCCGGGATCGTAAAATTGGTTTTTATAAATAATCTATGTTTAATACTTTAAAACAGCAAGATTTGGGAGGACTAATTATTCATCTTCAAAACAATAGAACAATTGAACAAGTAATCGTGTAGCTTTAACGCCAGAAACCGAGACCTGGCCGCCTCCAGTCTTGTGTCCCAAACTTCCATGGCCGGGGGCAGCAAGGTTCCTATCATCTCGATGGCCAGAGAATCTATAGGCACTTTTTCTCGTGGAAACTGCTACTCCATCCGTATACACTATTCAACTCAACTGTTTTTTTTATTTTGTTTGGTTTTTAATATTTGACATCGTTAATTTTTTAGCGTATATTTGATTATTTGTTTTATTAAAAAAATTCTAAATATTTATTAATATAAGTCATGTTTTATTTTTTTAATAAAATAACTCGTAACAAAATAAATAACATTTGAATAAATTTTTAAAATAAAACGAATGGTTAAATATTTGCTTAAAAATCAACGGCATCAAACATTTAAAATCAGAGGGTATTTTTTTAACGGGTTATTATTAGTGTACTGTAGTAGTAGACGTAGCAGTGCGTAGTATTACTTCCTAACCCACGGCCCACGGGTATGCAGCTTTCTGTGGTCATAAAGCCTATCGGGTATTATCAAATGGGGGTTTCAATTGAAACTAGTTGTAGTTCAGTAATCAAAAGCTAACGTTAGGCATGCATGCTGTGTTGTGCATCAACATAAAAGCGTCCTATTATAGGCAGTAGGCCACGGCCTAAACAAGTTGGAGAGTAGTCGGCCGTCCCATAATTCTCGGTTATCTATGATAGATGACCGGAAATTCACCAACCAACTTGTGTAGTTGATGGTAACGGGAAAAGGAGTCATTCTTGCACTGGAAAAAGTTTCGGCTAACGAATTGAAAGCGAGGCCTAACACGCCGCGCCAAATACAAAGAAGCCCGGCCATAAACGACATGGCATTGCACTACTGTAGTACCACCTTCTTCCACTGGCGCGGGCAGTAGTAATAAATTACTAGTAGGAGCAGTACGAGTAGTAGCAATTACTGGTAACAGCTAACAACCTGGGCGTACATACTGTACGGCCGCCTTGTTACTGCAGGAGTTTGAAGTCGGGAAAAAACCAAACGCGGCGCGCCACCGCACCGGTGGGGTGCGTCTCAAGTCACATGACGAGCGGGCGAGTTGGCGAGGCAGTAGGCACCGCCCGCGCGCGGCGCATGTGCCACCTCGCCTAGGCCTTCGCTATCCGCCGCACTCATCGCGTGGTCCGGTCGATGGAATCCATCAATCCATGGCCGTGATTACTTGCTGGATTAGCTCCGGCTCAGGCTGGGTGGGGCGCGTCTCCGCATCACGCCCATACCACAATGCGGCGATTTTGCCGTCGTCGTTCACTGCAGGATCGTGATGAGTGTGTGCTATGTGTCGTGCATGCATTTGGTCCTTGCAAACGCAGCAACAGGCCAGAGTGGGACTTGAGTTTCTGGAAGCAGTCCCTATCTGTGCTTTTATTCATATATTCATTGAATCATAGCATCTGTATAGGTACTCCTCTTTCAGTTGCAATAAGCAGTCGTTAGTTTGTATACACAGGTTCGCACAAGACAATCCAGGTAACCAGCGGGGAAGAGTGAAAAGAATCCAGTACGGTGAAAGACAGAAGAGGGAAGGAAGAAGCTTGTGGCAAAGCGGAGCAAGCAGTATGCGCACACAGCGATGTTACGGCGTGCAATGACGCTGCTGAGAACAGTATGCTACTCTAGCGTAAAAGCAAATCCCAGTGGTCACAAAGCATGCTCTTGTGCTCGGCTTGCTTTCTTGGATAAGCGTCAACAGTCCGAGATACCGCAAAAACAAGAAAATTTTCCACAGGCCGCGCGTGCACGCCGACGTAAACGAACAGCGAAGCTGCACTGCATCTATGCGCTGCTTCTGGCTGCCACCCTTCCGCAACCAAAGCACATCGTACGTTGGATTGGTTGTATTTAAATGGCGGTGTGCGAAACGGGCGGAAGGTGAGGCAACAGAAGTCATGCTCTCCCGTTTCAAAATATATTTATCTTCATGTTTAGTTTCCAAATTTTTTTTCCCAAAACATTGCATCAAATCTTTAAACTTATGCATTAAACATTAAATATAGATAAAAAATAAAACTAATTGCTCAGTTAGGTTGTAAACGACGAGACGGATCATTTGAGACTAATTATGTCGAGATTAGCCATAAGTGCTATAGTAACCCATATGTATTAATGACGGATTAATTAGGCTCAAAAGATTTGTCTCGTGGTTTCCAGGCTAGCCGTGAAATTAGTTTTTTCATTCGAGTCCAAAAACCCCTCCCAACATCTAGTCAAACGTCTGATGTGACACCTAATCCTAAAAATTTCTGGGAACTAAATGTGGCCTTAAACTGAATGAAATATTTTCTGATCTAATATATCTGGACTGAGATTTTATTTAAATACATAGAACTAAAACGTATTGCAATCTAAAATAACTATATTTTAAGACAGAGACATCAAAGTGAATACTCCCTCAGTCCCATCATATAAGGGATTGTGACTATTCATATATAATAATCAAACATTCATCTTATTTCAAAATTTAGTGCAAATAGAAAAATTGATAAGTCAAGTATTTTAGATAATAAAGAAAATGATAAAAAATAAATAATATTAAAAAAATTAAATAAGACGAGTGGTCAAACATAGCTATCAGAAAGTCAAAATCCCTGATAATATTAGATGGAGGAAGTACAAATATAGTGACTGCGGATTTTGTGACTTAACACAAGTCCAATAGCCCATTATGCGGCTCATAGGCTCCGCCCTCCTTGACCGGCGGCATCGAGTCCACGGCGTCGACGACGACCTCCCCGCGTCACCCTCCCTCCGCAGCGCTGCCATCGATGTCGCACCCCACGTCCACGGTCGGCGACGACTCCGACGTCTATAAGTCCATTGCGGCGTCGCCTCACCCACGAGCCGCTACCCCTCCCCCCACCCCCCACCCTCACCGTCGTCGTTGCCGGTCGCCGGGGCGCTTGGGAGAGGGGGTGGACCAATTTCTTTCATTTTGAAATGTTTCATTTCTTCCTATTTGGAACTTTTTTCTTTCTAATTGAAACTTTTTCATTTTTTTCAATTTGAAATCTTTTATTTTCTTTCAATTTGTAGTTTAACACCTGTTAATTATATATTATGAAAGCATTTTCTCACGATAAATCTAAAAATGTCAACAATACATTACCAAATTATATGAGCTATTATAAATTAGTGGTCAAAAATTAAAATGTTTGACTTAGGACAACTTAAAACAGGTAATTTGAAACGAAGGGAGTACATGTATGGAATTTTGTCTCGATAAAATTTGATCACGTTGCTTCCTTTGTCTCAGTTCCAAAAGAAAATAAACATGAGTTCCATCTTTTTTCTTGAAGAAGCTCTCTCTCTCTCTCCCGCAAAATTAATTCCTCCAAAAATCTTATTATTTCTTGGAAAGCATTAGAATGCAGACTTCTATTCTATATTGTATGACATCGTGTTTCCACATTTTTGTTCTTATCCCATTTTTGAATTATTATATTTCTGAGGATAACTTACCTAGTTTTTTTTTAATTCCCTGCATTCTGAATAAACCGTAAGTTGGTTTAGCTTGATTTAAGGCATAGACATATGGTATTTGTTTGAGTTATTTATATTAATGTCCTAAGGGGAAAATTCAAATACCCCCTACAAGTTGTTTATCCTTTCACTCTTAGTCCTACAACTTAATTCCGTACATAACACCCCCTATAAGTCAATGTCTCTTCCAAATTTACACGTCTATTGAGTTTTTTCATGTTTTTTCACAATTTTCTTAATTTTCTCATGCCTCAATGGACTCTAATATATTCAACAAGTGGCAAAGTTGTCCCCACCATCCCATTAAAAAAGCGTGTGTTACTATAGGTATTGTACCCCGTTAAAGTTTTAAGGGTAAGCACATTAAATCAATATAATAAAGACTTGAGTAGCACAAAACATAAAAAAAGTATGATTTTGCATCTAAGATAGTCGGGGACACTTCACCGCCGTAGCGACATATTGGAAGCTGACAAGACATGACAAAAATTCTATGTATAGCCAAAAAATTAGCAAAAAGAGTTAATACAGGTGGAAAAGTGAAAGATAAGTTGAGTTATAGGGGATTTATGTATGGAATTAAGTTGTATGTGGGAAAATGAAAAGACAAGTGGCTTGTAGGAGGATATTTGGATTTCCCCCGTGTGCTAAATTATTCCTATTGGCATGTGGCAATTAATTACACATTTTAAATGATACCTTGTTTCTACGTGAGACGCGGGTGATATTATTCAGTTAGCAAGAACATAAATTCATATGGATGGATGTGAGATAGGGATAATTTAGCACACGGGGGAAATCCAAATATCCTCCTATAAGTCACTTGCCTTTTCATTTTCCCACACACAACTTAATTTCATACATACAACTTAATTACATACATACATATATATATATACATACATACATATGAAAATGCAAAATGATCATATGTACATATACACCAACAATCTACATTATTGATATGGGATCAATCAAGATCTCATTGGTGTTAAGTGTAGTTTATAATGAGTAAATGAATGTTTTTGAGATTATATAATCTAAACATTATATTTGAACATTATATTTTTCGAAATTATATTCTTTTGAAATTATAATATGAGCATTGTATTTTTTTGAATTTATAATCTGAACATTATATTTTTCAAAATTATATTTCGAAATTATACTTTTCGAAACTATACTTCGAAATTATATTTTGAAATTATAATCTGAATATTAACTTTTTTGATCGTATTTTAGGTACATAAAAGATGATTTCTCTCTAATCTACCAGGGACACGTGTCACCACGTACATGTTGATGCAGATGCGCATATGATCATAAAATCTTACTCATATATATGTATATATGTATGTATGTCTAATTCATATGGATGTTAGTTAATCTAGGCAAGAGACGAAGATGTTAAAACCTTTTACAATGTGGAATGGAGAGAGTACACTTTTATGTTATTAAATTGGATTCTATACAAATCCATATGCTGTATTGTACTCCAAAATCCATATTCCATTAAATTTATATTGGGCTTTTATGAAATCTCTAATCCAAATTATTATAACTTAGGGGCAACCATATGGATGGAGAATTATTCATTTATTTTGATCAACGCGGGAGTTCCCTCGATGTGAAATTTCAATTGTTTCGTGTCATGTGGATACCACTCTTCTTTTAATGTTGAGATGGGTAGCTGATTTCCCCCCTTCTTTTTCCAATAACATGAGAGCAGTGCTAGTAGTAATTACCTATGTTTCATATTCTATGGTGTTCGGACTTCGGAGTGATTTGTGTCTAATCAAATATAACTGTTTAGTGGCACGAGCAGTCTCACTCTCACTGGTGTTATTGACTACTGCACTGGACTAAGAGATGGCTTTAGGAGACTGTACAGTGATGTGTGAATCGTGATGACCTCGACATAGCACCAATTTTCTCAATGTGGAGAAATGGATACAGATAGGTTTGGCACCAGCAAGGTGATAATGATGCAGGCAAGGCACACCACGATGCTTGCACCAGAATAGCAGATACTCCATTCTTTCTGACCCCCCCTCGGTTTAAACAAGGTAGCCAGTTTCTTGTTTCACACCGAAAGGCAACCTAGACATTGTAATTCTGTCTCCCAGGCTCCCAGCTATTCAGCCAAACAGCTTTGAGGCTGCGTTCACTACTAGCAAAAGGCAAAAAAACTAGAGTGTCCAAAACCCTCGGCATACTTTCCAATATGCATAAAAAGGTATTTTTGAAAAATTTTCTATATGAAAGTTGTTGTAAAAAACAAAATAATCCATTTTTTCAAGTTTAAAATAGCTATTACTGAATTAATCACGTGCTAATGATATTTCTTTTTTTTCGTGTCACCACTATTTTTTTTCAAACTTCTTTCACCTGCGTTCAAACACAGCCTGAATAGCTTTTCTTGTGATGAAGAGCTCGAGTTCTTTATACTAGAGCCACTAAGCTATTCCTATTGCAGTACACTAAATTCTCTAATGCTAAAACATGCAAAGGTACGTTGATCACTAAACCTAACACAATCTCTAATGACACATCTAATTCTCCACTAAATTTCACTAGCAGTACATCGAAACTAAACAGAGAAAGGGGAGGGAAAATTCAGGTAGTACGGTACAGCAGACTAATGATACGGCCAGGAAAAAATGTACAGCCACCACGATGCACGGCGGCGCTAGCTGCTACTAGCTAAAGCTAGAACGAGGCGACGGCCGGCGCGGCGGCCGCCACCGCGACGACGACGTTCTCTTTCTTGCGGCGCATCTCGAGCACCTTGCGGTGGGAGTTGGAGTGCAGGCTGCTGACGTAGGTCGGGCTGCACGCCGGCCGGTACTCCGGCAGGAGCCGGCCGGACTTGTAGC